>JBBPBR010000002.1:6034338-6050128 GCA_037974775.1 Cicer pinnatifidum
AATCTTGTATTTAAAATAGAGATAAACGGTTTTTTTTTTAAAAAAAAACAAGCACATACATAAATAAAATTAAAGACTTATCCGACAGTCAAAGTATGATAAAAAAAATTTTGTGACAAAAGAAATGGACAATACTAAGAATTTTGTTTGGGATTTAAATAATATCTTTTGTTTTAAGTGCACGTCATATGAAACTAGACAATATATATTAATTTATTTGTGTTTGGGATATAATAAATATGCAGTGATAAATTTTTTTTATATAAAATCTTGTATTTAAAACAAAGATAAACAATTTTTTTTTTTAAAAGAACATACACATAAATGAAACTAAAGACTCACGTGATGGTTAGACTATGATAAAAAATATATGCACAGACTTAACTCAATTTGGTTTTTTACCTTCTTCTGCCGAAGGCTTACATTATTTTTGTGTGTAAACTAGCGTGTCTCTTAAATATTTTTTAGTGTACATGAATTTTTAATGTTGTTGTAGAACATTTGAAATGTCTTATTTTATTTTTAAAAAAATATAGAGAAAATAGAGTTGGAAATGTAATTAATTCTGCTAAATTTTTTTTCTATAATTATTAAATAAAATATTAATAATTTATTTATTAATTTTAAAAAACTCTTGTGTAATAATTTTGTTTTAGACCTCATTACGTGTTGGACCGACTATGGTTATCATATCATGTCATTTTATCTATTTTTTTTGTACAATAATTAACTAAGAGATTTAGGAAGTTTCGTTATTTTGCTTTGTTTTATCCATTCATAGTTGAAGCCTATTTTCAATAAGGATTCAAGAGGAGTTTATATGTTTTATTTTTTTATGCTTTATAGTTAGTTTGCATTATTTTCCTTTATATTTTTAAAAATTTAACTAAAAATTATTGACAAGACAATAGTTAATAGATAATTGAACTTTGAAAATGAAAAGTAAATAGGAACAAAGGTATTCTACAAATAGGATGACTAGAAAGGAACCAAGAGAGTATGAAACAATACTTGAGAGATACAAAGTTGATTTGTTAATTGAGGTGAGAAAATTATGGTTATATATTCAATAAAGGGTGTTCATAGGTTGGATCAATTAGCTAAACCTAACAAAATCGATCTGGATTAACTCAAGAAAATGTATGGTCATGAAGACATCACTCACCAAAATTCAATACCACATAAAACTAGTCTCGACTCGGGTATACTCATATGACTCATTCCCATAGTAATTAAAAAAAAAATATTATTTATTTATTTCTTTTAGACCTACTCTAATTGACCTATCACATTTATCATTGCTTATTGTTCATTTGCATTTGCATCTTGTTGTTGCATTTCTTGTGTTCTTCAATTTTCTTTTCCGCTTTCATTCTTTAATTATATGTTTTCACATGTTTTTATTGTATTGTTTTGAATAATGGATGTCAATGTTTGTGTTACTATTTTTGTTGTAAATATTTTCTTCAATTCTAGTTGGATAATATTTTTGGTAAAAATATAATTTGAAATAAGATTTATTTTTAAAATAATCTAACTCAATCCACATAAAAAGAATGAAGTTTAATACAATTCGATTTAATGATAGAACGACTGATTAATTTTATAAATTTAAATTAAGGTTATTCGAGTTTTTATTTTAACTAAACTCAATTCAACTTGAATCAAACATTGCTTTAGATTTAATCTCCAACTTAAAAAAAATATAACAATATTAAAAATTAAGAATAGCAACCACTTTTTTTAATTCCAAAAAATATGAAACAAACCTAAAATTATCTGAAAAGATAAATAGGAACTCAATAAAAATATCAATAAATTATAAACCTAACCTACTAAATTCGGAGGAGATAAGACAATATTAAATATTTTCCTATTAAAAAAAGAAATCTTCTATTATTAAAAAAACGAAATCTTTTCAAAAAAGATTAATTATAAATTTTTTTCAGATTCACTTCCAATTTAAAACTAAAACGACTGCCCGCCACGTCGTTAGACAGCCAAGTTACATTCCTTCTACCATCACTATAAATACAGTACTCAACCCCGTTAGTTTTCCCCACAATTTTCTAATTTAGTTAAATACAAATCAAAGGGTTAGGGATTTCGCTTTTCGAAACGCGAAGAAAATTCCCAAATCAAAACCAAATCATCATCACCATGTCTTCAACAAGAAAATTCACCCTCAAGAGTTCTGACGGAGAGGCCTTTGAGGTCGATGAAGCGGTCGCTGTGGAGTCGCAGACGATCAAGCACATGATCGAGGATGATTGTGCCGGCAATGGAATTCCTCTTCCGAACGTAACAAGCAAGATCTTGGCCAAGGTAATCGAATATTGTAAGAAACATGTTGAGGCTGCGACCTCTGATGATAAACCTACTGACGATGATCTTAAGGCTTGGGATTCTGATTTCGTCAAGGTTGACCAGGCTACGCTCTTTGAACTCATACTGGTTAGTTTTTATGACGATTACGGTTCTTCTTTTTGTTGTTTTGATTCGGTTTTTGTTGAATCGATTATTTTTCTTTGTTGTGTAATTTTTAGGGGGTGTTAGGTTAGGGTTTGATTGAATTTTTGTTTGCTGTTTATTTTGATGTGATTTGATGTGGCTTTGATTTAGTTTTGTACATATTTTGTGTGACTATTCTTGATTCTGATGTTCCTTCATACAATGAAGATGCTGCGAGTTTTATATATATATATATATATATATATATATATATATATATATATATTATGAAGCTTATATATGTCAATTTGTTCATATATGGAATAGGAATTTATAGTAGTTAGTGATGGCAAGGTTTTACAGTGAGATTGTTGTTATTATTGTGGTTTATGTTGTTGTCACAATTGTTGATATTGATGTTTTTTTAAAACTATGAATGTTACACTATTGTACCTCTATTAGGTTTTGCATTTGTGGACAACCATGGTGCTATCATATAGGCTATTGTTGTGCTTGAATTTGCTTGGTTTGTTAATGTTGTGGATGCTATTGTGAAATCTTTTTAAGATGTATTTGATGCCATGAATCCAAAAGGTTGCAAGAGAGGGGCTTTCATTGATATTACGGGTTTTGTGCTTAAACTTATTAACATGTTGTTTAGCTTATGATATTGTGTTTGTTTTTTCCTTTAGTTATTGATTTTCTTATGTTTAAGACTCTATAATTGAATATTTGTATGACGTTTCCCTTTTTATGTAGGCTGCAAACTACTTAAACATCAAGAACCTGCTGGACCTTACATGCATGACTGTGGCAGACATGATCAAGGGGAAGACACCTGAGGAAATTCGCAAGACCTTCAACATTAAGAATGACTTCACACCTGAGGAAGAGGAGGAAGTTCGTAGGGAAAACCAATGGGCATTTGAATGATTATATGTTACAATATTAGATACTCAGTGAAGGGTCTGTCATGTGGGTTTATGTTATGCTTATTTAGCGCATCATAGGACCCAATATAGATTTATCTATGCTTAGAACTTGTTTATCTTTCGGTTTATTTTGTTGAGTCTGGTCATGAATCTTCATAATCTTACTTCAAAGATTTTAGAGCATCGTGAATTGTAAGTAATAGTTGATTATGATTGGCAGATGCGTTTAGTCTCGTTTAATTTTCATCTCTTGGTCGTAATATTTTCTTATTTTGCTTGTTATTAAAATTACTGTTTTATTGTTTTTTTAATTTCTGAAGGTTATTGTTAAAAAGTTACAGTCAAGATTAAAAAAAAGTTACATTAATTAACCATGTTTTTAGTTTATATATAAGTTTTTGGTAAGTTCTAATTAATACCAATATAGAAGTATACTTTTTGTTATTGGGGTAATAGTTTCTTTTCCACGGAGTTAAGGGCTAATAGTTGTGGACTTAGTCTATTTTATCAAAATCGTGAAACCTTTTTTTTTCATCTCTTACGTTTGTTGGTGGGTCACTAACTCGCTGTGTGCTCTAAGCCAATCACTCCATCTGCAATGGGAATGCAGCAAAGCAATGATCAAATACTATGATGATAAGGTTCTTTCCTGCGTTTTCAGGGTTGGTTCTTACGTAGTATTATTTTTTCGTGCTAATCGCAAGCTAAAGAATGTCGGGCGAGTTGGTCATTAAGTTTTATATAAGGTTGATTAAATTTAAATTTTTTAAACTAAGTAGATAAAATTAAACAGAAACAATAATCAGATAATGGTGGTGAATATTTGTCCCTCAACCAAGCTTAAATAGGTTAAGATGAACCTTTGTCTATTGCTTCTCCTACATATGCGATGGTTTTCTTATGCCGAACTACTTAATCAATCGCTAGTTCCTTTCAAAACTGTCTAATTTTATGATCCATTCATCAAGTGAATACTTTTCCTTTTGGTCTAGCAGTTTGCCTAGACAACCCTGCTTAAAACAAATGGTACTGATAATGAAAACTTAGAGCGCATTTGAAACAAAATTTAACCAACAAAAGTCTAACAAAGTTTTGAAGGTTGCTAAAAAACAGTGGTAATAATATCCATCTCCTTGAGTCTGGACGATTTAGTCTAATGGTGTTTGTTTCTTGTTTCACTAAAAACACACCAATTTCTAACATCCTCTAACTAAATCAATTCACTAATAAATAATCCTCCCACAGCATGGTGCTAAAAAAAAATATCATGAAAGAATAGAGAGTGGGTTTAGCATAGTGATGCTAAACTGCATTCAAACTATAAAAGCTTCATTGTCAATTAAACACCTCAAGACAAAATTGGAATATTATGTAAGTATCCGTATGCATGTCACAAGAGGAACTTGCACTTATATAAATCTCAGATCCTCCAAGGTTGTTCAATGGTTGTTTTGACCAGTAAAAATCAAGGCAATTATTAAAAAAAATGTCGAATTCTAAGGCTAAGGGTTTGCTTTATCTGTCATCCTGGTCTTCGCGATTCTTTCTGACCTGAATCAGCACATGGCAAGCTAAATCTATGAGATAGTTCATTCATAACCATGTTTACTGCTTCAATTCCTTCATGCCGTTTGTTTGAGACTTTGAAATTGTGAACAATATATTTCAAGTCCACAAGACTGGTTCCAGGTATTATCCCTAATTTTCTTTCCTTCATCAGTTTTTGCACTCTAGAAACATTCTCCCATTGAGCAGCTACTGCATAAATAATCAGCAGAAACTGGTAACAGGCTAGGTTCTTAGGATCCGCGTCAACGAAAAGTTTAGCAATCTGTTCCCCTAAAAACACATCTCTCTTGAACCGACACAAGCCAAGCAAACTTGCCCATAACAACGACTCCTGTGACATATCCCCATCAAATTTCGCCATGTTCTTCAGACACTCTTCTGCCTCATCAACAAGGCCCGCATTTGCAAGAAGATTCGCCATGCACCAAAAATGAGCGAAATTGGGCTTCAAACCAAACACATCGATCATTTGTTTGAAGTAAGACCTGCCCTCACTCAACAGATCCGCCCGAGCACAGGCACAAAGAACACCAATGAATGTTATTTCATCAGGGAGAAACCTCACCAAACCCCTATCTGCACTTGGACTTTGATCAATCTCAACTTCACCTTTCACCCTCACCATCCCAACCATTAAATCAAACAGACTCAGTCCATCCTCGGGACTCCCCCGGATGCAATGCCCCAAAATCATTGCATTCCACGAAACCAAATTCCTATTACCCATCCTCTCAAAAACTTTACTCGCCACCTCAACCCTCCGACATTTACAATACATATCTATCAAAGCAGTGTCAAGAATCAAATTTGACCTCGCAAACAACCTGATTATACTCCCATGAACTGATTTCCCTTCTTTAAGTCTACCCGACCGACCACAAGCCGTGACCACGGATACCATAGTCCTAGCATTACCTCTCAATCCCAACCTGCCCATTTCCCTAAACAACTTCAATCCATAACCAGGGTTCCTCCCCTTCAAAAATCCACTTATCATACCATTCCAAGTAACCAAATTCCTCTCAGGCATTACATCAAACAATTGGTGTGCAGCATTCAAGTCACCAACTTTTACATACCCATCAATCATCGAATTCCACGAAACCAAATCCCGATCCATAATTGCATCAAACATCACCCTAGCAACACAAACATCCCCACAAGAAGCATACATATGAACCAAAGAGTTCTGCACCGGCAAAACAAAATCAACCCCATTTTTCACAGCCTGAGCATGACACATTCTACCACTATCAACGCAACCCATGTTGGAACAAGAACCAATAAGCGGCACAAAAGTATAACTATTAGGAAAAAACCCAATCTTCAAAGATTGAAAGTAAAAAACAATAGCTTTATTCGGAACATAGCTATTACAATAAGAGTTAATAACAGTGTTAACACAGAAAGTATCCAAAGGGTTATTGAAATGCTGAAAAATTAGAAAAGTGAAAGAAACGTCGCATAGATTACAAGCGCGGCTTAAAAGGGTGCGTACTAAGAAGGGGTTGCGATAAAAGCTTGAAGTAATGAGAAGTGCTTGGATTTGAAGAAGGTGGCGAGTGGTTTGGCAAGAAGCGGTTTGAAGAAGTGATTGGAAATGAAGGTGGGTGAGGAATGAGAGTGTTGTTTTGTTCTCTTGTGAAGATGGTGAAGAAGAAGAAGGAGAAGGAGGAGTGTTGGTGATGGAGCGTGAGAAAAGGGTGTTACGAAAGGGAAAAAGGTGGCGCGTGGAGACTCTGGCCATTCATTTGGAGGTTGAGTTACTGAGATTGAAAGGTTAATCGCCATTGACGAACATGCTCTCTTTGATTTTCTTCTCTGGTGTAAGAGTCTCCGATGCGCACCCTAAAGCGGTGCTTCTCAAAAAACAATAATTAATTAACTATTTATTTATTCAAAAAATTCAAAATAATTTTTTTAATAAAAGGTTAATTAAATTAAAAATCATTCAAAAATTCAAACTGCATTAAACTAACATGAATTAAAAAATTATGTTTGTATAATAATTTTATAAATAATAAATGTAGTTTTTTTTTATGGAAATTAGCAATAAAATTATATAAAAACTAAAAAATTATTTAATTTATTCATTAATTACTAAAAAAATATTTTTTTTAATAAAAGTTTAATTAAGTTAGAGGGAAACAAATGAGATTCGGTCAATTGAATTTGAATCTCTAATTTTAGGATCATCTACTTTTAATGATTTCAGAAATAAAGTTATACAATAATTTTCTGTAATATGGCAATCAATGTTTGAATTATATCTAAAAAATATAATTATATTTAATGTTTGATGTAATTCAAATGCGATTTTCTTAAAAGAAATCGATAAAAGTCTTTGACACCTAATCGCTTCATAGAGTATTCTCACATACTTTTGGGTTGGTTATGGGACTAATCCTCACTCTTGTGTTTAGTCACTTTAATAATATTTGGCAACAAATAGTTGACAATAAACAAATTTATATAAGATATAAAGTAAGAAAACTAATAAAATGATTTGTAGGAGAAATATAAGCATTAGAGTGATCAGGAGGTCATGCAGTGTATTCCTATATCTAATAAAAAAAATAATTAATTAATAACATTAATCATTTAAAATTAAAAATATTGCATAACAGTGGTGTTAAGGGTGATTGACCTTGATACTTGATACTTCCTTTGTCCTCTACTATACTAATTATCACATTTGCAAACAAAAATTGTTACAAAGAAGAGTGTCACTTTTGATTTTTCAATGTAATTTTAATGTTTTTTTTTCTCTATCTTATATTCTCTAATTAATACTATCTACATCACTTTTAATTTATTATATTTACTTTTTATTTGATACAATTTAATAACATGATGAATAAATATTCTTTATTTATAGTCAACAAAAATAATTGATATAATTATTAATAATTTCCTTCATTTATAAATATTATTTAATTTGTATAAAACAAGTAAACGTAACAAACTGTTTTTGGAATAGATGGATTATCAAATAAGATAACATAATGAAATTTAAATTGTTTAGTAAAACTAATAGTTGAAAAAACTATAAAAATATAAAATTACATCAAATGTCTTGAGATGATTATAATTATAAAAAACATTTACAATTACAATATTTCGATTCCAGACATAATATATCAAATATTATTTAAAGCAAGTCTCAAAAATGCTATATGCTATAAGTTAACGAAAACTAGTTTTAGACTAGTTTGAGAAGGTCATTTATTACTACATCCTTTTATTATTAGTTTTTACTCCATGAATTCAAGTGTGCAGAGCTATTAGAAAATTTGACATTAAAATAAAAAAGGTCATTATCAATGCAAGAAAAATAGCACAAAGAAGAGTAGGACAAATTTAAACAAATAAAAAAAAATCAATTCTGCAATTCAAAAAAAAATATATATAGAATGACGGCAACAAAATCAACGATAGCGACGGAGTGAAAGAGTGTTGTTAGTCTTCCAGGTTGCCCTGCGTGATGGACGTGCTTTGTGGTACCGGTGTCCTTTGCCCTGCAAACCTCTGTTTTGTTTTCCAGCTGAAGTGAGGCCACGCAGTTCCCTGTGTTTATGGACAGGATTGCACACCCAATTGATCCTAGGATCATTTCTTATAGCAGTGTGTGCAACATCCACCAAAATTACCTCATAATATTTGTAAGTTGAATCCTGTAGTAAACAAAATGTCATTAGATAGAAAAACCAGAAATCCATGACAAAGTTTCACTTTCAACAGAGACAAATGATAACAAACCTCATTCATCCAGTATGAATTGAGAACCCTGAGGCCACCCAACTTTCGTCCAGCACGCTCTTCAGCCACTGACCTCTTGCTTCGCTGAAATTTAAGTTGTGTGACTCCTTGATTTGTTGGCTTCCCGTATACAATGCCTTTGGGAACTGGTCTCTTTCGGCCACCCCTTCGAACACGAACTCGGTATATAACATAACCCTGGAATGTTGTAAGAAATAAAATCACAATCAAGTTCAGATCATAACATTACAAATTATGCAATATGGATCAGTTCAATATCAGCTACAGTTGATGCATAAGGATATATGTCAATGGAGAAAGACAGTAAGACATGTAGAGACACAACACAAGTACTACAAATTATACTATGCATGTACACTTCAGACATGGTGGGAAAAATTGTGTTGCATCAAGACAAGCAAATTTTGTAAAAATAGGGAAATTTGCTTGGTCAGATTGAAAGACTGTTTTGATCATGGCTGGTCTCAGGAAGAATCCAATCATTTGTATAAATGCATGTTTGACAAGAGAAAAATTACGAATGTGGCCGGAATTCAGAAGTGGGATACACCTTAAACAAACACTCTTTTGTTGTATAATTCATAAAAATTACCCAACTCAATTATGCATTATTCAAAATTGTTTGATTCATCCAAATTATGACAGGGCTAACCAGTAGTCCCATTTTTCATAAACAGCTAAAACAAGAAAGGAGCAAAATATTATTCACACTGATTTGCAGTACGAGGTTACAACTTCCATCTAAGAATTTTTCTTCATGAAAACTGAATCAATTATAGAATGCACCAAGAAAAACATGTCAAAGAAAAGTAAAACCATTTAACCAAAATTATAAAACACTCATTTAACATGTGAATAAACTCAATCACTTTAAATTGAATAAATATGCAAGTCTCTAACCTGTTTGGCCTTAAAACCCAAGCGGCGAGCCTTGTCGGGACGAGTAGGCCTCGTGACACGAACAATCGAAGATTGCTGACGATACTCCCAGCACCTCCATCGCTGCAAGCATCTCATAACATCTGACTGCTTCTTGCGCCAAAGCTCAGAAACATACTTGTATACACCTATTATTGACAATTACAATCAACCAAATAAGAATCATCACATATTTCATCAATTAATTCAACTTACATCACAACAAGCACCTAATTACATCGAAAAAAGAAAAACACTAAGATATCATGCAACTCTTATAACATTAAATAAAAACACGAGAGAGTGAAAGCAACCAACAAAAAAATTGAGTTGAGATGAAACCTAATGAGAGTGACTTAGAAATCAAATTATGAAATATAAACAGTAAGCAATTCACATTATACAGAATGACAATAACTATAAAATCAATGAAAAAGCAAGCAACGAGAGTTTGAGAGAGAGTACCCATGGCGAGGGAGACAGATGAGGCGCAGATTCGCAGCAAAACGGAAAGTTGTTAGGTTTTGAAATTTAAGGAGGTAAATTGCATTGCATCATACACTCCATGGGCTAATTCGATTGGGTCCACTCCATCATTATACTCCCTCGTGAGATAATTGCGTAAACAATATTATTTGGTCAATGAACTACACATATAATTTAACAAAATTAATTACTAAATCAATTTATCCAAAAAAATAAATTATAAATAGATATTAATCTGTTTGGGTAAATTTTCAGCACATTTGTGTTCAATAATTGGTTTGTGTGTTAGGGATGTCTTCGATAAATTTGTGATGACAAAAACAAATTGGTGTCATATGAGCCTTCAAGCAAATGAGTGTGAAAGTTGAGATTTGTTGCAAGCTTTTAGTTGGATATCAATCCTTAGTTTCATAATGTTATTTTTTAATTAGATTGTTTCAATTAAATAGTTGATGACATACAAATTGTAAAATCTAATAGATCAAAATATGTTTCAATTTTAGATGATTGTAAAGCTATTTCATTCATATGCTTTGGAAATGACATCTATCAATCATACTTTTCACAAGTGACCAATGAGTTACCTTAGTTTGAGTAAAAAAAAACTACAAATACAAAATAAAAAATAACATTAATTTTAATAAATTAATATTAATATAAATTTTTTAATTTACTAATTTAACATTATTTTGTTTAAGGAAGAAATAATCAATTAATTTAAAATAATAAAATTTCCCTAGTTTTTATAATAATCCAGTAATTTTATCATTATATACATATATTAAGAAAAATATACAAATAAATAAGATTATTTTGTTATCAAACTATTTATATTAGATATCGTAAAACACATAATTAAAGATATTATATTATAAAATATTAACTAAAACTTATAATTAAAAAAATAAAATGCGTTAAAAATTGAAAAAATGTAAATTTTAGGATAATATTTGTTTTGTTATGGTGAAGGAGGGAGGAGTAATAAAAATGATTGATGATGATCCACTTGTAAGAGAATGAATAAATGAGCAAAAGATCGATCAATTGAGAAAGTGATTGAAAAGTGAAATGGTTCGAGTAAGCAAAGAGGTTATGCAAAAAGCAGTAACCACACTACTCTCCGACTTCCTTGTTTGCCCTCTCTCCAAAACCCCCCTCAGGTAACTCACTTCTCCTCTCCCAATTCGTTCATTCATTCATTCTCCTTTCATTTTTTTTTTTTTAATAATGTAACTGTATAAAATTAACCAGAAACCCTAATCAATTTCAACATCTTTATTTTTATAGGTATTGCGAGGCATCAAATTCCCTTATCAGTGATGCTATTGGCGTTTCATTCCCCGTCAGTTCCAATTTCTCTCCCTTTTCTTCTTGTTTGTGTTCGAATTCTAAATTCTGAAAAATCATTAAATATTCATAACAATGAGTTATAGTTTCTATTGCTAAACATAAATTATATTTTTTCCCCTCTGATTTTTATTGTTTGAGACGGCTTATACACTAATTGCTTATGCTTTAAGCACTTAATATGAACTTATATAAACTGTTTATTAATATAATTGATGGAAAAATATGAGTGAACTTGGAATAAGTTCGGAACAAAGTTGATTCTATAAATTTTGGAGAGTTTAAGAGATAAACTTAAAACAACTTATGAGCATGCTCATAAGATGTTTTGATAAGCTCTTTCTTCTAAACACACATGTTGTTTAGATTAGTTTATTTGAGTTTATCTGCTGGCATAAGTACTTTCGAGATTGTATGGGAGAACTTATGAAAACAACTCATGACATGTTCGTAAACTATTTTCAACTTATTTTCATAAACTCTCCAATATAGCCTATGAAAATAATTTATAACTTAAATGAAAGTTGTTTGACTTTAATTATATTTTGTTATAGACATAGTTTATACATAAGCACTTATCTGATAAACGTTTATGTTATAAACGCTTAATTACGTTGTTTATCCATCAAGACTTTATACTAGTATTTTAGGCAAAGTATTAGTTTAGCCCTTTAACTAAGCTCTTCTTAACATAAACCTAGCTCTTCTTAACATGTAAACAAGGTATGTTGTTTTAGATGGTGATGACTTATGTTACATTATTTTTTGCTTTTTACCTGTTAGATAAAAAATGGGGTACCTTGTTTGGTTCCAAGAGATGGGAAGATACTTGACGAGGAAGATGCATCAAAACCAGATAATGATACCAATCCATATACAGCAAGTGATGAGAATCAAGCAAGAAGTTCCTAAGTTGATGAACTTTGAGAGACATTTAAGGTTTGAAATTTAGTTTCTTAGAGATGCTGTTGCGCTCTACGCTTTTCTCATGATTCTTTCTGCACATGATGATCAAACTCTTATGTGAACATGCTGCTGGTAGAATTTTGTGTGACAAAGATGTTATCATTTAACACTTTTGGGGAAAGACTGAAATATGATTCTTCCTTCTATGATCAAGTTATGAAAAATAAATCTCAGTTTACCCCTTCCCTTACACTGTTTGAATATTTTAACCAAGCTGAATAGGTTGATTGGTATCTCATGGATGTCTCTCTTTAACTTTTAACGATTCAAAGTTTATACTTTATACATTTTTGAATTTGTGTGGTGATACATAATACTTATATAGAAGATAACGATAAGGTTCTTTATATACCAGGGCTGGGGTTTGATATAAATATGTGATATTGATAGAGCTGCATCATAAGTTTTTTTTTTAATAAGGAAATGTTAGTAAATTAGTGATTATGTTAATTTCCAATGTTCAAATCCGAAATCTCTTGCTTGAAGTTCGTTTGGTGTCTTTAACTCAGCCATCCCAACTATCTAGTTGGGATTTGGGAGCAAGAAAACTTTGTTACTGCTGGCATTCAAGCTAAATGGTATATATTATATTGGGAGCAAGAAAACTTTGTTACTGCTGGCATTCAACATGAGTGCTTACAAATTTATATTTTATTTTCAGTGAAAAAAAAAAACTTTTTTATTTTATTTATTTACATGAGATGAAATGATGAATACATATATAAAGATAGAAGATTAATGTATACAAAAATAGCTTTTGTTGCACTTGAAAGCAATAGTCTACCTCAATGAGATCTGGTGCTTGACTTGTCTTTTACTGCTTACCTACTTTGCTTATTATTTTATCTCTTTTATTTTTAACATCAAATTCCCTCATATTTTTTTTTTTTATTTTCCAATTTGAGCTAGTCACATTAATTTAGCCTCCGATAAACTATTTATATTCTCATCATGTTTAGTCAAGTTCTATGTGTTGTCAAAACTGACAATGAAAGCGTACGTAATTGAGATTTTTCTTATTTGTATGGCAGATGATGCTTTAATTTTTTGGTTAGATGGAGTTGTCTGTATAGCAACTTAAAATGCGATGGATATATGTCAAGACGCAAGAAAACACTTTATGATAAAGTAATTGGACCAATAAATCTTATATTGACAGCCAATTTGACTCACTACTTAACATTTTCTCCTTCCCTTTTTACGTTTTTACTCATGCAACGTGCCAATAAATGGAGTATGAAACTGCTTAAACTGTGAACTGTAGTAAAATATAAATTCAAAACGATGACCTATCTTTAGATTCAAACACTATTTTGAAAAAAGTTATAAGTAAAAGTGAAATTTATGTATATTATGAAAATGTGATTGCAAGCATTAGGTTTTTTTTTTTACTTCTTTTCTTTTTCGTTAGTTATTCACTGTCAAATAAATGTTACAAGTTAGCTTGTGATCCGCGCAACGATTCAAAAAATAATTGCGTAAATAGAATGTGTAAAGCTGCATAGTAGAATTCATTCACACATTTGCATATTCATTGCTAAATGTGGGCATCACAAAAAAGTAGTATAAATAGTCATTGGCAATCAAGGTTTCCGTGCATGTAACTCCAAAGCCTAATATTTATTTATTTTGTTTGCATGAGTCATAGATTAAATCTTCAACCAAATAATTAAGATATATAAATATCTATCACTTATGTCAAGCAATCTTGGTACTTCAGTTTTTTCATAGAGATCCCCATAACTAGTGTAAAAATTATATATATCCCATTTGAGGATGACAAGTTAACGACACCTTCCTAACGTAGGAGTCAGTCTAAGGGCCACACAACTTAAACTAGGATTTTAAGCTTCAAAAAATTCAATTTAGTTAGAAATATATAATATGATAAATTAGTTATAAATGTTCACATAACTCAATTGTTCAAGAATAAGAGTTCATATTCAAATTAAGATGTAACAAAATTTAATTCTTGATATAACATTTATATTTAAATATGTCTTGATATAACATTCGTTTTATGTCTCTAAATACGTTAGGTCGATTTTAAAGTTATCCTATGTTCATCTTTGATGAAAAAACCAAGAATTCAAAAACATAATTAAGAAAAGTAAAAAAAAACAACATAAAAAATGTTAATAAGTACTAGTATAATCTAGCACGTGAGTACATTACATGACAATAGGTACTATAGAGAAGTTAGGCATCCAGTAATTTATATATATAGGTCAAGAGTAACAATCTGTGTTGGTGTAACCACATTGTGTTTGGACACTAGAAATTGTCACACAAACCTTATATCTATCTAACCACCCTTTCAAACCAAGCAAAACAAAAGACTATGACTAAACAAGACCTATAATTGTGACAATGAGACCAATTAGTTGCAAACTCAATTTCTTAATAAGGGTCTAATAGATATGCTTACTCTTCAAAAAATCAAATGACACTCAAAGGCTTTGTATCACTTGTCTTCAATTTATTTGGCCTAACAGAGGCACAAAGGAACAATGATGCAACTTTACCTTACCTTGTTTCTACTCCAATTGTCTCAAACAAGATCAAATCTGAATCGACAACATCTTCAAATCTTATTGAGAAAAATAATGAGGTTGGTTTGTGTAGTGTGTGTTTGTCGATGTTAAACGTCGACAAAGACGAAATTCGTGTACTTCCTTGTTTACACGAATTTCATAAGGTTTGTGTAAATAAATGGCTAAAGGGTCATCATAAAACATGTCCATTGTGTCGTTTTTCAATGGGAGCTGAGGAAAAGTCTCAATGTGCTGAAATGTTCACCGATGAAATGCTAATATGGTTTTCTTCTTTCCATATTGCTGGTATGTGATGTAAATATAATGATCTAAAATTCACCAGTGAATATTTCTTTGGTTTACTATAAGCATAGCATTTATTTTACTTTTGTAAATTTGTTGCTGCAAAGTTTATTCATATGATTCTAAGCAAGATTATATGAAGTGCTAATGTCATTATATTGTAAACTTTTTATGGTGAACATAAAAGTCTTTGCACAATTTGATTGTAAAATCTTATGTATAGAAACTTTTGTTCTTTTATATATAGAATTCTTAATAATTTTTTTTTTTGATAAATAGAATTCTTATTCATTTAGTTATGAAGATTGGGTATATTATCATGCCTTGATTTTATACATACACAAACATATTTGAATTAAAAAAAATATTAATACTAGAACAATTTTATAAAACTTTTTTCATACGCCCAAAAAATGTTATATTTTATTTTCTAGTAGCCTATGTTAGCTCATCTAATGTTGTATGAGTTTTTGAGAGAGCTATTTTGTTTCTAAAATAAAAAAA
>JBBPBR010000002.1:6050407-6064319 GCA_037974775.1 Cicer pinnatifidum
AAAAAAAACGCAAACATGAGTAAATGAAAGGGAAGTGCTAACCACAGTTGTTTTTTTTTTCTATCCACACCACTGTCCCCTTACTATGTCCCACTTCCTCCTACCACCTCAAAAGCCACCAACCCCTCCCCCTACAGTTTTTAAGATGTATAAAATATATTATCAGATTTAAGTTTCTGTTAAATTTATTAATCTTGTTTTTTATTACTGGATTGATATTTTTTACTACCTGATCATAGAGTCCGATAAAAAAATTGAGAATCTTGAGGGATTGGAATAGCATCAATCAAGTTTTATCTGCAAAATTTGAATTTCATTAATAAATTTTTGGATTTATTTTTATTGAAAAACAAAAACATATGAGTGTTGGGTTGTTTTTAGAAAATGGATTTTTTTTAATTGTAGAGGTGTGGCTTGCAAGTTGCAAAATATAAAGATGTATGCAGCAATAGCTCAAAAGCATTAATAACCGTAATTACTCCGGAGGGACCAGGTGTACTGTCCACAATTATTAAAATGAGGATCAATATTTATTTTAATATATTTATTCAACTGTATTAATTAAATTTAATGTATTTTTTCTTTAATATTTTGTTTGAATTTATTAATATTAATTAGTTGTTTTAGTTATTTTTTTAAAAATTAAAAATTGATATTTATTATAAAAAAAAATGATAATAAATAGTTGAGGATGCAGCCTTATACAGGAGAAATAAAAATTCTCAAATGATTGCATCCTCCCTTACAACATCTTAAAAATAAAAAATAAAAAGATAAAGTATTTTGATATATAAATTTCAATTTAAATATAATTGAGAGTTTTAAATTAACAGAAGATATAAAAGAAAAATATCAAAATCATTTTGACCAAAAGAAATTTTTGATAAGTGTTTGGTGGGGTGAAAAGAGTGTAAATTAGATTAGACTTTATAAGATCTGTGTATGTTTATTTTAAAAATATTATATCAAAATTTAGTCAATTATTTTATATAGATTTATTTTTAAGACTTAAGATGATTTTTTTTTCAAAGTTAACAAATCTTAAAAACATATATAAAAAATTATTTAATTAATTTCTTACAAAGTCTACATCTTTTAAGTAATTAGTGGTCTAAACTTCTTTAAATAGACTAACAAATTAATATTTAAGCGAATTTAAATTCTATTTTAATTTTTAATATATTTTTTTATATAATAAAATATTATAATTAAATATATCAAAATTTTATGTAAGATAAAATATTTAATTTATAAAAATTATTTGCAAATTTCTAATACAAAACAAGTTACAAAATTTAATATTACAATTACAATAGTAATAAAAATTTGTTTTTATGTAATTAAGTAATCCAACTTAGTATGCTTAAAAGTTTTATTTTTTCAAGGATTTGTAATTTTCTTTTTTAGTTAATTTTTTTTTTTTTTTTTTTTAATCTTTCAAAAAGTCAGGGCACAAAAATTGGACTCCGAATTTCCAACATAAATATGAAAGAAAATTGACATTAAATAAAAAAATTCCATTGCCGGGAATCGAACCCGGGTCTCCTGGGTGAAAGCCAGATATCCTAACCGCTGGACGACAATGGATTTGATGTTATAGTTTGACACTTGCAGTAATTTAACCTTACAACAAAAAAAGAAGGAAGAATCACATGCATTTCAATAGCAAAACTATCTGATTAAATTAAAATTTTGGTTCTTTTTTTCCGTGTATTATCAAACTGGCTCATATTACAATACTGCTATTTTAGTAACATTGAAAGTTGATACTACTTTCGGTCTTTATTATAAGTAATAAATTACTTTCGTGGGAATTAAAAAATATAGTTAGGTGTAATTAGTTTTTTAAATTTTAAATAAAATACAAATTAAATTTACTAAATTATTATTTTTTAATGTAAAATACTTAACTATCAACACTAAATGTTATGAATAAAATAAATAGTTTATTTAAAATAATAGTATTACATAAGTCAAAAATAAGTAACAGTAATTTAACTTTTTTATTTATTTATAATATTATAATAGTGATTAGAGAGAGTATAATCTGATATGTGGCTTTAAAGGAAGGAAGTAGATACATGAATCTTAGAAGGGGTATCGTCATCATTTGAATAAAGACAATATAAGGGTTTGCTTGATATATGAAGTTGTTTTTATAACAAGATTTATGAAGTAATATGAATAACTGTTTTTGCCATAGAAGTGCAACACATATTAGGAAATTGAGGACGGTTCACTCTAACACCTCATGGCTTTTGCTTGAAAAAATAAAATATTCATAAAGATTAAAAAGTTTGGTGAGATGTTTTTAAATAATTGAGTTTCAGCTGAATTTTCATTCTTTTGTCAATTTGTAGAAGTTTTATATATATGGTGTATTAAAATGGCATTTTAAAAAAATAAAATAAATATGAAATCAATATTAAAATGCCACGGATCTAAACTTGAAACTAATTTTACAAATATGAAATCTCAACAAAAAAAAACTTATAGAAATGAAAATCCAACAATTTATTTTGGAACTAGTATAAACAAACAAGGTAAATATTTTATTGGAGTGTTAAAGAGGTTTTTGTTGTGAAAGACAACAAAACGTCTTTTCCGTTGCAAAAAGCCAAACACCCTCCAGCAAAGCTTATAGCCATAGGCTCTATACACTATATGCTTTTTTGGTCACGCTTTCAATCTTTTACTATCCCATTCATTGATTCTCTTTCCTCATGAAGAAACTTTAGTCAAAAAACAAAAATTGCAAAAGGTCAAAAATTGGATGATAATAATAATGCCAAAAAAAGACCCATCAAATTAAGTTTCCACGTTGAGGCCCTTGCTAGGAATGGCAAAACCAAACTCTTTTTTTTTTTTTTTTTTTCATACAACATAATTCCCCTGTAACCACTACCTTAATAACCAAAACGTGGAAAAAGCAATAACCACAAATTCAGTCATAATATTGTACACTCAAAAGGGTAACATGATTTTGGACCACAATTAGTTAAAGATAGTTGTTGCTCTCAAAATGGAGCTGTTAATGTTCGATATAAATTGTTCTTCTTCTTTTCCTGACCACTTGCTGCTTCCCATAACTGCATTCACATATCAAACCATAATATACTTATTAAAAATTATAAAAAAAAATAATTAATTAAACTATGTTTATTAAAAAATTTGCATTATACCTCTTGTTGATGTCTTTTGAGTCTTGCATTTTCTTCCATCAATATTTGAACTTTTTGCTCCAGTTCATTAGTGTAAGCCTGAAATTCCAAAATAAAACATTTTATCAACATTTAAAAATATAATTTTCACTATTTAAAACCACAATTGTTCACCTTAATGTAAAAAAAAAAAAAAAAAGATGCAATCAATGCAATGCAATTTTGGTAATAACAGAGAAAGAAAAAAAGAGCAAAAATTTCCTGTTTTCTAGCTCTTGAACGTGCAGCAGATTCACGATTCTTGATCATACGTTTATTCCTCCTTTCAACAGGACTAACATCAGGTGGTTCACCAAACCTCTTTCCAAAACACGTGAAAGAATTTGATGCAGACCCAACATTCTGATCAAACGGTGGTAGTGAAGGATTAACAAAAGATGAAACATTGGAAGCATTGATGTGACGATGATGCTGTTGTTGATGAAGTAACTGTGAATTATTCTTGTGAATGATGAGAGGGTCAAAGTGAAAATCAGGACGAGAATTCAAACTTAAAGCAGTTACAAGTGGTGGGGTCGATGAAGAAGAAACAGGACAATAAAGTGAAACATTTTCTGAAGCAACAGAGGAAGAATTAGAAGAATTAGAAGAAGAAGAAGAGGAAGAAGAAGAAGAAGAATCTAAGGGTCGAGTTAGAAAATCTTGAAGGATTGCATTTCCAAAAGTGGAACGATTAGTTATAGTAATGGGTCGTGTGTTTTGTTCATTCAATGAAGCCAAGTTTATGTCTTTCCAAACCTCTTCCATGTTTTTTTGTTTTTGAAAAGATTCAAATATGTGATGTTGATATATTTATTTTGTTTTAAAGGATATACAAGGACAAGGGAAACACTGTTTTGGAGTTTGAGGGTGTTGATAGTGATGATGATGATATGTATTTGGTGGGGTAAGAAAAATTGTTGCCAAAAGAAGTGGGATATGAAGAGATTGAGAGAGAGAGAGAGAGAGAGAGTGAAGTGGTAGAGGACTGTTACTGTTACTCATCAATTCATTTTCTGCATGATCAGTACGGAGTGTTTACAGCTATAATCAATATTACTACTATTTTAAATGTAAGTTTTTTTGTTTTATTTCAAATTATAGATTTCTCAATTTAACAAATTCACTTAATATTGACCTATGTTGGAAGTCTTAAAAAATTTCATAGTTAAAAAGTTCAAAAAATTTCAAACATTAAATTTTTTTTAAACTTTATAGATTTAATAGATCTATTGGTCTACTTTTAAAAAAAAAATTTAATTTTTTGTTTTTTTTTAAATTGTAAAAATATTTTAAATTTTTTTCTTATAATTTTTCCGATAAAAAATGATTTATAATTTTTTTATTTGAGAAAAAAAATCAATTTTTGTTGACAAATTTTTTGAGAAATTTTTTTTTAATGAAAAATTCAAAATTAATAAAATATTAGGACTATAAATCTCTTGAACCTCATGTCTGAAGCTCATAAAAAACAATAAAATAATGAATAAGAATTTTAAAAAAATTATTTTAATAAAGGACCTAATATTAAGGGCTTAATAAAAAAAATTTAAAATGAATCATGGAGTTTGAGACTTTTTTAACATCTTTCCGTGTAAGTAAGAATATGCTTTATATTTGATTTTTTTTTTTTAACAAGTTAGAAAAAAGTTTTAAGAGAAAGGGATATTCAACTGTATAACTAAAATAATTCATATATTAAATATTTAAGTATAGTTGTTTTTAATTTAATGTGATTAATTTTGAGATGTTTTTAAAATGAAACTCTTGTATTATAATCGATTGTTGATTAAGGTGATTGATTGGTGTGAAGTGTCGACATAAATATAGAGGCTTTTGTTTGAGAGATAATATTTTCAAAATGGTGGATGGAGTTCGATTTTGTGAAAATATTTATGTCAAATATAAAATATAGTTGGACGAAAATGTTATCAATAAAAATTATATAAAGAAAAAAATTATATGTTTCATGTCTAAAAAAATTAAATAAAGATATAACTAATATTTATTTCACTTGTATAATTATTATCATTTAAATAATTTAATTTAAAGATTTTCCAAGTCCAAGCACTTTTCAAGTTTTTTTTTCTTGAACTTTTCTAGTTTTTAATCACTTAATTGACCTTTTATTAATATTTTTTTTGACAATAACTTTATCTCCTCTTGTGTATTTGATTTTACGACAATTAAAATTAATTTTATAAATTTTATTTTATACTGAATTAAATATAAATAATTTATAGTTAAATATATTTACATAAAAATGAATTAAAAAAATATTTTTTATATGATTTTGGCTTCTTTAGAGAAGTAGAACAACATGCACTGTTTCTATTAATATCCAATGATGTATATAGTGTCCGTGACACTCTGCATTTTGTGTGATAGAGGTGAATGTATAAAAGGTACTAGTAGTACTATAAGCATTAAATAAATTAGGTCACACACACCCTTCATAATGCATTAGGAGAAGAAAATAAAATATTGAGGAAACTAGCTAGAAAATTAGAACTAGCGTGTATATTTGATGTGAATTCGACGTATGCATGAGGGCCCCGGGCTCCCTATTTTAGGAAAATCACACAATTATATGTATTGTATAATTTGAATCATTAATATTATTAGATAATTTTAATTCCATATTTATCAAATGTACTTTTTATTGTCAATTGAAATCAGATAGTTAAGAATCATTTTTGCATCACACGGTTATTGCATGAGATCTACTTTTCGTTTTAAAAATAGAGTCACAATGTGACATAGATTGTTTGTATTAGTAAAATCACACGCACAATTGTACACATGCACTAACAAATCTTAAACTACATTACATAACATGAAAGACATATTTGAAAGTTGTTAATGTTTTACGTATTAACAGTGTAGAATCTTTCCAAAAAAATATATATAGTGTAAAAACTATTTATGCCACAATGCAAGATACTACTTAGAAATATAGAAATGTAGTTTATTTTAAATTAGTCCATGATCAATCTCTAATTTGGATTATATGCGGTTCATAGTGAGTGTTGTTGGATGTAGTCAATACTTTAAAATAGTCTGATTAAAATCAGACGGTTTAAATTTTAAAATATTATTTTATTTTATTTTATTTTAAATATAAAATTATATAGTTGAGAGTTGAGTAATTTAACTATATGACTGTAACGACTTTTGATTATACTAAAATCCAATTCAATCAACTTCACTCATTGTTGTTTCAAACCTCTTTACTTCTCAACTATTTTTACACCATGTTTGGTAGGTATGAAAATCTAAAATACAATAATTTCAAAAAGCTTTCCTCAATTTAGTTGCAATATATTGTAGTGGAGTCCGAGTGACTGTCAAGAGTAACAATTAACTAAAAGCCTAGAAGATCTAAAAGATCTTAACACGACATATTCATCTAAAATATTAAGACATTAGATATATGGATTGCATCTCTTATATATTGAACATTTCTTCCATTTCTAGTAGTCGATGTAAGATTAACCGCTACACTTGAATTTCAACCGTCACCCATCAAGTGTGAGTTATCCACATCACTAGATGTGATCTACACTAAGATCCCAATCATGTTCTCCCATCAAGAACAACGATGACTCTGATACCACTTTTAGGAGAGTCTATGGGATAGCTAGGAGCAACACTTTATTAAATGTTGAGGATCCCTAAGATACCTTGACACCACATCTTCATCAAAAACCTCACGACATTAGGTATATGGGACATCGCCCTGGTACCAGAGCTTTTGGTTTTGGTATAGGGAAATAGAGTTATTAGTATGTTCAGTGGTTGCAGTTTTGTCTAATATTACACATAAAAAAAAAGGTTATATTGTCGAATTGTTGTTTATGAAAAGTTTCAACTAAGGAATTACTTGGTTTTTAAGTGGTCATTTGTGAATCACCTATCTTTATTTGTAACCTACGTGGTGTACGATTACAATATGTCAAATTATGTTATAATATTTGGGATATAGACATTTGATGGAAGAATCAATTTTGACTTGTGAACAAAAATTTAAGTCAATGATATATTGATACAATCATAATTAAACAAAATGTTAATTAACACGTGGGCAGTTGTCGGCATTGAGATGTGAAATCATGTCGATTGCTGAGGAACTTTTCGAGAAAACCAACATGGAAGTTTCACCATATTTTCAGCATGAAGAATAAATTATTAAAGTGGTTTAACTTTTAGTGGAGTATACTTTTTATGGTAGAGTATGATAGCCAACATGGACTATGATTGTCAGTATAAACAATGAAAGTTGAAGATGCATCAATTTCAATCAAGATGCATTAATTTCATGGAAGTTGACCATTTTACGTCATAATATTATATGTCACATCATAATTTTTCGAATCCACTAATATGAGAGAGGGAAAAAATTGAAGGATTTTATAATGTAGGAACCAATTCTATGAACAGATAAAAATAGGGAAAAAAAATTGCAATTAAGATTAAATAATACTTGTGGGAGTTTGGAGAGGCAGAGTCAATAATACTCAAAACCATAAAATATTGAGTCAGGAATACTCAAAGTTTAAAGAGACAAAGTGAAGAACACTCAAAGTTTTTAAATTTGATAGACAAAATAAATAAGAGTATAAACTTGAAGAGACATAATAAAGAACTTTAAAAGTCTATAGAGACAAAGTAAATAATATTTGTGACTTGAAGAAACGTCATAAAAAATACTGTGTGTTTTTTTGAGAATAATGAATTAAATCTTTCAAGTAAAAAAGGTGAACCATCTCTCTAACTATATTTTTTGGATTTTGAAAATTCTTTCTCTTCTAAGCGTTTGAAGGATGTTTTGATATTTTTCTTTGCTTCATTTTTCAGAAGTTAATTAATTGAACTAATTAAAATGAGGTGTTGGAATTCCATAAACTAATTTAAGACCAGAAGAAGTAAGATGGTGATTAGATAGAGACCAAATGCTCCCTCCTGTCTTTATTTGTCATCTTGTAAGTTATTAATTGTTTATTTCTTCTAATCAGATGGTAGTCACATGTTGGTGACCAAATGATGGTTCTTGAAAGAGATCATGTGTAATTCTTTGCCTTATACTAGATACAAATTTTTCTTCTTGGAAATATTGTGCACCAGATGCAAAGTGATTGGTGCTTCTCATAGTTGATCATCTTGAAGTCCCATATCTTTTGTAATTCCATTAGTTCTTCCTACTAAAAAATATTATCTATATAGTGATGATCTTTAATGATGGTTGATCACCTACGTGGTCGACACATCGTTATACCTATGGTTTTATCTTTGTCTCTGTTCATAGGGATAGAGTCAAAATTAAGAATTTAAGTATAAGATTGTTCTAATTTAAAAGAATAATAATTTAGTAGAGAAATACTAAATTTTTAAATGCACAACATATACAAAATATTATAAGATATATTCAAAATTAATATTAATTAAAATTAAAACATATACAAAATATTATGCTCGTCGTTGTTTCCTAGAGTTAAAAACATCTATATAAAGTAAAGTTTTCAGTAATTTTATCTTTATATAAACATTAATCATATAATCTATAAGAAAATGATCTTACATCTTGTATATATAGTCAGATGTTTATAATTTTCATTGCTAAAAAGGCATATTATGCATGTTCACGAGCTTCATCAACAAGTGAACAATACTTTGCATCATCAATATGTTCTCTAATTTCATTTTGTACCTTCTGTTATTTTTTAATTTCAAAAAAGTTTGAAAAAATAATTTATGTCACCGACAATAATACTGAATTGAGTTGCGAACTACGACGCGCTCTCTTTAAGACGTTTCAAGATATTGTCCAAATTGTGCAAGGCTATCAACTACAAAGTTCCTAGGATAAAACAGACCAAGTGACTGTATGGGAGTTCTACTACACCGTAGAAAACCGTTCTAGAATTACACCCTTAATATGGCAGTCAGATGACTATCACTCGTAATATGATACTAAGACCACTCAAAAGAAAAAGGAAGTGAATAAGAAAATGTGAAAAGAGAGAAAAGCCTCAGATACATAGAGTTTTTAGTGTGTTTTTTCAACTGAGGAGAGTCATCTATTTATAGAGGAAATCCGTAACTAGATCAGAGAGAAATGTGCGATCATTAGGTTTGATTCACTAAATGTGTACTATGATATTTAGGATTTGACCACAAAAATGTGCACCACTATTTGTTTGACCACAAAACGTGCCCTTAGACTTGACTTAGATTTTTGACCGGACAATAACACATACGCGAGACCAGTAATTAGGATTTTGACTAACAAAATTGAAGCGCGAAATCGGGGGGCAAGGAACTGACTGGATCAGATGTTGAATGTTGACTCAGTGGAGAGAAATTACGTAATTAACGCATCAATTAGAGATAAAAACACAAGCATTCATTTAATTGATAATTTATTAATTTTCATATGCTAAAAAATAATAATACAAAGTCAAGGGCAGACAGACAGACGGCGCGACGCTTGCGCGCGCGTGTGGTGGTCAATTTTGCATGCGTTCTCCCTCGTTTACAAAATTGGGGTATCCTTTAGGACACACCCCAAATACCATACATTTGTCTTATATACCTTACTAGTGTGTGATATCTCTCATATGTGAGACTTCCTTATTTTTTTAATTCAAAACAACACTTATTCTCATTAATTTCATCATTATTTTCAACAAACTTCCATTAAAATCATCATCATTTTCAACACCTTCCAAACAAATACATGTAAAATTTCTTTTTCAAGAGTGGGTGAAGTGCATTACGCAATTTGAGGAGCATTTTCCAAGACTACTTTGTCTACTTCCTTATTATAAGAAGCCAAAATTTGTATCATTTTAAGGAAATTGCAACGATTTCTATATCTTAATAATTCAACATATCCTCTAAAAGTACAAACTTGAAATGCTAACCAATTAACAAAGACTTGTGAGTCGACAATAGTGTTTGAAATAAAAATTTAATGAAAGTTTGTTTTATATTTGGCTTAATTGTAGTTTTGGTCCCTCTATTTTAACTGAATCGTGAAAGTAGTCATCTCATTTTGTTTCTCCCCAGTTTTAGTCTCCAAACAATATTTTGGTCCAAAACTTGATGAAAATTCATTGTTTAAAGTCGTACTACACCATTTATGATAAAAAATTTCAGGTACAATTGTTGCACCACAAGATCTTGAGACATAGTGTGACTTAAATAAATGGAAAAAAAAATGAAATTTCATCAAATTTTGGATCAAAATTATGTTTTGAGGACCAAAACTAGTTAGAAATAAAATGAAAGAACTACTTTCGTGATTCAATTAAAATAGAAGACCAAAATTGTAATTAAATCTTTTATATTTTTATTAGTTAAAAGGTATTTAAGACATAATATATTAAATTAAAATAAAATCATCAAAAAAATATTATATAAATTTTACAACAACGAAATATAGAGACAAAAAAATTATAATAACGTACTAATGTTAAAAAAAATTATAAAATATTGGGAGAGAATAATCTCTATTGATCCCCTTATAAATATGCATGTAACTATACAAAACCATTAGTTTGACGGCTATTGAGAAAAAATATTGAATTTTACCAACGGTTTGCTGCTTGTTGGTAAAATGTTTAGTATCATTCCAAAAATATTGAATTGTCTTTGGTCATGACTCGACTTTTGTTGCAATACTTTTTGGGACATAAAATTTTGAAGATGTGACTACATGTTATACTTAAAAACAATCTTAATACTTTTAGAGATTATATTTGAATATAAGAATTTAGTCTTATAATTATAAAATTTTAACATTAATATTCAGTTTTAACATTTAATATTGAATGGTGGCATTTACTAAAATGCCATCTCTGTCGCACTAGATATTTATTACAGATATAAAGCATAAATATAAGAATTTAGAATATTAAATATATAAATTTTTAAATATCAAAATATAATATACTAGTTGTACCTATTGATTATTGGTTATTATAGCATATACAATGCATATAAACTTATCGACTTTAAATTTCAAGTTTGCACCACTAAGAGTAAATTAGATTGTAATCCTTATATGAAAATAATAAAAAGAAAAAATATATGAATATTGATATAATTCAGCAGTAAAAATGTTAATATATTTTTTAAAATATAACATTTATTATTTTATTTTTGAGAACATTCACAATGATGAGTGTTTTATGGATTTGAATTCGTCGTAATGAACGAATCCATACATTGATAGTGTTCAGTGCATTGAAACTCTTGATTGAAATTTAATGAACTAAATTAAAAGTTTGGTTAATAAATAAAATTAATCATTGTTAAAATACAAAAAAAAAATTGTTAAAATGTGGTTATATAGAGTTATTAATTTTAATTTAACTTGTGATAAAATGCAGAAGAGATTGAATATTTATTTAATATTATTATTGAAAAAATCATAAAATAAATTAGAATTAATTGCAGTTTTGATCCCTCTATTTTAACTGAATCGCGAAAGTAGTCCCCCATTTTGTTTCTTCTCAGTTTTAGTCTCCAAATAAAATTTTGGTCCAAAATTTGATGAAATTTTATTTTTTAAAGTCGTATTATACCATTTATGATCATATATTTCATGTACAATTGTTAAAAATGAGATGTTGAAGTATTGTGTGACTTAAATAAATGTAAAATAAAATGAAATTTCATGAAGTTTTGGACTAAAATTTTGTTTGGGGGACCAAAACTGGGGAGAAACAAAATAGAGGACTAATTTCACGATTCAGCTAAAATAGGGAACCAAAACTGCAATTAACCCAATAAATTATTTATACATATCAAATCCATTTAAATATCAAATAGAAGTGCTCTATTGTAGTCCTCCCTTTGTATCAAACAATAAAGGTTTTTTATTAAAAAAATTATTTAAAAATAAATATTATTTACAAATTTTAATTTAATTTTAGTTTTTTTTATATTATTTTTTGATAATTATTATATATATATATATATAATATGTAAAATAATATTATACTTCTTCATATTGTTAATAGTAAAAAATCTATGAAAAGATAAGTTTAATAAAATAATTCATCTTTTATTTTAATATTATATTTTTTAATTTATTATAAAATATAGAGCAAATTTATTTCCTAGTCATGAATCTTTCTGGTTTAATTAGAAGTGGACAGTTGTCGAATCTTGGTCAGTCCAAGTCCTCCACATCACAAAATGTTTTGTCACACCAATATATCTAAAAATCCTTTTTCTTTTGCATAGATTGTCACACTCACTTTTCTAACCACTCAGTTTTGTTGCCTCATGCTCCCATAATATCACTATTCTCTTTTCACCCTCTACCTACTACTAACTTTTTTTCTCTTCTTTTCTTCTTCTCTAAATTTTTACCATTTTTATTAACCACTTCCATTTGAAGTGAAGACACAAATTCCTATTAACACTCCTCACTACAATTACATTTCCTTACTAGGGACATGCAAAATGAAACTATACATCGTGCAACATTTTTATTTCCTTTTTTATTAAAGATGAATGGTAATAGTTCAAAATTAGAGAGACCCCCACCACACCTTAGGTAAGAATTAGAATAGGAGTTCCAAGTTTCAATAAATAATGCTTCCTAATGAAGTTTTGATTGATTGAGACTCATCAAGCTAGTTTGAGTGTATAGGTGCTCAGAAAGAATATCAATCAGAAAATAAAGATTACCCTTGTTATAGAAAAAAAATATTTTTTATATTTAATTAAGGATGTTTTGTCCTATCTATAAAGTGGTTGTTCTGACACCTACGAAATGTGGCATTGTTCATTGGTCTAAAGAAAAGGTGGATAGGTTAGTAACCGTTCGATGTTATTACTTTACAAAATAAAATCATATTTAAAAATTGATATATTAATTAAAAATTAAAATTAAATTCATGAATTTTTCAATCATATTTTTTATTTTAAAAGAATATATTATATTATATAAATGACTCAAATATCGTGGAAATAAAGACAAGACTTATTGTTGGAACCAAATTAAGGAGGGTGGAGAGGGAACAAAAGGATATTGTTGTCTTTGAAGTTGAATGAGCAACACTTGTCAAAGAATGATTCACTATTTCGTTGGTTTCCCAAAAAGAAGTAATTTGCCACTCTGAGTTCTACCTCCAAGTACCAATCAACCTATTCCATGGTAGTAGTTGGTGATTGGAAATTGGGCACTATTGAGAGAACTAATCTTAAGCACATATAATAAAGAGATATTTTTTTTTATTATTTTTTTTATCTTATTGGATGTTGCATAATAAGAATTCGATCATAAGTTGGATTTTTTTTTAATATCTTTTTGTTGTTGTTTTTATTACTGAAATATCATATATTAAAATAAAATATTATATGATTATTTTACTTTTTTAATTTAATAGGAGGTTGTTTTTCAGACCAACAATCAAACAATCAAGTAAAGTCAATTTTTTTAAATTCAACCGAAAGTCGCTTATTCAGATAAATTAATTCAAATGCAATAAAATTAATGCAGTAGATTAAATATGTCAAAATAACAAACTATAATATTTTAATAACTCTTTGCATCCTGCAAATAAATTAACAACTCTATCATATTTAGTTAACATCTTGCTTGTTGTTCCTCTTAATTTCCAATTTAATAAATAAAAAATCATATAAATAAATAAAAACTAAATTATACGAAGATATGGGGTAATAGTTGTATAATT
>JBBPBR010000002.1:6064555-6075358 GCA_037974775.1 Cicer pinnatifidum
TTATTACGAAAATAGTTTAATTTATTTTAAAATGTAATAAATTCATAGCTATCATTTGACACTTGTAAAAAAAAACAATCATTATCATTATTTGTTTTTCTTTTACTTTATTATCCTTATTTGTTTGGATTAAATACCAATTATGCTTGATTAAATTTTATTTTGCAAAATTAAGCTTGATTTAAATGAGTTTTTCTTTGTAAAAAAATAGTTGTTATATAACCACGCTCTGTTTGACTACTTTTCTATACATTTAACAAATAATATAATTTTTTAAATGATATTAAGCAAAAGTAATTTTGAGTGTGTAAATATCATTAATCGTATAACTTTTGGATTGTAATATATAAGCGATATGTGATAAAATGGTAAATAAAATATCTCTAACCATTAAAAGAAACTCAAAAACGTCTAAAAGATTTAAGAGTGAACCATATGTACAAGTAGACCACTTGCCTACGAAAAGAAGTACAAGTAGTCCACTTGCCTATGAAAAGTGATTTTAAGTCTTGCATAGTCACAAGTCTCACAACACCAAATTAGACATATATAAAAGATACATTTTTTTTTATAATAACTAAATAAAAATAAAAACTGATTTTACTATTTGTTGCAGTTTTAAAACAAATGTCTTTTTTCTTAAATTTTTTTGTCAACGAGTAAATGTCGAGATATTGTTATGTTATACGTCTTATTTTAAATTCGAATTTGAAACAATTGTGTGAATTACTTAAGGAGAATTTATCAATTTTTTTAAGTTTTTTATAAAAAAACACAAATGTCTTTTTTAGGTGTATTTAAACATCATGCATTTAGTCTTGTGACCATGCAATAATAACTTTTGCGGTAAGTTCTTCGACGAACTTCCTTTAAAAGTACTTTATCGATCAATATTTAAAAATCATTGAAAATTCTAACGACGATCGACAATACTGTTAAAGAATTCTCCCACTTCTCATAATAAATGTTACTTTAACATAATAAACATCACTTACAATTTTTATTGTATTTTTAATTATTTTTTTCTTATGCTACATTTCGATTATTACTATATACATAAATTTCAAATCATTATTATATTTTGCATAAATAATAGTAAAAAACTATCAATATTTAAGTAAAAAACTATCAATATTTAAGAGGTGTAGTTTGGTAAAATGACTTTTTTATTTCTTGTAATTATTGTAGTTTTTATTATGTGTGCAAAAACCTTATACGTATGTATGACAATGGGTAAAGTGCTATAGTATTTGTCTTCATATCTATGATTTTAAAAAACCCTATTTATTACTCTTAAATTTTGGGTATCAACTTTAATACTCGTAATCTTACATTTTGGGTATCTAAGTTCCCGTATTCATACACATATTCATTACTCAACTTTAATACTCGTACTCTTACACTTGGGGTACTTAAGTGCCTGTATCCATACCCATTACTTTCGCTTTAACTAAAATAAATCGATAAAAAAAAATAATATTGTTGTGATTAGATTTAAATTTTTTACAAGTAACTTAAATCCAATAAAAAAGTATTATAAACCAAAATATTTTATAACTTAACATTTCAAATGAACACATGTTACAATACACATTCAAATATCAATAATAATACTTTATGAAGTTGCAAGTCATACGGCATAATAATTCGAGATGTGTAAAAAAAAATTGATAGAAAATTACAAATATAATTATAAAGTCACGATTAATAAGACATAACTTTTAGTTATAAATCACAATTATTTACCTATTCATCAAAATCAAATTCTTAAAAAATTTACAAACGTTTATCTTTCTATTATAAATATTGTAGTAGTTCAATGATATCAATATATGTTAAAACATAAAAGAAAACAATTAATTAAACTAAAAACTAATATAATAAATAAATAAATAATTTATATAAGTGCGGGTGCAAGACCCGTACCGCACCCACACTTGCTTAATTTTATGGGTAATTATTTGTCCCCGTGACTATATCCATTATGTGGAGTTTTATTCATTATAAGTTTTTTTTTTTTTTTTTTTTTTGCGTGTTTTCACTTGGTCTAGATCTAATTGTCATCTCTACTTAAACGACACTCATTGTGATATGAATGACGTAATAGCTTGTGACCCACCTTGTCTTTATGAAAAAGACGACAATCTGATTAATATCTATTAAATACGACACACATTTTTATTTTCTTTAATTTTATCATATTAATATTATTTAAGTCACTATGACAATCATAAAAATAAAGACAATTATTAACATCTACGTCTAAGTGACGGATGTCGGTAGACAATTTTCTATGTTATAAACTGTCTAACTCTAGTCAATAGTCGACCGTCTAACTCTAGTCAATAGTTAATCTGGATCATATTAAATTTTGTCTCTCTTGCACTACTAGTCCATAAAGTAATGGATTTAATTTTTTTTTTTTTTTTAAGTTAGGTGTCTTGTTTTTTTACTAAAACTACACAATTCGATCATTTAAAAATATAATGTTACAAAAATAAATAAAAGACAATTAAATCGTAACAAAAAGAGTAAAACTTTACTTTGTTTCATATGTATTCATTTGTCACCCAATTGTTATCATTTTGATTGAATTAAAATAAAAATATTACTGTCATTACGTCTTAATTCAACTGATAAATGTTGATATTATTATATTGAATATTGTATTTTAAGTTTAAATTGAAGACTTCGCAATTATGTTTGAGTTTTTTGTGGCATTTATCATTTCTTGTTCGAATAAAAGAAGAAGAAAAATAAAAATATTGTTACATTTAAAGCATGGGTGACTTCTAAGGTGAGAGTAATTAAGTACCTTCTCACCAATGTATCATTCAATTTGACCATTGGATCTAGTCACTCTTCTTCATCCAAATTATTTATCCCTTTCAACTTATGCATCATGAGGCAAAGAATAACTAGAGTTACACCATCATCTCATGTAACTCCAACACACTTCGCTTGTTCTCCCTCACCCATCTCCATCGTGCCACCAACTCTTCCATTCTTCTCATTCTCCTTGACCATAGAAGCTTTTAGCATGTCTAGTTTGGCTTCTTCCGCTCCTTCAGTTAACCCATCGTCATCAAGCTCGTAGACTATGTCTCACTTAGTGGCCTAAGCGAACACAAATTTCTCCCCCAACACCAAATGTTGCTAATTCCTTCAAATTTTATGGAAAACAGAATGATACACATCATTGTCACATTGATCCTCCGCAACTCCAACCTCTTCAAATCTTATTTACTACAACTCAAAATTAGCATTCAACTGAGTTTCTGCAAATAGTAATTTATATATTCAATAGTAGCGACCGTGATGTCTACAAGGCTGTGTATTATATTTAATATGTTAAGTGTAATTCAATTGTTCAAAAGATCTCAATAACAATATTGCATATGGTCAATGGTATAAGCCATGGGTTAATGTGAAATCAGTCATGTAAGCAGAATTTTTGGTTGAGTTACACCAATGAGTGGTCAGTGGTGTCACTCACTATCACGTGTATTTTCTATTGTATGACTTAAATCTCCCTAGTTTGTAATTCTCTATTTTCAAGTGCAAATTTTACCCTAAATATAATGGAGGAGAAATGACATGAAAAGGAGAAATGGGGCTAAGAGAAAAAGGTCTCAATAGAAGAGGAGGGAAGAGCCACACAAAGTGGTGAGTTTCTTGGCCAACAACACGATGACAATTGGGGGATAAAAAAACATATTTGGTGTGATGAGTGTATCGTAAGATCTCATAGAACAGCTTATTTAAGACTTATTCGTTGTCTACCATGAATCACTTAATCGTTGGACTAAGAGATGGCAAAAAAAAATATCTGCAGATAAAAATCCACTATTAGTTAATGGATAAAGAAGATGTAATAGTATACATATTTCCACATATATCCGTATCCGATAGTAATAGTAAATTAATAAAGTTGATATGTCATAAACTTGTAATCATTTTTGTTCATGTATAAATACTTTTTGTGATGAAATGTTGTTATATATTGTAGTTATATTAATATTGAGTTAATATTATGTTTACAAAATAGGAGAAAATTTCTTCATGATTGCAACAAGAAAACATAATTTTTGTACATAAATAGTTTTTTTTTTTATTTAAAAGATGATATCTATATATATCCACTAATACCACAAATATTTAGAAACTTCTCAAATATCCGTTAAGCAAATACTAGCATAAATATGGATAAAGTGCATATATCTTTTTTATCCAAATGATAAAGTTGTGTACGAATACTATCAATACTTGTGATATCCATTGTCATCCCTAGTTGGTCCGCCTTATCCGCCAGCTTTACCTTTGACACTACCTTAAACCATGCCATTCTAAAGTTTTACTCATCGTTTTCATTATTAGTTGTTTTAGAAGAACACAGTACATAATTTTTTATAGTCATACACAGTACATAATAAATAAATAAATAAATGTTAATATAGATGTGAAATTTTAAACAATTTATATGACTATAACTTCAAACAAAATAAGGTCCCATGCAACTTCAGGTTTAGATAGAAAAGTCATCTCAAACATGCACAAACTGTAACTTTGCATAGTTTGTCGTAAATTTTTATGACCTCCATGGGTCCACTTATGGGGTCGGAATTTGAGTTTTAACAAACATGAAAACTGAAATGTGCTATAAATATCAATGATGGAATATAGCAAGGGACATCAAGCAATCATTCTTTCATGTGGTCCTAAGAGAAGATCAACCAGCAGAAAGCCGCATTTCATCTTCCCTCAGTGGTAGCAGGTAGTTATCAGACAGATTCAACATACAACACTACTGAACTAATAATAAAAAACACCTAAAACTGGTGGGAAGCTGACCCCAGATTATAAAAAGCAGCTGAGGGGCAGTCGGGAAACAAAACAAATCAAAAATTCTCCAGCGTATTCAAGCAAACAAAATCATCATCCCCCAAGTCTAAGAATATATATATTTATATCCCAAAAAACAAGTAATCACAATAGTTGTGCGACTAGCTCCACAATAACCGAAAATAAAAATAAAAAAAATAAAACACCATTTTTTTTTTCATTTTTTTGAGGGAAGGGGGATTGAACTTACCATTTAGTCTTGTTTTTGTGTTTTGTAATAGTTATTTTCTTCCCATTCCTCAATCATGTTAACACTAAATATGTCTCGTGAGACATCATTTGCAAAAAACTGAGATGATTTTCAGATACCTGCTCCCATTGTTTTCCTTAACTCTTAAAGTCTCAACCAAAAAACCAGAGTGCCAAAGCACATCTGCAGCTCTAATTTCTCGCTGAAATAGAGTGATCTGAGCCATGAAGACCAAGTTGACCAGTACTTTCCCCAAAAGCAGGTTGATGTTGAGACTTATCTGGCAGAACAACTGATCCTCCTGCACCATCATTGATAGTTTTCTCCAGAGCAATATTGTGCACTTGCTCTGCCAGCACATCTTGGTTCAACACTCCAGGAGTGTTAACATTAGGAAACTGAACAGGAGTAGGCATGATCCATCTCTTCCAATCATTTCGCCTCCTTATTTTGTCGCCCTACAACGCAAAAAACGAAAGAAAAACAGAACAAAAGGTTCAACAAATTGATAGAACCGGGAAACTTAGAATAATCTAGTAATTTTTTATCCTATATATTCCAAATGGTATTGTATCTACATGGAAACTATAAACTCAAATCTCCAATGCAAGATTCAGAAAAATAATTATTATAAATTAATAGAAGAATGAAAATGAGAATGAAAGAAATTCAAAACAAGATTTTCAATAAATTGATAGAACAAGGAATATGAAAATTATCAGTTTTATTATATATTCTAATTGAAATCGTGTCAACATTCAAATTATAAACTAAAACCCCTGATGCAAGATTCAGAAGAATACCTGCACTTCAACAGCAGATGAAGTTCGAACTGCATCTAATATAAGCTGGATATTGTCAGTCAAATGCATGACCTGAGAGATGGAAATATTTTTAATTAAAGAATAATGCTACAACTTACATCCAAATAGAAGAATTTTTAAGACAGCTAAGATGGGTTTGGAGAGCAAGAAACAGCACATACAAAATTTAAATGACAAAAGACGAAGATCACAAAATAGTCAACACCATAAATATAAGTATAAACTACAAACTGGAGTCTGAAACAGGTGTTATTACGAAGTGAAACACATTTACTTATCCAGTTCCATCTCACATGTATCGTCATAATTATGATTGTTAATGATTAAGTAGATAAGCTTCTGTATACACCGGAGCGTACAATTTTGCAGGTTATGCTTAAATACAATTAGTAAGTCTACAACCTTAATATCACAAACACCACAATGCTTGTATCCATTGAATAAAGCTACTTGGGCTCCGTTTGAGTGTTTGAATAAGAGGGTTTAGGGGGAGGGGAGAAGAGGGATAAAGAGATAAATCTAGCCTTATTTAAGAAAGTGTTTTTGTAGAGAATGAGAAGAGAATACTTATTATTCATATATTTTCAATTTTGATACTATAATAAAAAAAGATGGAAAGGATTTAAAGATTTGGTTATAAGCTTTCCAAAATCCTCCTTTGATGGGTTTTTAAGTTTCTCCATAGTGCTGAGATTTTGTATTATGAAGAAAAATAAACCCCAATTCAAGTTGGGGAACTAGCCTTCCTTCTATTTCCCTTTCCTCCTTCATTTTTCTCAAAGTCCTCCCCTCCCCCTACACTCCTAAACTTCCAAATAGAGCCTTAAGTTGTTATGTGGTGATAGTAGAAGCATATTGAAGAAAAGAACAAAACACAAAAGAACTACTAATTAAAAATTGAAAATTAAAGGATCAAATTTAAACTCTTCTTAAAAGCTTTTTATTCTTCTGATATGGTTCATCGTACTCGTACATACTATTCAGGTATGATTATATTTGACAACCAAATCCATGTTTTTCCAGTGAAGGGAGCTTGAGAAAAGACACCTATCACAGAATCCCAACACAGGCAAACAATTTCCATTGTAACATATAAAACCCGGTAGGCGATGTTTCACGTTTTTATCATACTGATATTCAAACAAGATATAGATTACAGAAAAAATATCATTTCAATATGAAAGAGTTATGCACTTTTTTAAAAAGTCAGTAAACAACACAATAGTGGTACACAACATAATTAATCTATGTTGTTAATCTCAGATCATGGCGCGGAGTGCCGAACCCTAAAAAAATGGGATAGTGGTATGACCTCTATTGCGAAGGCAAAAAAACAGTATATAAATTAAACATAAAATACAAACAGTATACAAAAATGCTTATAAAAAAATAGCAAAATACTCAAAATTAAAGGGGAAATTGTACTTAATAACCAAAATCCAACGTCAAAATCAAGTTCTAATTGTAATCAACAAAATAGAGAAAAGAGGAGAAGAAACAGAGTAGACAAAACAAAGTTACAAAAACAACATAGGAAGAACATAACGATGCTGAACAGAGAAAAAACGGAAAAGACGATGCTGAACGGAGCAAGAAAAGAACGAAAATGATAGAGCAAGAATGATGGAGAAAGAGAAAGAACGAAACAGAGGAAGAACGAACCAGAGGAAGAAAGAAAATGGTTTTTTTTTTCACGATACTGAATCAACCCCTATGTGACTTTATAATAATAAAAATTAGGGCTTAAGTGGGCGCGGGATGACCTAGATACCCTTAATGAAGAACAAAAAAATAAAATAAAACTTCTGTTTTTGAAAAAGCACAAGAGCAGGTCGGGCTGGGATAACGGGATTCGGGGCCAGCCCCTCCACCGCACTGGGATAGTGGGATTGTGCGGGATCGCAATGGGATTGACAGTATAGCACAAAATTAGGAGAAATGCTAGCTTAACTCCTCAGACAATTTGAACTAGTTTAGGGTAGGATGCTAGCTTTGGCAATATGACAAAAACTCTGCAGCCATGGGGAGTCAACACATGCTACCACCATTGTCGTGCCGGATTGCCATAAATATCATCATATTATATATAATTTAATCCTTCTATACTTTAGCAGTAGTTTAACTATTACTATAAAATTAAGAAGTGCATAACTATGTATGCGCGCCCGCGCCTGCGCACACATATATATATCTTATGAGTCGGCTATAAAACAAAAGTATAAACCATTTCCTCTCTCTATCACACACACACACACGTAAAAGCAATCATATACCCCAAGCTACTCACTTTTTTGAAGCCTGCAATTAATTTTATTGGAACCCAGCCCTGGTCATCCATGTTCTGCCGCAAGAATGTATCTTTAATTAAATTTTCATTGCTGCAATAGAAAAGTTGTGTCAGTGGCGATTATCAATTTTCTAAAGCAATACAAGGCAATGAAATAACTAAAATAAGAAACTGACAAACCAAAGTAATAGTAGTACCTAAAATAGTAGTCAATCTGTATGACTATCTTACTATGCAACTGAGGGTCTGGCCCTGCAAAATAAAGAGGCATTGGTGGCACAAAGGGAACACCTCTTAGTGAATCTGGGGATGGAGGTGGAGCTGCAACAAATACCACTGGAGGTGCTAGTTCTGAAAATGAATGTAAACATCAGAGAATATTCATATCCTGAAATACATTTCTAGACATTAATGTTCCATACATACCGTGGAATCCCATGTGGCTACCGAAAGGCCTCAATGGCGGTGGAGGAATAAAGTGCGCAGAATTAGGAGGCAGAGATGGCCTTATAATTCTTGGAACATTTCTTGGGGGTACATGCATGTCTCTACCATTGAAATTTCGACGACTATTCCAGTCTTGATCGCGCCTGTTACCATAATTATGATGGTGAGCACCATCTCCACGCTGATTTGGACCACCATTACGATTTCTAAATGAATTGCGCTGTTGTGGATGATCATTGGACACAAATCCACTTCTCTGTATATTGTCTTTGGAAGAGGAGTTGTGGGATCCTGTTGCAGCTGCTGAAACTTGGGGTGCAGACTGTTGCGACTGGCCCCCATTAGAAGATGCATTTGAACTGTTGTGTTTGATTGGCTTCTGGCGAATTGGTGCCATATTGTTTACGCTTACATTATCACCGACTTGTCTCTGCGAAGAGGAAGAAGGCATGCTTCCCATACCCTATAACAGGACTTAAAACAATAGCAATATCTATGTGCATATAAACAAACAATAAAAGTATATAACTAAGAGCATATACCGATATACCAACAGAGTGAAAAATGACAGCATTTCACAATCCATCTGATTGCTAAGACGCGGCAACTTGATCTAATATTATTCCCACATGGCATACTAAGTCATCGGTTGTGTATTTTCCATAACTTCATAACAAAAAAAAGTACTTGCATTTGCCAAATTGTGAAGTACATAACATAGAGGCGCATCCATCTTTGATTAATTTAATTTAAAATACATAGTGATCCTAACCTACTGAAATTTACTAGTGCCTTTACTATGCATGATATCATCACTGAAGTTAATTTCATACGAAAATAAAACTACTGCAAACAGATGAAAGATCAATTCAACAACCTATAAAAGTAATTAACTCTAAGTATTGAAATTTTAGGTATTGTAAATTGTAATAATTGTAACAATTGAAAAACTGAATCGCATAGGAAACAAACCTGCGATTGAGGAACAGAAGATCCATCTAACAAACCCTTCGTTGGCTCCGATTTGGTAGTAACTCTAGCGGACTCAGACAACGCTGGCCAAGAGTGTGCATCGATGACCGGCCGAACCTCGGAAGCAGCGCAGTTGGAAGAAGGCTTATTCCAAACAGGCCTCTTAGTAGTTCCTCCATTGGGCTCACCTCCGTTGTCGGAGCTCTCTGCGGTTGAACAGGAATCATCAACCGGAGTGGTTGCGGACGGAAAATGGTCATCCGTCGGAGGCAATGAAAGAGCAGTGGCAACAGAGTCCGATTCAGCGCAAACAACCTGGTTCCAAGGAGAAGAGACAGGAAGCCGTCGTGATTGAAGGTTATTGGATGATTGGAGGTTACCGATCATGGCCATAGATAGCAGCGAATGATGAATTTAGGGCAGAGACAAATTTATTCCAAAAATTAGAGGGTTAGGTTTGAATGAAAAATGAGAAAGAAAATGTAATAAATAAGGGTTACAAAAATTAGAGCGATCTGATCGCAGTGAGTAAAGAGAAGAAGTTTGTTTTATTTATGTGACTGCGTGGGAGAGAACAATATGTTCCAGCGAAAGACCTGTGTGGAACGATTCAGATGCCACACTATACGCTGGAGTTTACGCACATACTACTATATTTTTTTTTTTTTATATATAAAATAGATTAATAAAGAGACCAAAGCCCAAACTACAACGTTCCGATAATACTCTCTTCGTGTCGAACAAACATATAATGTATCAAAATTAAAGTAATTTTCAATTTTTAATATAATTTTAATATTTTTTCTATACTATTTTATGAATAATTATTATTATGTGCATAATTTATAAAACATTATTTTTTTTTATTGTATCATAATTAATTCACAACTGTGAAGTATAAAATTTAAATTTAAATAAAATGTTCGACTAATAATATTCATATTTTTCAGTTAAGTTAAATTTAAAGACTTATTTTTATTTTAATTATTATATTTTTTAACGTGTGCGTCAAATTTTTAACCTGTATTTATAATGAGACGAATGGATAAAAAAAAAATCAAATTATTATGGATTGAGTTTAAATATGAGATTTTATAGTTATGTTTAAATTATTTGTGGTAATTTACATTTTGTCTATAGATAAAAAAAAATATATGTAACATACTATTGTAAAAATATAT
>JBBPBR010000002.1:6075808-6088659 GCA_037974775.1 Cicer pinnatifidum
TGAATTTTATTTCAAAGTTTTTTTTTGTATTCTACCACAAAAATTAAATAAAGTAGGAAAATTGATTAAAAATATATAAAAAAAAATAGAATAAAACAATACATATGAGATATTAAATAAAAATGTCATATTTATTATTATTTTAAATTAAATAATTATATTATTTTATATTGTTAAAAAATAATTTTATTAAATACTATAATTTTAATTAATTAACCTTTTAGTCATAAACTATCATTTAATTTTTTAATTATCAATCAACTTTTTAACTATTAGTTAATTTATAACTTAATTTTACCGACCGGAGCATATATTAAAACTTATCCAATTAAAATCAATTTTGATTGCCATATAATCAAACACATTCTATATGAGGAAGCAACCCCTAACAAATCAGTAGAAAATGACGGGCTAACAAGAGCATGACATTGCACATAAGTCATAAATCATCAAAACCAAACTATGTTCACAACCCAAAGGAGTCATCATATCAACACACGGGTTTGCTTCATCATAATAATAACACACATTGTCACAAGCCTTCTTGCACGACGAACCAAGTTCGAACCAACAACATTTCTCAGGTTACCACCTTGCAAAATGAAAGTCTCACCTACACTCGAATTTACGCAAATACCCTTATACATATCTTTAGAAATAAAGAGGGCCCAGCACTACACTACAATGTGTTTGGAATCACATCCTCATTCCATGTAGGCACGTTATGGTCATGAAACGTGATTTAACAGTAAAATATGATGTTTGGTTCAACATAGATAAATTGCTGCTTTCAGCCATGTATGCACGTTAAACCTTGAAGCTCAAATTCCTAGGTGAATCAAAACAATTCTCAAATTTTTGCCACGTGATTAATGATGAATGTCTGTGACAGCTATTTTATACTATGCACATATAATATCTTTGCATAAATATACTACGCAAGTTTTAAATATATTATATATAAATGCATATATCTATTTTATATGTACCAATCATGCTTATGTTGTATTGTTTTTTTTAGAATGCTTATGTTGTATTTAATTGGACAATTAGACAGTTTTATACTATTATTTTTCTATTATTCAAATTTATATTTATAGTTTAATATTTATGTTATATATTTTACCTGCATTCCTATTGAAAAAACAAATAGCGTTAGGATAATTTCACTTTAGTCTTTAGTTAATTTTTGTTTTGTTTTGATCACTTATCTATATATATTTATTTGAATGAAATTAATAATTTATATAATTTTATTAAAAAAAAATTAACATTGATTTACATGTATTTTTGCTTTGCTCAATAACAACAATACAAGTTATACTTATTTTAGTACAAATCAACATAAATCATTAACAACAATAACAATACATTTCATTAATAAAATGATACGTCAAAAAATAAAGAACAAGATCATTTATTGATTTATAAATAAAATTATATTGATTAAATAAAAAAAAATATTGATTAAAAAAAACATTCTAACTACATACTTCCAATACATTGAATAATATAATGTGCCTCAAACATAAATCATGATATGTATTCATGTGATTCACTTTTGTGTCTATTTACTCAAAAATACTATGAAAGTTTTTTCATATTCTTAACCATGACTCTATTGTCGAGCACATGAAGTAGCTGCTCTATACGAGTTTTTTTTCTTTAACTTTATCACTTCTTATCTCCATTTATATTTCACTCGATAACTTTTTAAGATTTCGTCGTTTCTTCACGTGACTATGCTTTTACCATTTATATTGAATATGTGCATATTGCAAATCATACTTTGTTAAATTTTCAAATAATTAAATCACAATTTGAAGTGAATATCAATATATTATATTTCAATCCTAAGTGTGATTCGTGAACAATGGAATCAAAGTTAACAATATAATTGCAAAAAATTTAGATGCAAGAAAATAATCACCGATAAGTTCACACCATAAATAAGACAAAAGATAAAAATGGGAAATAAATATGAAATCTTATAGTTCACGCATATATAAAAAATAATGGAATCTTATAAACAGTGCATGGGGTGAGATGTTGAGCAGATTTTGAACTCTGAAACATCTTGGAATTTGACCTAAATTCAATTTTTGCGGGAAACATGGAAGATAATGATTGGGACGAAGAGTCTGATAACACCGTTACTATGACTACAATTTCCCGGCACAATTTCAGCAACGATTCTGAAACTCTCTGCATCTCCATCATCGAGGTTCGCAATTTCCATTTACCCCCAAAATATCCCATGTTTATCACCTCGAAATCTCAAACTAACGAATACTCTCGTCTTCTATGATTTCAACACAGAACATGAGCGAGGATTACGGCTTATACGTGTGGCCTTGCTCTGTAATTCTCGCCGAGTACGTTTGGCAACAGCAGCACCGATTCTTAGGAGCTAGCGTTGTTGAGGTGTGTGTGTGTGTGTTTTTCATTTCGAAATTTGTGAATATATGCAGTTTATTTTCACTGTTTTCTTATAATATAATTTGTGCAGCTTGGTGCTGGAACTTGCTTACCTGGTTTGGTTGCTGCAAAAGTTGGCGCCAATGTCACTCTTACTGATGACTGCAGCAGATTAGAGGTGTTACCTTATTACCCTATTATCACAATTTTTTTCCCCTCATGTTAATTTAACGATATATTTTGAAGTAGGGAGCTATGGAACACATATACGTTAACACTGACACGTCAACACCGTAATAATTTGAGAAAATGAATTAATTGAATGTAATCAAGGTGTCGGTGTCGGTGTCGGGTCAGTTTCCGACATTGACACGTGTTGGAGATGCATTCAATCAAAGGTGTCGGTAGTATAGGGTAGGGAGTGGTTGAAACTTTTTATTTTGAGGTTAATTTAGTTTGTATACTCATTACTAATTAGGTTTTGAAAGATATGCATTATCGGGGTAAATTAGTTATGCAGTGACTTTCAATAAGATCATTATTTTACCACATCCACAAGCTTTTTATTAAGAGTTTAATTTAGGTGTATGCTTACCAAACTCCTGCTAAGTATTGCTTTGTATCCAAATATTTTATGGGTTTGTCAATATGACATGATGGCTTTCATTTTTCGTTAGTAGTATTATCATTTGATTATTTAATGGTCGGATTCTGAAACTTGCAGGTGCTTGAAAACATGAGAAGAGTTTGTGACTTGAATAAACTTGAGTGCAATGTAAGTTATCACCTTATTGAAGCCTGTTGGAAATTTTTTATTTTTCATGATAATATTAGAATAGCACCGTGTGTATTTATCATGGATTTTATGAAAGGTAGTTATTCATTAAACAATAATTGATTATGAAGTTGTAATTTGTATCATGTTTGTCTGAATGTATTGGCTTCTATCCGAAGGTGCTAGGACTGACATGGGGAGTTTGGGATTCATCCATATTCTGTTTAAAGCCTACAATTATTCTAGGGGCTGATGTGTTGTATGACTCAAATGGTGAGAAAAGGGTTGTTTCAGTTCGTTGTTACCTTCCTTTGTGGATTTCATGGGCTAAATAGTTTTTTTTTCTTTTTTAAATATTATTTAGCTTTTGATGATCTCTTTGCCACCGTGGCATTTTTGCTCCGAAATTCACCTGGATCAATTTTTATAACTTCATACCATAATAGAAGGTACTTTTCATTCTCTTTGATGCTCAGAACTTTTGAAACAGTTTGGTCCTAACTCTACATTCTGCACCTTATAAATTTTGTAATATTTTCTTAACTTAGCTATGTAATCATTTGCAGTGGGCATCACCTTATTGAGTTCTTGATGCGAAAATGGGGCTTGAAGTGTAGCAAGCTTCTTGATGGGTTTTCTATCCTGCCATCCTTCAAGGCTTCTCAGCTAAGTGGTAACATCCAATTAGCAGAGATAGCTCTAATGTCGAAAGATAACATCTGAGGTACCTCAAAGTTTTATAATAAAATATAAGAGATAGCTCTGACGTTGCTGCTACTGCCTACTGCTGCTATCTATGCTGTTCTTGTTGATGATGAGGCAATAGAATAGGACATGATCATCCTAAAGATTATCATACTTCTCTGTTTTTTATTTCGTTGTTGCTTAATTTTAAAATATGGTAGCAAGTAGCAAACATCTTGGGCTTTAAGAATTATATTTGGGCTTTAAGAATTATATTTGGGCTTCATTTGATTTACTCTTAAGAATCACTAGGTATTTTATTATACAGTAACTGAAAAGATGTTTACATGTTGATGTTTGCTGTGCTGTCAAATGGTTAAGCCTAAAACGCTTACAACTATTTTGAATCGTTTTCAAATGTTGAGTTTTGCATTCTTATCTGTTATTTCAAAGAGTAGCCTATGGTAGTAAACATTTGTTATGTTGCTGACTAGACTGAGCTCTTACTTTTTTCCATGAAAATCGTCACATGGAGAAGTCAGGCTCATGTGGCTGAACAAAAGTTTTTTCAACTCGTTACTTAAGAGTTTAAGACTACTTATAACTGTATTCCTAAATTGATTTGCCAAGACAGGCTTGAAAATTATTATATTGATATAAGAATACATATTTCTTTATAAAGGAAAAAAAAGAAGAAGCAATATTCGAATTACCATCTTGATAATTTGATCCACCACTTTCACACAAAAGCTTGTCTGGAATATCATAATCTAACTTGAATTAAATTAAGACTTTCTAATTGATCTTTCTGCAGTCCTTCCTAACTTCTTGCCCACCATTGATGCTACCCATTTTGATCATGGACTTAGCAAAAGCCTCATAGAAAGCCTCCTGTGACCTGGCAAACTTAGAAACCAAATGCTTGGTTTTTGGGGTGTCAAGCAAAGCCTGATCAGAAGAAAACAAGCCTTTTTGTTGGAGGATCAACTTGTAATATGTATTATCGAAAGTTGTTGAAGAAGGGTCCAAAGTGGTGCCTGCATTTTTTGCCTTATTTTTCAACGGACAAATTGACTTTAGTTTTGCTGCAAACGATGGATGTAATGAAGGGTCCACATCATGTGTAGCATTAAAGTTTTGGATTCTGTTCCGGAAAGATGAGCAGTGAGAGAAACCTAAGGTATGCCCTCCTACATACAGGTCAAAACACGTTATTTTAAACTCAATTCAGATATAAATTGCAAAACATGAAAAATGGTGAAGTTTTGGCAGTCTTTAACTTTAAGAATAGCTTACCTGACAGAGCTACCAAATCTTTTACTGACAATGCTCTTTGAGAGAAGCTTTGCTGCAGTTGCGATATGTTAAATGTTGGTGCTGGCAATTGTCTGGTTTCACTGGCCTTAGATGTTCGTCCATCCTTTCTTCCTTTAGGAACATCCCATCTAGGTCCTCCAGACTGTAGAATATACTTAGATATATTATCAGTTAAAATTAAAACTTACAATGAAGGAATGTCAATGAAGAGAACTTTGGTTCTTGGCTTTGTTTTATTACCAGAAAAACTGCGTCCCTTGCTGCTAGAGCAAGGATATCAGCACAAGAAACTACACCGGGACATTTAGCTTCAACTGCTCGCTTTGCTTCATCAATGACATAAAATGCATGCAAAGAAATGTTAGGCGGTCCGTCCTTTTCTGCTTTGTTGTTTCCTTTTGAATATAGCAGCACAGAGGCATCACACCCCTACAAAAGTATAGGGAATAAATGATTAAATGAATGACGAAATGTATTGATGGCAAAAGAAACAGAAAGAAAAATGTCAAGAAGAAAGGAGTTCATTATAGCAATACTCGAACAAAGCAATCATGGAAGTGCATTCGCAGAAGTGCTGCCGGAACAGTTTTGTCCCTAGCCGCGGCATCCTTCACTGCCTTGGCAACAATATGCTCCAGATCATGGCATGTTTTCTCATAGTAGTTTAAGCTCAATGAATAGCCTATAGAAACCAATGAAAATATGGTAATCAAATTCAAGAATGTTACCATGACAGCCATGGCAATTAGGAGTACTTAATGATTTTTAGCTTTTACCTGTAGAAATCAAAGATGCGTTGAATGGGTTTTTATAGGGATAAAAGAGATTGATTAATTATTAGATGAGATAATGTGATCTTAGAATATCAATTCGTTAACTAGTATTGTCAATGAAGTAGTAATGTTTAAGCATTCTCATTACTAAAAGACAATGCACTTTATGCTACGTGAACTGAAGGAAGGTTCAATTGTTCTGGCGTACAATGTTAATTTTTTTTTGGGGTGGGTAGCATAATGTAATGTGATGGTGTAAAACATGTTACTCCCAATCAAAATAAATTAATTATTACCTGGTCCAGCTATATCTAGTGCTAATCTATAATTGCATGGTCTTCATGAATATAATTAGTAAAACGCCAAGCCCCATCATGCATTATTATTGTTCATTGATTGTTACATAATTTTTTGGCATTGTCCTAATGTGTTTTATTTTACTGTAATTTTTTTAATGGTATCAGCATTTATGCATTTATTTGAGAGTTTCTTCTTCTACCTTCCATTACTTTTTGGATCGGTCAATTTGAAGGTGTATTTTGGAGGTTTTTGAAAATATAGGGGTGAGAAAACTATCCATTCATTTTTTTTACCGAAATTGAGGCCATTTTTGTGCCCGTGGCCATATCCTATCTTATTATTTTAAGGTTGTCTCTCAATAAACTTTTGAGAAGATATTTTACATTTTAAATGCTATTACTATCTTTAGTTAAAACTGCACTACATGCCCTTTAGTGTAATTTTAAGTTTCAAACAGATGTTTTATCTTATTTTTAGATCAAAATAGTTATTTATCTTTTCAAACGACAACAATATTGACATTTATTGACTTTTTGTCCAAAACTTAGAAAAAAATTGTCTTAGATTTTTCTTCTTATTAGGTTGAATGTTTTGTCACAAGTTTAAACCTTAAATCTTGCAGTTGTGTATGAGTTTATGGTGATATTTTACTATCTCTTCTACATATAAAAAAAATTGTAAATCGGAATTCGTTCAATAATTGATGAATACTAGCAAAAATGATATTTAAAGTTCTATAATAATGCTAAAATGGCACCAGATTTTTAAAATAAAGATATAATGACAAATGCCATTTTAAAATAAGACCAAACATCGCGTTAAGATAGATAAGTGAAATTTTTTATCAAAAAAAAATTAAAAGATTTGTTTGAAATTTTAAATTAAGTTAAAAGACCTCTTATATATAGTTTCTATATTTTAACTTCTCTTTCTTTTTGTCAAGGAAAATTTTAGTTATTTTACTTTAATTTTACTTTTCCGAAGCTTATATTATGGTCATTATTTAAATTGTTGTAACCATTTTGAATTGAAAATATGTTTTTCTTTAACCAAATCAAGCAATACATATATATAGTCGTTGCTTTTACCAGCAAATACATATATATACCCATAGCTTTTACATGTTACTAGCAAAAAAAGCTGCTCCTAAAATGTGGAGGAGGAATGTATGTGGTGGTTAAGGTCGAGCCATCGTAATTTTGTTTTTTGTTGTGCTGCCATAGCTTGCATTGCAAGTCTTTTTATGATGGTAACCACCTTTTATCAAAGCTATAATTATTGCATTTGTTTTTCTGTTGATGTTGGATTCTAGTTAGAAGGAATCTAATTATAAAAGGTGCAAAGCATAATGTAATTCTTTTTTCTTCGTTTAAGATCAAAAGTAGTTATCAATTCAGTGTGGCTATTTGCAATGATGTACTTTTTAGGTCCATTAGGTGCTTTTGAGTTGAAAATTCAAACATGTTAGTTGATTGTGTTTGTGAATATGATTCATTCGTTATGAGACAAATGGTCCATGATTGAGGAAATTATTCTTTTGACATCAAAATTTTGATAACAAATACAATGTCTTTAGATTTTTTTATACATTTTGTGACATGTGATGTGTAAGTGGTAGAAGATAAAAAGTAAGAGGCATAAAAATAAACACTTAGAATGTCGATTTAGCCCATCCTTAAACAGGGTATACATGGTTTGGGTTGGATTCGATCGTATTTGGTCAAATTTAATACTCGAATCGATTAATTTTATTTGAATTGGATTGAACTCTCAACCTATGATTTTTGCATCAATTTCAAAATAAATCAATCTGATTATGATTAAATTGGATTGAGTAGGGTTCGCATATAATAAAGAAAAATATTTTTATTTTATTTTAAAAAAAATATAATTAAATTTAAATATTTAATCTGAAAAATAATAAAATTATATTGCAAAATATGATTTAATACTTACAATAAATCCACAAACACAACAAAACACTTAAATTAATTAAAATTAGCAGCAAATTCTCAAACATAGTCCAACAACAAAATTTTAACTATATATCAATAGTAAAAAATAAATAAAAATATATGTCACGTGAATGAGTTGGATTCGCGAGTTCATGACTTCAAAATATTAAATCTGCTACTCGAACCGAATATAATTGGGTTTCAATAAGTTGTTTCGGGTTTGATCCGAATTTAAATAGGTTAGATCAAAATGCTAGTTGCATTGGTTTGAGTGACCAAATTCACGGGTTTACCCGTACCCATGAACAATCCTATCCTTAGATCTGTCCTTGATAGTTGAATTTAAATTTGAGTTATATGATTCAATTTGATTTTTAAATACACGAGTGGTTAATCCAAATGAAAAATGGAATAATAAGGAAGTCGCGAGTTCGATCTTTACTCTCAACAAAGTACTAACAATAATAATACTAATTCGTCGTTGTAAAAAAAAAACTACAATAAAAAAAACTACAATAAAGGTGCAATGTAAGAATGGAAATATAAATCATGTGGTATACAACTATGCGTATATGCTCTTACATTATTTACAAACCCTGTCAAATCAACGCTATTAAGACTCCAGAAAAAAAATGTGTAGTAATAATGCTTCTCGTGTATTCTGAAAAAACAAAATTAGTACTAATCTAAATAATACAACACATAACAGTTACAGGTATGCTCAAAAAATGGCTAAAAGCAGAACAAGGGCCATTGTAAATGCAAAAGCAGGTTTTGTCTCAAATGAGTGACTAGATGGTAGCCTTTTTTGATCATTAGACTCGTTTGATGTTACTTTAGGATTTGCAGCCATAGCCGGAGCAACAGCCGGGGCGTGAGCGTTTGATCGATTAACCGGTAAATTGAAGAGTTCATCATCATAACCTGATAATATCATCATATCTCATTAACAAATAAGTAACGGTGAAGTAAAGAAAAGAATGATATATTGTGAAACATGATAAGGTGAATTGTACTCACAGTTAGATTCCTTCCAACCCAGCATGTTGATTTCGCGGTCAAAGACTATTCGGTAACCGGTCATGAAGTTTTCTGCATGAAAAAGGAAAAATAATGATCAATGTTGCAGTTGTATGTATGAATGCATTGGCAGCACTAATTTGACGGAAGTTGTTCATGTTTTGGTCATGATATTGAGTCAATACTATGAACTGGCTAAGTATATATTTTCCCAAAAATGGTACCATAAACTGAATTAGTAGTACATGTTTGGATAGGTGTTTGATAAAGGTAATTTTAATTGGAATTGATCTGGTTGCCATTGAGTTTGAAGTGAAATGATTTTGGAAGTGATTTATGATTAATGTAAAAGCAATTTATTTTGCTTATGACTAATCAAATGTTGTATTTTCACAAAATTCACGTGTTACTAAATCAAACATACTGTCCTAAAATATAAGTAAAAATTGGTCTAAGAACATTGTTGTTGGTCCAAATTCAAACCAAATACATCAATTTTCTTAAACTAAACTTTTGCTTATATTTCGAGACAAATGAGATACTTATTAAAATACTCACGTCCAATTATATTCACATTGTTGCTTTTCAAGACACCCAAACAAAGAACATTGTTAGCACCCTGCAATGGATACCACAAGCATATATGAGATCAAGAGAAATGAAAAATATTAGATATCAATTCATGAATCACAAAGTTAAGTTTCATGGACTCACCCCACCACTAACCAATACTATTGGGTCTATGACAAAATAATTGTCTCCACCTTTCATCGTTAGATTAATATTAGGAACTTCAACAGTCTGGTTTGGCCTGCAAACAAAGTTGAAGTTAGTGATTGATGATTATTTTTATTTTTAATTTTTGGTAACAATATTGTTTGTGCAACGACGCACTATATCCACCAACTTTGTCGATGACTAATTTTGTTGGAGAATCTGACTAACCACCGTATTTAGTGGGGTCTCTTATCCCAACTCCATTTTTTATTCCATTTTTTATTCACAAGGCTCGAACCCGAGACCTTGTATAATGGATCTAGTCCAATTTCACTCGAACCAAGAACCAATGTAATGTTTGGTGAATGATGATTAATTTGAAACGAAAAAAGAAGTCTCTCAAGCTATAATCACCTAATTCCATAGCAGTATTCAAATGGAAGACTGTCAGAATCAGAAGATGAATGCCTTTTTAGTTTAATTTTTGAATCAAACTGCAAAAAAATATGAAAACATTAATAATAAAAAAAAAAAAAAAAACACAAATGCCATGAAACTCTAGTTACCTTCTTAAAAAATCAGACTAATTAATTAAGAAAACTTACACTTTGAGTAATTTGCATATAAGCTGGGTTGTTTAGATATGTAAATGAGGTACCAGTGTCAAATATTGCATTCAACTCAAGATCAGTAACATTTCCTCCCACAATAATTTGGGTGACTGTGATGTTGTAAATTGTACTGCAAAAAAGAGCTCATGTTATTAAAACTTCAAACATAAGCACTAGTTTTTGTTGTAATGTTTCTTTCTTAGTCCTTTATTCTGTACTAATAAAGTTAGAGTGATATCAAAGTTGATTAATAGTCAAGCTTGGTCAGGGTTAAGATTACTAACTTGATGCTTCTTTAGTTGGTAATGATAAACATTTTACATTATTGACCTAGTAGTTGTAATAAAGAAATTGTTTTTCTAGTATTTTTTTAAGTCCTTAGTTGAAAGTTGTTAGACCAACTACAATCCTTTATCCTTTATCAGGTCATTTTGGTCACGTTTCAGATGTTTAGTTCTAGGCGTAAGTGTAAGAGTCACATTGAATAAGAAATGACACGAAAATATATTCTAACACGTCGAGAGGTAGGGTGAAAGTTTCAACTCGACTATCTAAGTTCGTTCGCCCGTCCATATTTTAAACAGGATGAGTTGACCCATTTTGGCATCCTAAATGCATTTATAAATGAGAGACATTTCACACTCTGAAACACTAACACAAACACGAAAACTAAATACTAACATTGACACTGGTAATAATTTGAAATATGAAAGAAATTGAATGTAACTATGTATCAGTGTTGTGTCGGTGTTGACACATCAGACACTAAACAAAAGTTGAATCTAAAGTATCATTGTTACACAGGTTTTGTATGTTCGTATTAGGCTAATAGGCTAGACCCGTATATGTTTCATCTAAGTGACCAATTCTTGTTAGACTATATAAAAGGAAAGAAGAATCTAAGATAGATATATAACCATATTGTAACCACTTACTGCAATGGCTTTAGGTTGAATGGTGTTTTTCCTTGGTCCAAGCTGTTATTATTATCCCCAAATGTTATTCTTCCAGAACCATCAATACCAAAACACATTGAAAATGAATTTGAAATTAGGCCTTGTTTGGCTAAGATACTTGGAACAGATACATCACCCATTCCTAGTCCAAACAAACCATTTGGAGCTGCCCCATCCAGAAACGCCCCTGTCTGAACTTGTCCACATCTGCAACATATTCAATCACAAATACAAAAGTTTAATAGTTGATTCTAACTAGTAGTCTCTTCAAAAAACATGAATCAAATAGAAATTATGTGTTGTCTGAATCGATTTCCTCTTATACCATATTAGATTTTATATATTGAGTCTAACTCGTCGTTACAAAACCAATTTATAAAAATTTATTTACCCGAAAGTAATTCGCGGGTCAACATGTTTAGTTTGATAATCATTATCTGTAATTAGGTGCAACACATCTTGTACCAAGAAACCAGTAGTTGAAGTATCATCCGATAGATAGTTAACTTGATACGGACAAGTGGCACCAGATGAAGAACATTGACTCTGCTGCTCACATAAGCTGTTGTTGCAGGCAACAATTTGGCTCGTCGATGATCTTTTGTTATTATAGATATTGAAATCAATTTGCTGGTAAGATAAAAGTAACACATTCAATTCAAATTTCTACCTTAATTTTGTTAACAACTAATAAAAACCATAATATTTTATACTGACAGTATATACAAAGTCTATTATAAATATAGTAGAGAAATTTTAATACAAGATTTAAGTATAGTATAATTTTGATAAATGCTATTAGCATAGGTAAATTTTGAGCATTATACCTGTCCTGATGATAACTGTATACCATGCACACATTTGGTACAATTGCAAGGGAGCCAGAACAAGTCACTCCCAGTATCCAATGCAACTAGAAACGATGAAGCTGGTGTCCCAACAGAAACATTGGCAAAATGCAAACTAAAATCCAAATAAACAAGAGAAATAAGTAATAATCATTATAAATGCCCATTATTATTTTTTTTAATTTATATTCACATTTCAAAAATTAAAATTAAATAACATGCATTCAAATAATTTTCCACAATCCAAAAAATTAAAATAATAATTAAATAACATTTTTCTCTCGAAGTTCGGAAATTATAGAAAAATAAAATCACCAAACTAGTCTCTCAAAATTTCAACATCAACTAAATTTAATATCTGAAATTAACGAAATTTCAAAATAATTTTTATTAGCAAAAAAAATTAATCAATCAAATTAATCCTTTGGAGTTGATTAATTTAATCCTAAAAAATTAAAGAAAAATTATTCATGCGAA
>JBBPBR010000002.1:6108235-6121474 GCA_037974775.1 Cicer pinnatifidum
AAAAAAAAAAAGCACAGTGCGGTGAAGACAAAAAACATTACATAAAAGAGAGTGTGTTAAGCACGTGACATAGCATATCTGGATCTACCATATACTATAGTTGAATATTACGAAATAACACTTTCAGAAGACTAAAAGCAAATTTAGAAAAATTGAATAAACGAATATACGACATTACCACCGTCCACAGCGGCAACATTTCCACATAATTTCTCTCTTCTTAAAAGCCTTTTTCTCACCCACCCACTTTTATCACCTTCGTTCTTCACGCTCTCTTTCTCGATCCATTTCATTTTCAATCTCAATCTCTTACCATGGGTTAGGAACTTCCTTCACTAATCATTTTCACCTCTTCATTTTCAGATTCAATTTTCTCATTTCTTTTATTTTATTATTATTTTTTACTTTTAAATGTTTGGTTTCAGCAACTGAAAATCCATTCAAAAGCATATTGAAGACGCTCGAGAAACCCGGTGGTGATGGTCACTTCGGAAACTACTATAGCTTACCAGCTCTCAACGATTCCCGAATCGGTAAACTCACTCATTTTCTTATTTATCTATTCGCTGATCTAATTATTGTGTTTTAATTAGTTAATTAATTATTCTAATTTTGTGCGTTATAATAGTAGTAGTAATAATAATGATTGATGATTTTACTTATGATTGATGAATTGAATTTGATCTGAAGCGGTCTGGGAATTGATGGTGAATTTTTGTGTGTTTGTGTTGCAGATGAACTTCCTTATTCTATTAGGATACTTTTGGAATCTGCAATTCGTAACTGTGATGAGTTTCAAGTTAAGAAAGATGATGTTGAAAAAATTATTGATTGGAAGAATACTGCTCCTAAACAGGTGGAAATTCCGTTCAAGCCGGCTAGAGTGCTTCTTCAGGTGAGTAGTAGTGTGATTGTGATTGTTAATGTGAATATGATTAAATACGTAATTTAATCCAACTGTTACTATGCTTTCGTTGTTTTTTTTTTGTGATTACATATTTTGTAACATTTAGCTTTTCCCGTATAAAATACATCACTTATAACTAACTTCTGATATGACTGGGAGAGAGAGAGAAAAGTAATAAAAAGGCAAATGGTATCCAAACTGTAAATGTATATGGTGTTGGACAACAAAAATGTTGTCCAAATAACGTTTCTGTTAGTGATATTGCTTTGGTGACATTGTTTGAATGTTACGTATATTTGTGATATTCATTGTGCTTTTGATGTCATTATCAGGATTTTACTGGGGTGCCGGCTGTTGTTGACCTTGCCTGCATGAGAGATGCAATGAACAAGCTTGGTGGTGATTCTAATAAAATTAACCCCTTGGTAAACTAGATGCTGCTTATTAGTGAATTTAAGATTGATATTTGGCTTTTTATTTCATTATTTATAATTAATTCATTGGGCATGTCTAATAAATTTAAAATTGGTCACTTACAGGTACCGGTTGATCTTGTCATTGATCACTCTGTTCAGGTTGATGTAGCAAGATCAGAAAATGCTGTTCAGGCAAATATGGAACTTGAATTCCAGAGGAACAAGGAAAGATTTGGTTTCCTTAAATGGGGTTCAAATGCATTCAATAACATGCTCGTTGTTCCTCCCGGATCAGGGATAGTCCATCAGGTTATTGCATCTTTCAGTAACCATTGAAGTGTGTGCATATGTGTTTATATGTATTTGTAATATGTAATGTGATTCTGTATTATTTAATTCCTGAATAATTTAATTTTTTTTACTTGTGAGGAGAAACTTTGTTCTTTTTCCAGTGATTCCAGTTTGTCTTCTGAATCAAGTTTTGCAAATTCAATTTTTGCAGGTCAACTTAGAATACCTTGGTAGAGTTGTGTTCAACACAAATGGTGTGCTTTATCCTGACAGTGTTGTTGGAACTGATTCACACACAACTATGATAGATGGCTTGGGTGTTGCTGGTTGGGGAGTAGGTGGAATTGAAGCAGAAGCTGCAATGCTTGGCCAGGTAAAAATAACATGTTACCGAGTTGTTTTCCAAATTGTAGAATGGGATTTATTTATTGAATGACTATATCTGGAAGTTTTTAACTTTCTTTTCTGCTAATTAGTAGTATACTATTGGAAATGCATGTGTTATAGTGTAGTTTTGGCCAATTATTGTGTTGTTATTAGAAATAATTATTATTTTCCTTTGCAGCCCATGAGCATGGTCCTACCAGGTGTGGTTGGGTTCAAATTATTAGGCAAACTAAGAGATGGTGTCACAGCTACCGACTTGGTGTTGACTGTTACTCAAATGCTAAGAAAGCATGGGGTTGTTGGCAAGTTTGTCGAGTTTTATGGTAAATACTAATTTATGCAATGACATTTTTCTTCTTTTGTAGCATCATATTCCTAGCTGATTAATCTTTCCTTAGATAATAATTGTTTTTTACCTCCTTAATGCAGGGGAAGGCATGAGTGAGTTGCCTTTGGCAGATCGTGCCACCATAGCAAACATGTCTCCTGAGTATGGTGCAACCATGGGCTTTTTTCCTGTGGACCATGTCACATTGCAATATTTGAAATTGACTGGCAGGAGCGATGAAACTGTAAGTTAACACTTGTTTCATGGTCGTTGATGTTGGCTGTACGTTCTTACATGTCTTTCTTGCAGGTTTCTATGATAGAATCCTATTTAAGAGCCAATAAGCTGTTTGTGGACTACACTGAGGTATACTACACATATTTTGTTTTGGGATAGTTATATCTGAAATGTCTCAAAAAACCTGGTCTTGAGAGTTTGCTTTGCTGCATTGTAGCCCCAAGTGGAGAGAGTGTACTCGTCCTATTTGGAGCTCAATCTTGAGGACGTCGAACCCTGTGTCTCAGGTCCAAAAAGGTAACGAGTCTTCACATTTTCCACTTAAAAGTAAGGGAACAAAATTGCACTGTTCCTTTTATTTTGCATTACATGCCTTCCTGTATTAGTATTGTACATAAAATTATCCAGGTTTTAAAAATTACAAAACCACCACCAACTGACAACTTTGAAATGCTATTTAAGTCTAACAAATTTGCTAAAATTGTCTATTCCTACCCTTGACCCTTGCTGGCTTGTTCAATCATATATTTTGAGAAAAATGAAGATCACATTCATTTGACAACATTGTGGAGTTAGTTTAGCATTTTATATGGAGGGTCTGTGTAGTAAGTAAAATTTAGAAGGGAGACAATATGTAGTATGTACTCTGAAAGTTTAATTACATTCAGTTTTCTATTGTGTAATCCTTGATTTAAATCTTTTCAGGCCTCATGACCGTGTTACTTTGAAAGAAATGAAGACTGACTGGCATGCCTGCCTTAACAATAAAGTTGGGTTTAAGGTATGAACTTCTGGGACTGGAACCATCCATATTATTTTTAATGTGTAAATATAAAATGCTGTGAAGTGAGAGAATATATCCCTGCAGAATCTGCTCATTGCATCTTCTATGAAGAAAACTGAATAATACCAAATTTCTATGTTGAAATTATGAAAGTTACAATGAATGAAGAAGAGCTTTGCTCCTTATATACAATGCCAAATCCCAAAGGCAATAACTAATCTAACTAACTTAGCTATAACAGAAACCTTAATGTAACAGAACTAACTAACTCAATGAACTAACTAGTAAATTGATAAAATGGCTATCTAACTGAGGTGTTGGATGCTTCATTCTTCTTGTCTAATATCGTCCAGGAAGTAAAATATTACAGTTGATTATATACTGATCCTACTTACATGCTTTTAGATATTTGTTTTTTTGCTTTATCTCAGCCATGATCATTTCATTTGTTTGAGCTGTATAGTATTGCACTGTTACAGGGTTTTGCTGTGCCAAAAGAATCTCAGACAAAGGTGGCAGAGTTCACATTCAATGAAACACCTGCAAAACTTAGGCATGGAGATGTTGTTATAGCAGCTATCACCAGTTGTACAAATACCTCAAATCCTAGTGTAATGCTTGGAGCTGCATTGGTTGCAAAGAAAGCATGTGAATTGGGATTGCAGGTAAGTAGATGTCTCTGCATTTGGTTGCTTTGACATTATAACTTAATGATTTGATTTGATAATGATATACTTATACATATATTATGAATAAATCCAATGCGCATGTACTCTTGTTCCAAAAGTTGCAATATGATAGGCAACATGATCTGGATAACTGGATTTTACTTTTAGTGTCTGACTGCATTTATATCCTTTATTTTGTAGCTAATATTGCACTTGGTATAACATTGTATTTTTGCTGTTTTCCCTTTTTTCTTAAGTCACATTAGCGATTGTTTGAGGCTGCTTTTTGCTTTATAATCCAGTAGTTAAACTTAAGTCCATATTTGAGGGAAGATATAGTGTGCTTACTTTTTCCATTCCCCCCAATAGTTTGTTATTTGCTACTAAGTACTAACTGATTGCTATTTTTTCACCATTTGATATCAAATATTAGGTGAAGCCATGGATCAAAACAAGTCTTGCTCCAGGTTCTGGTGTGGTTACAAAGTATTTGCAGAGGAGGTACTCTTAGAATATCATCAAATATATAAACTTATAATATGGTGGCATTCACATTTATGTGGCTGAAATATTTTGATTCCTGAATCATATATTGCTTCTGCAGTGGCTTGCAGAAGTATTTGAATCAGCTAGGGTTTAACATAGTTGGGTATGGATGCACCACGTGCATTGGAAATTCAGGGGATATTAATGAAGCTGTTGCATCTGCAATTACCGAAAATGGTACATATCATTTTTAAAATGGTATTTTTGAAGTACTCACTTATGAATCTGAGGTTATCTAATCATTGGTTTTCTGAATTTTCCAGATATAGTAGCTGCAGCTGTATTGTCTGGAAATAGGAACTTCGAGGGTCGAGTTCATCCATTAACAAGGGCTAATTATTTAGCTTCTCCTCCTCTCGTTGTTGCCTATGCCCTTGCAGGCACAGTACGTAACTTTAAATGATTTCCAAGTATGCATTTAGAACTGCTTCTTGCTGTCTAATTTGGATATTAATATGCAGGTTGACATTGACTTTGAGACTGAGCCCATTGGGATAGCGAAGGATGGAACACAGATCTTCTTCAGGGATATTTGGCCATCCAGTGAAGAAATAGCGAATGTAAGTGGCTAAATGTGTTTAATTATGACTTCACCATATCAATAAATTAAAAAAAAAAACTACTGTCTACCATTTGTTCATATTTGTCCAATTTTCAGGTTGTGCAATCGAGTGTGCTGCCTGATATGTTTAGGGAAACATATAATGCTATTACCAAAGGCAACCCCATGTGGAATGGTTTATCTGTTCCATCTGGCACTCTTTATTCCTGGGACTCTACATCAACTTATATTCACGAGCCACCTTATTTTAAAGACATGAGCATGTCTCCCCCAGGTTCTCATGGAGTGAAGAATGCTTACTGTTTACTCAACTTCGGAGACAGTATTACAACTGACCACATCTCTCCAGCTGGCAGCATACATAAGGATAGTCCTGCAGCCAGATACCTTATAGAACGTGGGGTTGATAGACGAGACTTCAACTCCTACGGAAGTCGCCGTGGTAATGATGAGGTGATGGCAAGAGGAACTTTTGCCAATATTCGCATTGTCAACAAATTCCTGAACGGAGAAGTTGGACCTAAAACTATACATATTCCTTCTGGGGAGAAGTTATCAGTCTTTGATGCAGCAACGGTAAATTTTCTGAACTATGCAACATGTAGACATATTATTCATTGGTATTTTTCTGAATTATGTAACAATGTTATCAGCATTAATTCCATAACTTTTTCGATCAAGGACTGAAGTAGCCAACCCAAAGCCTTTTCGTTCGTATGTTGTTATTTCTATCTGATTGTCATATTATATATAACTTAAAGGGAGGTTGCGAAGTAGTCTGCTGGTAATCAAATTTAAGAGCTTCAACCCTACAGATATCATGTTGGATTTGTTCTATATGCAAAATAGTCATTAACTAATTATCTTTAGCTGCTCTTTTTTTTTCCCGCTACTCTTGAAATTTGATGTGAAAGAATATATTGTTTGAATTTAGTACTGACAATACTTAATTGTCAGAAATACAAAACTGAGGGGCATGATATGATTATTTTGGCTGGTGCCGAGTATGGCAGCGGAAGTTCTCGTGATTGGGCTGCAAAGGGGCCAAAGCTACTGGTATGACCTTGATGCTGTTCGGCTCCGACTAATTTCCTATTCTCTTGGTTTTATGTAATGCTGTATTGATCCATTATTGTCCCTAGGGTGTGAAAGCTGTCATATCAAAAAGCTTTGAAAGGATTCACCGTAGTAATTTGGTGGGAATGGGTATAATTCCTCTGTGTTTCAAGGATGGGGAGGATGCTGAGACTCTTGGCTTGACTGGTCATGAACGTTTCACCATTGATCTTCCAAGCAATGTGAATGAAATACGACCTGGTCAAGATATCACGGTGGTGACAGATAGTGGGAAGTCGTTTTTATGTACCCTGAGATTTGATACTGAGGTATTACTAGATCTTAGTTTTTCATATTTTTATTGGTGGTGCTGTCTGTTCTTTTAATCCAGTCTCTTATTCTTTGACTTTTTATCCTGCTGAATGTTTCTATGTTTCGGTTACTTATGACAGGTTGAACTTGCTTACTTCAATCATGGAGGCATCTTACAATACGCCATCAGAAACTTGATCAATGCACAACATTGATCAAACGACCACAGATTTTTAACATTGTCTTAAATAATGTGGAATGGGTCAGCCATGGTCCTCCTTTCGATGTAGGAGGAAATCCATGCCATTCAGCTATTTTTACTAATAAACCTGTAGGAACTGTTTGGAGGGTTGTGAGTTGTGACTGTGTTGTTTGCTATAGAAATGTAATTCATTTTTCCCATTTCTCTTTTGTGTCTACTAGAATATAAAGGTTTTTATTATTGATTTTACGGTTCGAGTTCATAGCAAACATTTACATTATAGTGCTGCCAACTTACTGAGTTGGGAATATAAGAAATACCTATTGAGCATTGTGCTGTAAAAGCATAACTGGGACAAAAGAGTGTCGGAAGTATTAGTTTATTTTTACTTGTATTTTTGGGATTGGGACAAAAATAATGCCAAAAAGATAATTCTCATCCATCATTACGAGGAATAAGTACAAAAGATTCGAAACACGCTCCGTAGGTATTAGAAATAGTGTTTGATTTATGTCATTGTAAGAAAAGAGGTCTTGCCAGTTGCCATATAATGTTTCAACGTGACATAAGTATATCGTTTCTTTGAACGACCAATTTCCTTGCAAGTTAGTTCCCTCTTACTTCATGACAAAATCTTCTACTCTCAATGTCTCTTATTATAAGACCTTTTTCTAACAAAGTTTGAGCATATATTAAGAAAAATAATTGTTGGAATTAATTTTTCTAAAAAGTATTATTTCTATATATTTATCTCTATAATTATTGATATTGCAAGAGAAACAAATGATTTTTGTTTTCATATAGTAAGTTAGATAGGAATTTTTTCGTAAAGAAATTATTAATTTATGTTAAATTTTGAAAGAGAGACTTATATTAAGGGACAACAAAAATGTGAAATATGGTCTTATAGTTAAGAATATAGTAATATGATAATAAGATGTTTTTAACAAATATACCACTGAATTTTGAAACGGTGTCAACCAAATTTTAGGCTCTTCACTTTATCAAGCCTGTTCTATTACTGGACAAGGAAACGAGATATGTGTCAAACTTTAAAATTGGATCCTCATGCATCCCTTTCCAACAAAATACTGTGAGTGGGAGGAAAGAGAATACAAGGGAAAATGAAGAAGTGATTAGGAGTAAGAGAAATATGTTAGAGATAAATAGACAGAAGTTAAGTGCTCTAGAGGAGACAGAATCCTCTCAATTTTTCCCCCTTTTATTTATGGTATATTTGGAGAGAAATAAATATAAAAATTAGTTGGTATTTTTCACTATTAAGTGAGTTCCATTGTCATTAAATTTTTTATTTTTTAAATTATTCTCTGTCTATCTCTTTCTAAATAGATCTTAAATAAATAAATAAAAAATTGAGAAGATCCTAACTCATTATAGAGGAATGTAGTGAATATTTGTGGAAGAGGATTGAAATCCAATATATATATATATATATATATATATATATATATATATATATATTATTACATTATGTTTCTATCCAAGTCCAATTGGAAGTGTTGATTAAATGGAAGAGATCACAACTTTAATGTGGATTGTGTCAAACTTGTACACGTGTCATCGAAAATTTCGTTGATGACATACCTGACCTAAAGTGTAAAACCATAGGTGTAATGTGTTGGTTTTATTCGATTTTTTATCCAAATTTATGGAGGTTTGGAATGATTTTGAAATTGCACAAAAGTCACAATTGGGTGGCCAAAATTCAGTTGGCTTTGATGAGTGCCCTTTTCTCCATACACCGCAAAACTTGATTACTTAGATTTATATGATAACTGGGATCTTTCTTCAGGCAAAACATTGATTTTGCTAAAGTTCCATGGCATTTTGCAATGAGATATGCTTGAGTAGCAGGACAATTTATTTAACCTGCCTCTGGAAACCCATTACCAAGGTGAAGAATTACCACTACCACAACACCACAAAAAAGTGAAAAGGTTTAATCGGCGTAATTCTTAAGAGTCGCTTCATAGATTGAAAACATGCAAAAATGTAGAGAAGGCCCCCCCTCGTTAATGAGGGGCAACAGAAGCAAACATATAATATAACATCGATTGTTACACGAGGTAAATGAGGTCAAAAGAAAAGGCCTGTATACTTGTTACATCTATTAGTTTCATACATTTTCTTGAACCTCCTTTATGCAAAACTCACAACTTCACAAGTACTTAATTTTTTTTTTCTTATTATATTTTGCTACATATATAAATGAAAAGGGTGGAAAAAATGAGTTAGCTAAGCTACAGAACACCTCATCACGCTGTAAATATTTCCTTAACACCGGAAGCTCCATCATACGAAGTATTAGCTGAGACTTTAAAATTGCATATCATTGGAATGATTAACTCAGACAAGCCTGAAAAATAAGTCAATTAATAACATGAGAGCTGATCAACAGCAACTAGCAGCAAATTAAATATAATTACTCTAAAAGCAGAAGTTGAGAGTCATGTCGAGCAAGACAAACTAGTCAGCTGTAAATACAGCTCTGCAAACAATATTGAATATATAAACAACCATGTCACAGAAGATTCTAAGTACCTCCACACACATATTTTGCGAAGTGTTTATCATATACACTAATTACTTATACGTGTAAATTGTGGGGCAAACTCAAGTTAATTGAAAACAACTTATTAACATGATGTTATTAACTCTTTCGAACACCTAAAACACTTAACAAGTGTTTGTGTTATATAAAAACTCAAAGTAACTATAAATAAGTTATTTCAAACATCCCCTAGATCTATGGTCTTATGTTCAATTGAACCCAAAATAAACACGAAAGGTGCAAGAAAAATCAACACTTTGATTCATGAATATCAAATTGTATGTTATGCAAGAAATCGTTTAGCTAAGTATATCAGTTAAAGCAAATGTAAATTATTGCCAAATAATCATGATTGTCTTACCTTAACTATAAAATAATATTTGGGCTTAATTGCAGTTTTAATCTCCTTATTTTAAAAAGTAAACAGTTCCCTCTGATTTTTTAACTAAAAAACAATGACATGAGATGCTTTAAATAATGTGACATATAATACAATGATGTAGAATGATTAACACCCATTAAATTAGAATAAATGACAGTAAAAACTTAGATTTCAAGTTCGGAATTTATTTCATATTTTTAATTTAATTAATGACATATGCATAATTAATGCATCTAGATAGTTCTATATAATAAAATTGCATATCATGTCATTAAAAATATGTCAAATCGCCATTTTTTTAGTTCAAAAATCTGACAGAAAGACCAAAATTGTCGACTTTTAAAATACGGAGACCAATTCCATTAATTTGTAATAATAGAGGGACCAAAACTGCAATTAAACCTAATATTTTTTACAATAATACGACAAAGGTGAGATAAGTAAGTACCTGTAGTAATGTATACTTAAGTTTTGTATTCACTGACACGGATCCATTTGGTACTTGACCACTTATTCCCTTTAATCACTGGACAGCCACCTGAAAATTATCAAGAAAACGGTTTTGTTAATTTATCTCATCTAATGTGAAAGCCTGCCGACGCAGCAGGCAATACAAATAATACTACAATAATAATAGAAAAGAAAAACTAACCATGCAAGCTTGAGGCATCTAAAGTTGCATCCGGCTTCATGCTCCAGAAAAGTAAAGCATCGCCTCTCTTTGGCTTAATTGAAAGTCCTTTTTTCCCACAATCAGAAAGGTCATTATACCATGGCACAGAACTGAAATTCCCCTTGGCAGCAGGGAACACTGTCTCTCCCCCTTCTTCAACATCTGTACTGTATCATTAAAATACAAAAGGAATGTAGCATGATCAGCTGACCACATATCCAAGACAAATTGAAGTTAATAACAACTAAGACAACACGATATCACTTACAGGTACATCAGTATTGTTGCTATGCGCTGACCCCCATTCTGTGTGTTAAAGTCATCAAGAAAGTAGTCATAGTGAGGCTCATATTTTTGTCCAACTTCATAATGTAGAACTTGAAGTCCTTCACCGTGCTCTGTATATTGTGAGGTATAGCTTATTAATGCTTTCTGAAGTATATGATGAAAAATAAACTACTATCTTAGATCATAAATCAGAAAGCCAGATGGCAAAGGCGACTGAAAATATTCAGTGGATGACACATGCATAAAATCTCCAACAACTCAAAGTTCTCACTCACAGACAAAAAGTTGAATACAGATTGTACGGTACACAATTGAATAAGAGCTTGATACTATTGTTGACTTAACATACATATGAACAAGAAAAAGAGTACCAGTAATAAATTCTTAATTTTATAAATAAAAATTCATAAACAACAAAATACATATAAGAAATGGGACTACTTACCTACTGGAATAAAAGTAAAGTCCGCAATTCTTTTCTCAATATCCCTCACAATCTTATCACGTCCCCTGGCCAGAAAAGTTCCAGAGCTTGTGCGCACTCTACATGTATAAAGAAATATGTTAAGACATGGTTTGCCATAATGCAAATCTAAATAATGCAGAAGAAATTATTTTCAATTTCATAGGACATTTTACAGAGAAAGACAGGGAATACTCCAACCTGCTGTCTTTGCTCTTTCCAGTCTGACTATCAACAACCGTTGACTTGTGCATGTGCGGCTTTGCTATGTCAATCAGATATTCGCATTCCTCCTTGGTCTACACAGATTATTCAGCTAAACTTTAGTAATTGGAAGGTGGAGACATTACAACGCATCATAATAAATATTAGTGCACCACAAGAGCCTTAAGCTTAACTAAGAGATAAACATAATGCCATCCCATCATACTAAAATCATTTTCAAAACCACGAAATGCACCACTTGAACCTTCCATCAAGCATCAGTTAACCAACCAAAACTCAAAAATAGTTATGGCATTAACATCCAAAGCAAACCTTCAAAAATATGAAGATAGTAAAAAGAGAGGAAAACTCATAACCAAGAACCACAAGGAATTAAAAACCATATGTTTGACAAAAGTAACTTGTAGGGTGAAGATTGTGCAGACTTAATAAACACTATACTAAACCCTTATATTCCCCTTCAATCACAACCTTGTTGCCGCCTATTGTCCTAGGCTCCTACTTTTACCAAATCCTTAACATATAGGATCCAACATAGGATCAAATGATATTGCCAAATATCACCTTCTTTCCCTTTGAAGTTTAATTTTTATATACTATCAATGTAAAAAAAAAAAATAGACGACCAACGAATCATAACCAACCATATGTTTGACTTTTAGTCATAGTTAAAAGAATTGAATCCCTTTCCCACATTAGGATGGAATTTCTTCTTATTTGTTTATCTCCAACATTTCTAATAATTTCACAAACCACAAATGCAAAACAGAGAGGCATAAAATTCGAAACCAAAATGCGCAGTACTACTCTCACCAAAACGACAAAAATAAAAAACATCAAAAGCCAAGAGCAAAAAAAAACTCATCCACAGTTCATAATTTCTGATCAATCGCATTTATAAAAAAGAAAAAAAAATCACGACGAGTAAACAAAGATAAATTTCGCGATGAATAAAAAATCAAAGCAACGAAAGTAATTACCAGAAAATTGTGATAAACGAAAGCCCTAGGCTCCCATGATATAATTTCAACCCACCGTTCTCCTTTACCTTCTTCTTCATCGCTTCTGATTCGTAAAAAAACAACAACGAAACTTCAGCACGGAGAATTAAAACAAAAAAAATAAAAAATAAAAATGATTGAAATCGAACGGTACCTATCGACCGTGTTATGAGCAATGGAGGTAAGATCGTTAGGTTTAGGCAAGTTTTGACGAGAAGAAGTAGTTGGAATAGAGAGGATTCCAAAAACGAGAAGAATGAGAATGAGGAAAGTGAAGGCGATGAATAAACCGAAAATGATTGTGTAAGAAGAAGAAGACGGTTTTCTATATGGAAGGCGAGAGTATCGGGGTTTCGCCATTGATGAGTTCAGATCCACGAGATCTGAAAATTCAACGAACAGAGTTGCAGTTCAATTCAGAAGGTTGTGTTTGTTTAGTGTAAAATAATAATTATTATTATAATTATAATTATAATAAATAACAATAATAATAATAATAATAATAATAATAATAATAATACTGTTACGACTGATAATATATGGTTGAAGAAAGAAAGAAGGAGCCAGGAAATGAATTGATTTATTTTAATTGTTTTGATTCTAACTTTCGCATTCAGTAATGTTCATCAGGTTTAAAAGTCAAGATTTCTCGATAGAATCAGCCATGGGTTATATACTATTCGGTATATATATCTAATCAACTCATTTTGTAAACCAAAATAAATAACATTATAATATTATAATTTAATTATTAACTTGATTTAAAAATAGTCAAATAACATTAAAGTTCGATGATATTATTATATTTAAGTAAATATTGGAATCCAGAAAATAAAACACACTTCTCCTTATATAATCAAAAAACTTTGAATATAATACAGAAAAGTAAATAATTATAGTTGTTGGTATTTATTTATTGAATTGAAATTTTAATGTTTG
>JBBPBR010000002.1:6135750-6147864 GCA_037974775.1 Cicer pinnatifidum
CTTTAAAAAATTGATTTCTTTTTCTCAAATAAAAAAAATTATAAATCTATTTTATAAAAAAAATTGAAATTTTGAGAAAAAAAATTATTTATAAAAAAAAAATTATCTTTTTTTTTTTTTGAAAAAATAAATCTATAAACCCACCTGAATCCATAAAATTTTAAGAGTTTTTTTATTTTGGATCCTTTTAAAATGAAATTTATAACCTTTCATTACGTGGGCTGGGTCAATAATTACTGGACTTAGGAAATTAACGGGTCTAACTATTAGTAGTACATATAATACATGAAAAGAAAAAAAAAAGTAATCAGATTAGCGAAACCCAAACAAGCCGCGTGTTAGATCTCGTTAAAGACTAATCTCGTTAAAGAGTGCAATATTTGCACGATAGCATATCTGCGCACGATAACGTGTATAAATACGAACACAAGCCTATTGTTCTCCCTTTGCATCGCGAGGAGAAATCCTCAGACCAAAGAAAGGTTCTCGTAGCCGATCTCTTCTTACAGTCACCAAAAACTGAAACTAAAGCTCAAAAATTGACAAACAGTACTTCTACTACCCCTTGTTAGAGTTAATTTGAATTATTCCTATTAAGTTATTATTCCCTCCGAAACCCTAGAACCTCGCCACCGTCATGGATATACGTTTCCCTTTTTCTCCGGCGGAGGTTGCCAAAGTCCGTATGGTTCAGTTTGGAATACTGAGTCCAGATGAGATCGTAATTTTCTATATTCTCTCAAAATATTTCTTATTTGAAGCATTATAGTGCTTTGTTGTTTTTGACGTAATAGCTGGTTGATTAATTTGTTTGTTTGATTTTTTAGAGGCAAATGTCTGTGGTGCAAATCGAGCACGGCGAGACAACGGAGAGAGGAAAACCAAAAATTGGAGGATTGAGTGATCCTCGACTTGGAACTATTGATAGAAAGATGAAATGTGAAACTTGTACTGCTAGTATGGCTGAATGCCCTGGTCATTTTGGTTACTTGGAGCTTGCCAAACCTATGTTTCATATTGGTTTTCTGAAGACTGTTCTCAGTATAATGCGTTGTGTTTGTTTTAACTGTTCGAAAATTCTTGCTGATGAGGTATTTTGAAACCATTTTAGCTCATAGCTAGTTAACGTGCTTTGCATAATACCAATTGGATTAGGTGTATATAATTGGGAATTATGAGAACCTGAATTCTATAGGTTGTGATATTCTGTGTTTGTATGTGTAGGAAAGTGAAATTTGGTTCTTTAAATTGATTGTGTTTTGTGCAGCAAGATCATAAATTTAAGCAAGCTTTGAGGATCAAGAGTCCCAAAAATAGGCTGAGAAAGATTTTGGATGCATGCAAAAACAAAACCAAGTGTGAAGGCGGTGATGATATTGACATGCCTGGTCATGATACTGAGGAGCCAGTTAAAAAGAGTCGTGGTGGATGTGGTGCTCAGCAACCAAAAATCACTATTGAGGGGATGAAAATGATTGCAGAATATAAAGCTCAAAGGAAGAAAAGTGATGATCAAGAACAGCTTCCTGAACCTGTAGAAAGGAAACAGACTCTTTCTGCAGAAAGGGTAATTGATTTAAATTATGGATTTCTGGTATGAACAATTCTAAGTTCATTGTTACAGAAATTAACTTAGTTGGTGACTTGTTATATCCGTTGAAGGTTCTGGGTGTTCTTAAAAGGATAAGTGATGAGGACTGCCAGTTGTTAGGCTTGAATCCTAAGTATGCCCGTCCTGATTGGTTGATCTTACAAGTTCTCCCAATTCCTCCTCCACCTGTGAGACCTTCAGTAATGATGGACACATCCTCCAGGAGTGAGGCAAGTATTTCCATACACTGTTTTTACATATTCCCCATTTTTGCATGCTTTGCTCATTTTTTCATTTCACTATCTTTTAATACTACTGATTATGTTGACTCATAACTTCCTCATTTTCATCAACATTTTACTTCAATGCTGATTTTTTGTTTCTTTTGTATGTAGGATGATTTAACTCATCAGCTGGCCATGATCATCAGGCACAATGAGAATCTGAAGAGACAGGAGAGGAATGGTTCTCCTGCACATATTATTTCAGAGTTTGCTCAGTTGTTGCAGTTTCACATAGCCACATATTTTGATAATGAGTTGCCTGGATTGCCAAGGGTATACTTGTTTTTGGACACTGGCATTTAAATTTAAAACTGATATTTGCTTTGTTTATTATGTAACAACATTAATTGATTTCGAATTATTCATAATTGACAGAGTATTTTTTATATAACTACTTTATTATTTTTATTTTCACAGGCTACTCAAAGATCTGGAAGGCCCATCAAATCAATATGTAGCAGGCTTAAAGCAAAAGAAGGCCGAATCAGAGGCAACTTGATGGGAAAACGAGTTGATTTTTCTGCTCGAACGGTAATCACACCTGATCCAACCATCAATATTGATCAATTGGGAGTGCCGTGGAGTATTGCTCTGAACCTTACATACCCCGAGACTGTGACTCCTTACAACATTGAAAGGTGCCAATTGGATATGATTTTTCAGTTGCTTGTCTAAAGTGTTTTCCTTAAATTTGACAATATATTTTCAATGAAAAAAAAAAAAACAGATTGAAGGAACTTGTTGAGTATGGACCCCATCCTCCACCTGGAAAAACTGGTGCGAAGTATATCATTCGTGATGATGGGCAAAGGCTTGATCTCAGATATTTGAAGAAAAGTAGTGATCACCATTTGGAGCTTGGATACAAGGCATTGTTTTTAATCAACAATTTTATTTATTTTTGATTTAATTTTGTTTGCTAAAAGCCTTCTAATAACCCTTGATATTATTGGTTTTAGGTGGAGCGTCATTTGAACGATGGAGACTTTGTTCTCTTCAATCGTCAGCCTAGTCTTCATAAGATGTCTATCATGGGACACCGGATCAAAATCATGCCTTATTCTACTTTTCGGCTTAACTTGTCGGTTACCTCACCATATAATGCTGATTTTGACGGTGATGAAATGAATATGCATGTTCCTCAGTCATTTGAAACCAGAGCTGAGGTGTTGGAGCTGATGATGGTGCCCAAATGTATTGTGTCACCTCAATCAAACAGGCCTGTAATGGGAATTGTCCAAGATTCACTTTTAGGATGCAGAAAAATAACAAAGAGAGATACATTCATTTCAAAGGTTATATTAAGTGAACTTTTCTGTTATTGCAGTTTAGTTCAGCTTAACGTTGTTGTTCAAGCTGCTTAGAAGTCTGATAAAAGCTTTTTTCTTTTGCAGGATGTTTTTATGAATATATTGATGTGGTGGGAAGATTTTGATGGGAAAGTTCCTACTCCTACAATATTGAAACCAGAGCCAATGTGGACTGGGAAACAAGTTTTCAATCTGATTATTCCTAAGCAGATAAATCTAATTAGATATTCTAGTTGGCACAATGAGAATGAAAAGGGTCCTATAACCCCTGGTGATACAATGGTCAGAATTGAAAAGGGGGAACTACTTACTGGTACTCTTTGCAAAAAGACTCTGGGAACATCCACCGGAAGTCTCATTCATGTCATTTGGTATATAGCTCCCGCATATAATAGTTATATGGATATTTATTTCTACTTGAAATTACCAGCTGAATTAGATTATTAATTTATTATGGTTTATTTACCTTTCCACTCTCTTCTAGTTGATGAATAATTTTACATTATTATTGAGTACTTTTTGACAATAATTGTGAATTTGAGTGGCTTTGGCAAGTGGTAACTTTTATTATCAGTTCCTTTTTACTGAACGTGTACTTGAATACAGGGAAGAGGTTGGGCCTGATGCAGCTCGCAAATTTCTTGGCCATACTCAGTGGCTTGTAAACTACTGGCTTTTGCAGAATGCTTTTAGCATTGGAATTGGTGATACAATTGCTGATGCGTCAACCATGGAGACTATTAATCAGACTATTTCACAGGCTAAGGAGAAAGTGAAACAACTCATCCGGGAAGCTCAGGAAAAGAAATTGGAGGCTGAACCTGGTCGGACAATGATGGAGTCATTTGAAAATAGAGTTAATCAGGTGCTCACATTAGATTTCTTGTTACAGTTATATATTTATTGAAAATAGAAATTTTCTTTTGGATGAATCTGATGTACGATGATATTTGATAATTTTAGACTCTGAATAGAGCTCGTGATGATGCTGGAAATAGTGCCCAAAAAAGTTTATCTGAGAGCAATAATCTTAAAGCAATGGTGACAGCAGGTTCCAAGGGAAGTTTCATCAATATATCTCAGATGACTGCTTGTGTGGGCCAACAGAATGTTGAGGGTAAACGAATTCCATTTGGATTCATAGACCGTACATTGCCTCACTTCACAAAAGATGATTATGGGCCTGAAAGTCGTGGGTTTGTGGAGAACTCGTATCTTCGTGGACTGACCCCTCAAGAATTCTTTTTCCATGCTATGGGTGGTAGGGAAGGTCTTATTGATACAGCAGTGAAGACTTCAGAAACTGGGTATATTCAGAGGCGGCTTGTAAAGGCTATGGAGGATATCATGGTTAAGTATGATGGGACAGTTAGGAATTCTTTGGGAGATGTTATACAATTTCTCTATGGTGAAGATGGTATGGATGCTGTTTGGATAGAAACACAGAAGCTGGATTCACTGAAAATGAAAAAAGCAGATTTTGATAGGGCTTTTAGGTACGAATTTGATGATGAAAACTGGAAGCCTACTTACATGCTTGAAGAGCCTGTAGAAGACTTGAAAACAATTAGAGAGTTTCGGAATGTGTTTGAGGCGGAAGTACAAAAGCTTGATGCTGATAGGTTTCAGCTTGCGACTGAGATAGCCACTACTGGTGATAGTTCTCTGCCACTACCTGTCAACCTTAAGAGGCTTATCTGGAATGCTCAAAAGACCTTTAAGGTTGACTTCCGAAGACCTTCTGATATGCATCCCATGGAAATTGTGGAAGCTATTGATAAGCTACAGGAGCGACTTAAAGTTGTTCCTGGGGACGACCTTCTGAGTCAAGAAGCTCAGAAAAATGCCACTCTACTGTTCAATATTCTACTTCGCAGTACTTTTGCCAGTAAAAGGGTTCTGGAGGAGTACAGGCTCTCACGAGAGGCATTTGAATGGGTAGTGGGAGAAATAGAATCAAGGTTCCTGCAATCACTTGTGGCCTCCGGTGAAATGATTGGTTGTGTGGCAGCACAATCAATTGGTGAACCTGCTACCCAGATGACTTTGAACACTTTCCATTATGCTGGTGTTAGTGCTAAGAATGTTACTCTTGGTGTTCCTAGGTTAAGGGAAATTATTAATGTTGCAAAGAGAATTAAGACACCTTCTCTGTCTGTGTACTTGAAACCTGAGGTTTGTAAGACTAAAGAGAGAGCCAAGAGTGTGCAGTGTGCTTTAGAGTATACCACTCTTCGGAGTGTGACTCAAGCTACAGAAGTGTGGTATGATCCAGACCCGATGAGTACAATAATAGAAGAGGATGTTGATTTTGTCAAGTCTTACTATGAAATGCCCGATGAAGAAGTTGCTCTTGAAAAAATTTCACCTTGGTTGCTTCGCATAGAACTGAATCGTGAAATGATGGTGGATAAGAAGTTGAGTATGGCTGACATTGCCGAGAAGATCAATCTTGAATTCGATGATGATTTGACATGCATATTTAATGACGACAATGCTGAAAAACTTATACTTCGAATCCGTATTATGAATGATGAAGCGCCCAAGGGAGAGATTCAAGATGAATCTGCTGAAGATGATGTTTTCTTAAAGAAAATAGAAAGCAACATGCTGACTGAAATGACCTTACGAGGTATTGCAGATATCAACAAAGTTTTTATAAAAAATACGAAAATTCAGAAGTTTGATGAGAATGAAGGTTTTAAGCCTTATGAAGAATGGATGCTTGATACCGAAGGTGTCAACCTTTTAGCTGTTATGTGTCACGAAGATGTCGACGCAAAAAGGACTACAAGCAACCATTTGATTGAAGTTATTGAAGTTCTTGGTATTGAGGCAGTTCGACGGTCTCTGTTGGATGAATTACGTGTTGTCATTTCTTTTGATGGGTCTTACGTCAATTACAGACACTTGGCTATTCTTTGTGACACCATGACTTATAGGGGACATTTGATGGCAATTACACGTCATGGTATCAACAGGAACGATACTGGCCCAATGATGAGGTGCTCATTTGAAGAGACTGTTGATATTCTCCTTGATGCTGCAGTATATGCTGAGACTGATTACTTGAGGGGTGTTACTGAAAATATTATGTTAGGCCAACTAGCCCCTATAGGCACTGGTGAATGTGCCCTGTTACTTAATGATGAGATGTTGAAGAATGCTATTGAGCTCCAGCTACCTAGCTATATGGAAGGTCTTGATTTTGGCATGACACCTGGGCGTTCCCCAATATCTGCTACTCCATACCATGAAGGCTTGATGTCTCCAAGTTATCTGTTGAGTCCAAATCTTCGTCTGTCTCCTACTAATGATGCACAGTTTTCACCATATGTTGGTGGTATGGCATTTTCTCCTACTTCATCTCCTGGTTACAGTCCATCTTCACCAGGCTATAGTCCATCCTCACCTGGATACAGCCCTACTTCACCAGGGTACAGCCCTACATCTCCTGGTTACAGTCCCACATCACCTGGGTACAGCCCTACCTCTCCAACATACAGTCCTAGTTCTCCAGGATATAGTCCTACGAGCCCAGCTTATTCACCTACAAGTCCATCCTACTCTCCCACTTCACCCAGCTACAGCCCCACATCACCTAGCTATAGTCCAACATCTCCCAGCTACAGCCCTACATCTCCCAGCTATAGCCCCACTTCACCTGCATACAGCCCGACTTCACCAGCATACAGCCCCACTTCACCTGCATACAGTCCTACTTCTCCATCATATAGCCCAACATCACCTTCCTATAGTCCAACTTCGCCTTCCTACAGCCCCACATCACCCTCTTACAGCCCGACATCTCCTTCATATAGTCCCACGTCACCTGCTTACAGTCCCACTTCTCCTGGGTACAGCCCCACATCACCCTCTTACAGCCCAACATCACCATCATATAGTCCTACTTCCCCAAGTTACAATCCACAGTCTGCAAAGTATAGTCCTTCATTGGCATATTCTCCCAGCAGTCCGAGAATATCTCCATCAAGTCCATATAGTCCCACATCTCCAAGCTACAGGTGAGTCATTCTCCGGGGTATTTTTAGTATCTTTTTTAAGCACCGAATGTGATATGTGGAAACCCGTAAATGCTTAAAGATATCTTAAAAATTTGAAAAAAATAATTCCCTTCACTTTTCAGTGTACTTGCGTTTGTAGAGGTACCACTACATTATGCAGTGAAAGTTATTTTTCCTCTGGATTTTCCATGTTGTTCAATGATTAGCTTGTAGGGTGGCTGAATCTGAATATAGTCTGGCCTATTTATATACCAACTGCGTTTTTCTTTTATGGTATTCTTTACACCAAGTAAATGTCTAATATATTATTTTCCAGCCCGACGTCTCCATCATATTCACCAACATCTCCATCGTATTCTCCCTCGAGCCCAACATACAGTCCCAGCAGGTAAGTGAACTTTATATATATTATCTTGCCAAGCTTTTGGAACAATTTATCTAGTGTCTTTGTTATTAACAGCATTAATATTACAGATTTTCTTCTTTGTCATTTGTTATTAAAGTTTTACAGATAATTTTCTTTTTCATGTGACTTATTCATATTTATGCATTTTTGCAGCCCATATAATTCTGGGACGAGCCCAGACTACAGTCCAAGTTCGCCGCAATTTAGGTATGCCTGTATGAATATGATGATTCTTTAAGTGCTAAATGGTATGCAAAGCATATAACTGAGCATGGTCTTTTTTTGTTGTTAATTTCTATTTGATTATATTTGCAGTCCTAGTACGGGTTACTCACCAAGTCAACCTGGTTACTCACCATCGTCAACCAGCCAGTACACTCCGCAGGCGAGTGAAAAGGATGACAAAGGCACTCAATGAGGTGAGCTGTTAGGTTACAATTTCTGAAATGGATCTTTTGGCTAGAAATGTATTGAGGAAGATTTGCAATTAACTTTCCCTCAATTCATCTCATTTTAATGTTCCATTTGAAATTAAGTTCACCCTTCCCTATAACAGCTTCAGGCTAGACAGCGGAATTCGAGGTTCTGCTGGGACGGGACAATGAGATGTTCGAGGTCTACTAGTTTGCTTTGTATTGATCACATATATGATTTGATTCTGTTGACAAAAAGTAATCCAAACAGTTTGTCAACTCCGATTTCAAATTTTGCGTTAGTAGTTGAACATTTTCTCGTTCCAATATTATGTCCATGTAAAGTGTTGAGGATGATTGTGTTATAAAATATTACTTCATAACAAATTTATGATTTACACACGGATGTTGAACAAACAATTTTCCGGTCATATTAAAAATAAATGTCGAATCTCCCTGTTGTTAATTGTCTGAATGTGACGAGTCTTCTTGTGGTTTTGGCCGAGTCTATAGTGTCAATTGTTATCAGAGCTTCCACTTTGTATCACTATGGAGTTGAAGCTGATCAAACAAAATTGACAACCTTACACGAGTAAAAAAATGGTTACAAACTCACCTCTCAACATCCACGCATTACACTCCTACATTTCATTTCTTAACATTTAGCTTTTTTCATGGTTGGATTTAAGGATAACAAAAAGGCAGAATACGTGCACATGGTGCTTCCCACACGTTCAACTTTGTTTATTTTCATGATTATTTACGGACATAATGAAAAATAAAAAATGTTTGAACTAACTACACTTCAAACTGGTTAAAACCTGATCCAATTAGATAGGGGTATCAAAATGAGGTTGAATCAACGGTTGTGCTGGTTGATCTCGGTCTAATACGGTGGAATATGATATTTAAGAAAAATATAGAAACGACAATAAAAAAAAATAATTTTTTTTATATAGTTTAATTAAAAAATAAATTATTAAATTTACGGTACAAAACTATAATAAAAATTTATATATTATGTTCGATTACTGTAACTAATAAAATTAAATACAGGTAATATTATATTAATATAAATAAGGTTTAATTATAGTTTTGATTTTGATTTTTGATTTTTATTAATTTATGAAATTGATTCTCTTATTTTAAAAGTTAACAATTTTGGTTATTTTTTTATTTTTTAAACTAAAAAATAATAATTTGACATATTTTAATTGATATGATATATAATTATATGATATAGAATTATCTAAATGCATAAATTATTTATAGTTTATTAATTAAATTAAAAATATGAAAACAATTTGAAGATGCAAGCTATATTTTTACAATATTTTATTTTAATTTTATGGCTGTTAATAACTAATTCCATATTATCGTATTATATATCACATTCTTTAGTTAAAAAATCAGAGGAATGAATTAAAATTGTCGATTTTTAAAATAGGAGAATCAATTTCGTAAATTAATTAAAATAGATAGATTAAAATTTTAATTAAATCTTAAATATAATATATATTATATTATATTATGATTAGACGTATATTAAATATATTACAAAACAAATTGCGATCATAATGATTATGATGTGTGTATCAAATACAAGATATAATAATATTTATCATGTTAGTATTATTTCATATATTATCTTATCCTTATCTAACATTATATTTTATCGCGTCTCTTTCTATTTTATACATAAAACATGTCTAAGAGTTTTAATGCTTCTTATAGATCTTGATTCAACTAAAGTGATTTATTTTTTCAAAGAATTGAGCGGGGCAACGTTCTCAAAAAGACAAACAAATGAACAAAGATGAAAAGCAGCAACAGAGAATATACTTATTGAACTAATAATTGTGATCCTTTAACGTATCTTAACTTTTTTTTTTTCCTCTCATTCAACGATATTGCGGCAAGATATATTTGAAAAAAAAAAAGAAGAAAGACAAAATTATGTTTAATTAAGCCTAAATTTCTGTGTCCAAACAAATGGTGCATTTCAGTATCACAATGACGCATGAACCTATGAAGCAAAACCAAATGCAACTTTAAAAAATTGTTTATATTGTGCCGGCAAGTTAAGTTGATGTCATTACAATTTCTCTACTCACACTTTTACTACACTAGCACGCCACTTCTCTATCAACAATGTCAACCATATTCTTTCTTTAATTACTTACCCCTAATTTATTTTTCTTTTTTGATTAGGTGATTTTTCTAACCATGAATCATTCCTTTCACCTACCTCAACTTATGCCACTACTATTCCATTGTAAATCATTATAAAAAACCTTTAAAAAAAAAATAATCTCTTAATATAAATTTTCTTTTTAACTATAGTCGTAGAATTTGAGTAGAATGATTCAATCCTATATTGATAAGCAAATTAAGTCAGTAAAATAAAAAAAATAATTAAAAATAATATTAAATTATCTTAGAATCGACAAAGTTGATTATAATATGAATAAAAATACTTTATATAATGATGATAATTAAACTTACAAATGTTAACTAAATTTGTAACTAATACTAACAAATTTTAATTACCTATAACAAACACTTAATCACATTTAACACATATATTTACTATTTTTTATAAGAGTAATTTAAATAACAGTGACTCACGTGAAATAATGTTACCCAAGGGTGTTATTGTGAAGGTCAAATCAAATACATTCACCTATAAATCACATTTAAAAAAAAATCCTATTATAGACATATTAAATTTCACTTCCTATATTTTTTTAATGTGGGTCAAAAAAACAAAATGTACTGATACAAAAAGTGAAAGGAGTGCTCCCTTTAGAATCTAATATAAAAAAATTTATATCAATTTTTTTTTTTTTTTTTTTTTTTTTATATTTCATTCCAAAGATTTTATTATAAAAACTAGGCCTTATGTCTGATATGTTGTCTAGCACAACATTCCTTTTCAGAGAGTTGATAATTCAAATTCCTTGAGCTCAACTCAAGGGGCATAGAAACTCTAGATGATGGAGAAATTAAGTCAAATGAAAAGCACGTTCTTGAAGTTTATTTCAAAACAACCAGTGTCATTAGTTATATTTCAGAACCCAACTCTTAGTCCTTGTCGATCACCTACAACACAATTTGGTTCAATATTTCCCAAAGAAGCCAGAAGAAAACACAGAAGTGGAATCAGTTTTAGCCCAAAAGAACCTACATCTCCTAAAGTCTCGTGCATAGGACAAGTTAAGTGCAAGAAGAAAAAGAAGGCAAAGAAAGAGGTTCCAACCAAAAACATTGACTCTGTTCAGTGTCCTGAAAATAAGGTTCTACTTTGGATTTCTAAGGGTGTTTACGAGGGAGGGAAACAAGGTGGACAAGAGAAGGTAACAAACATGCTGAATGTTCCTCCAACGTTGGATGCTATGAAGAAATTTACTAGTGGGAGAGGATCTTTGTATGATTTTGATTTCACACTTGCAGAAAGGTGAATTAATGTAACATTTTTTTTATATATAATAAGAATGTTACCTTCATTTATAGTGCATCTATAGCAAAGATGATTCAATGATTATTTCTGACAAGTCATTCCGACATAAATCTCCTCAATTAATTTTCTTTTACACGAATTCCCTTGATTAAAAATTCAAACAAATTTAATTGTGCCATTAATTTTATATAACACGAAGCCTCTCAACTATCATTTTTATCAAAATATTTGATATTTCTTAGGGAAGCGAGATCCAAAGTTATTTTAAATTTGAAGTTTACATTTTAGTGAAATTATGATAAAATCTAATGGATTTTGTAAGATGCCACATTATGGTTTGAAGAAAAGGAAGTTTGGGTTTCTTATTATTTTTGGTAAATTTTTATATTTTACAAGATTATTTTACTTATTTCGCTAAATTGTCTATTTTGTAAAAATATTTAGAAATTGATCATGTGAATTATAAGGTTAATAAGAGATTTGTCCTGCGGACTCATTTGGACATGTAACAATGAGTTGAGTCTGATTTAATAAAAAAAAATTTAACAAAATAAAGATAAAATAGAGATAAAATAAAAAATAATTGAATAAATTCATAAGTTATTTGTCTTGTTTCAAATTTTTT
>JBBPBR010000002.1:6147996-6173138 GCA_037974775.1 Cicer pinnatifidum
AATGAATTGAAAAATGTCAACAAGTGGCTTACTTTTTTTTTTCGTCTAGAAAAATATAAGAATTAGTATTTAATAACTCATTTTCAGACTAATTCAATTTCATTTTTATTTTATCCCATTTTTATTAAACTTGCAATTCATTGAATTTGGTTAAATTATAGATCAAATTAAGATTTAAAAATTAGCACAGCCAAATATTATAATCGGATAAAGATACACAAACTCAACCTTTTTAAGTCTCTAGTGTGAAGTGGCTTGAATCAAAACTATTTTACATTTTTTTTTTTTTTAAAAAAAAAAACTATTAAAAGGTGAGCTCATTAAACTCATGGTATTTTCTCTCCTAATACAAACAGAAAATGTTTCTAAGACATAAAAATTGACATCAGACAAAATCCGAAGACACGGAAATTGAATGTATTCTAACAGTGTCGGGTATACCGTATCAGAATTTTGTCTCCAAATATTGGTGTTGTAATATGAATGTATGATTGCATAAGCCTCAATGAAACTTAACTCTAGAATAAGATCAATAGGTGAATGTGGAAAAAATGTCTTCAACCAAAATCAGAAAATTATTCATCTAGGAAAACAAGGAAAAGTTGAAGAGGCCAAAAGAGTATTCTCAAATGTGATCCACAAAAACCATGCCACATACAATTCCATGATATCTGTCTTTGCAAAAAATGGCAGAGTTAGTGATGCACGACAACTGTTTGATAAAATGTCTAATAGAAACCTTATTTCTTGGAACACCATGATTGCTGGATATCTTCACAACAACATGGTTGAAGAAGCCAATAAGTTGTTTGATGTAATGCCTGAAAGAGATAATTTTTCGTGGGCTTTGATGATAACTTGTTATACGCGTAAAGGGAAGCTTGAAAAGGCTAGAGAATTGTTTGATTTGGTTCCTGATAAGTTGGATAGTGCTTGTTGGAATGCGATGATTGCTGGTTATGCAAAGAAGGGTCAGTTCAATGATGCTGAGAAAGTTTTTGAGCAGATGCCAGTAAAGGATTTGGTTTCTTATAATTCTATGTTAGCTGGTTATACGCAGAATGGAAAAATGGGTTTGGCTATGCAATTTTTTGAAAGGATGGTCGAGAAAAACGAGGTTTCGTGGAATTTGATGGTGGCTGGGTTTGTTAATAGTTGTGACCTGAATTCTGCTTGGCAATTGTTTGAAAAGATTCCAAATCCTAATGCTGTTTCTTGGGTTACAATGTTGTGCGGGTTTGCTAGACACGGAAAGATTGTAGAGGCTAGGAGACTCTTTGACAAAATGCCTTGTAAGAATGTGGTTTCTTGGAATGCAATGATTGCGGCCTATGTCCAAGATTTACAAATTGATGAAGCTGTTAAGCTGTTCACGGAAATGCCATTTAGAGATTGTGTATCGTGGACTACTATAATTAATGGGTACGTTCGGGTTGGTAAGCTTGATGAAGCACAGGAAGTTTACAATCAGATGCCTTACAAAGACATAGCGGCGAAAACGGCATTGATGTCGGGATTAATACAGAATGGAAGGATAGATGAGGCTAGTCAAATTTTCGGTCAACTTGGTAAACGTGATGTTATTTGTTGGAACAGCATGATTGCAGGCTATTGCCAGAGTGGAAGAATGGTTGAAGCTCTCAATCTATTTAGACAAATGCCCATTAAGAACGCTGTTTCGTGGAATACTATGATTTCTGGATATGCTCAGGCAGGACAGATGGATAGAGCATCAGAGATCTTTGAGGCCATAGGAGAGAGGAATATTGTTTCCTGGAATTCTCTTATTACAGGTTTCCTTCAAAACAGTTTATACTTGGAGGCTCTTAAGAGTTTGGTTTTGATGGGGCAGGAAGGAAAGAAACCTGATCAATCAACTTTTGCATGTACCTTAAGTGCCTGCGCTAACCTTGCTGCTTTGCAAGTAGGCAAGCAACTCCATGAATACATCCTGAAAAGTGGTTATATAAACGATTTATTTGTTAGCAATGCTCTGATTGCCATGTACGCAAAATGCGGGCAAATACAAAGTGCTGAACAAGTGTTTAAAGATATTGAATTTGTTGATCTTATTTCTTGGAATTCCTTGATTTCAGGCTATGCTTTGAATGGATATGCAAATGAGGCATTTTGGGCCTTCGAACAGATGTTATCAGAGACGATGGTTCCTGATGAGGTTACCTTTGTTGGGTTGTTGTCAGCTTGCAGTCATGCCGGTTTAGCCGATCAGGGATTGGATTTATTTAAATGCATGATTGAAGATTTTTCTATTGAACCCTTGGCTGAACACTACAGCTGTCTAGTTGACTTGCTTGGCCGTACAAGTAGGTTAGAGGAAGCCTTCAACATAGTGAAGGGGATGAAAGTGAAAGCAAATGCTGGATTGTGGGGTTCGCTGCTTGCGGCTTGTCGTGTACACAAGAACATGGAACTTGGTGAAATTGCTGCTGTGAGGCTTTTAGAACTCGAACCACATAATGCCTCCAATTATATTACTTTGTCAAACATGCATGCTGAGGCTGGAAGGTGGGAAGAGGTTGAAAGGTTAAGGGTCCTAATGAGGGAGAGAAGAGCTGGAAAGCTACCTGGCTGCAGCTGGATTGAAGTTCAAAATCAGATACAACATTTTCTCTCGGATGATCCCGGGAAGCTGAGAACTGAAAATGTCCAGATTATATTGAATACTTTATCTGCCCACATGAGTGACAAGTGTAACATATCTGACATGAAATCAGTTCTTGACATATTATGATTGGAAGTACTCTCAGTCTGGTCTCATCATCTTAGCTTTAGAGTAACATTGAAAAGATAAATTAAATACCTTACAATTGCATATTTTTTGGGATAAATTCACATTTTAAATGTTAGTATGATGTTACAGTAGAGGAGCATATATCAATGGATGACCATTACTTGACGTTCTTATGTTGTCTATGTAACCTGCATATATCTTTGATATTCTGGCTGGTGTAAATTTATGTGTTGGTCTGACATAAAATTATATATTATACATATGCCAATTACCAACTCTGCTAAACTGATGATCTTTCTGGTTTGTCTTCACTGACTCTTGATAGAAGAAAGTCAAATGACTGATTCCCTCAGTTTGGCTAAATTCCTAAACGAAAACCGGCGCCCATGAAAAGGTTATATGTAGATCCTCAGCAGTGCTTTTCATTCAAGCTGTGTGAGAGAGCATTGGACCAAGAATTCTAGAGGACATTACTTTAGAAGCCCTTCTCGGGTTCGGTTTGGTGTAATTTCCTTGTTGGGTGGATTTTATGTTGCCCTTACAATCCTTGGTATTTTAATGTGGTTGCTGAAATATTATGTGTTCCTCTTGCAGACTCTTGCAGAGCACGTTGCCAAGTTGACTTATGTAGCTGGCCAAAGGTTACTTTTTTAATTACCCTTCTCAAAAACTTCAAAATGGGCTTCACTGTGGGATCTTCTTCATTGATGCCTTTAAGATTGCCTGTTGACACTGTTTTTAAAATCTATATGCAACTTCTCAAAGGTTCTGTTTACCTCATTGCTCTCCATAGTTGTTGGAGAGTCACTTGAACAGATTCTTTCAATACTTTCCATAGGTAGCTCCAAGAAAGCTGACAGGTGGAAGCTTAGGTGCAAAAGATCCTGCTCTCTCATAGTCTTGTGCATGATTCAAGTTCAAACAAGAAGGCCCAAAAACATTAAGAGGTAAAAAGGTGTGAGCAACCCTACAACTTGCAGAAAACAGCTCATATATAATGAGCTTTGAGTTAATAATATGTTTAGACTTGATTCAGAATTTCTCTTTGATATAGTTTTATATTTTTCAGGCTTAGAGATGAATGGGTAATGATTCTATTCTCTAATTGTTTAGTGTGCTAAGGAATGAAAAGGAAGTAATCCAAGGATTAAGTCCATTCCTAGTTTAATAAGAACTTTATCAAAGTAAAGGATATGATTTGGATAGATAAAAGTTACATGGATCTCATCGTCATTATTTTCATTTCATTTTAAGGCGGAAAAAATTAGTTTATTTTGTTGAAAGTTGTATATCATATGAAGTTGTACAGATTATTACGAAGTATATTTGTAATTTTGGGCCCCTATGGCGAAGTTTAGATTATTACGAAGTATATTTGTAATTTTGGACCCCTATGGCAAAGTGACGCCCATCCACCGTGAGTTCAAATTGATTTTAATTAAAAGTGAATTGAATGTAAAATAATTTATGTTTGGATATGTATATGTAAAAGTGAGTTGAACAACTTTTTTAGTGTAAAAATTATGTTTTGGACAAATTCTATTTTCAAGTTAAAATCCATTATGAAGGCATCATCAATTATGCTTGAAAGTATCCAAACATGCCATAATCAATTTTACAACTCCAAAATTGATTTTAGTCCCTCAAAAATGGAAACTAAACATACACAAAGTTTGTTTGTAAATTTGAGTCACTACAAATTTGAATGCGGTAGAGTTTATGATATTCAAGTTAGAAATTGAAATATTATATTTTTTAAAAATATTTAGGATAAAAAACTTAAATTTCAATGACCAAAATCTCTAAAATTTAATAGTATAAAGATATGGTCAAGTATGATATTGGGTAAAGTTGATGAGATTTTTGGGGATGCATTAGACATCATGTAGATTACTTGGTTTCAAAAAGAAATCTTTATCAAAGTAGCTCAAATTAATGATTTTTGGGTAAGGTCTACAACTACATGATAGTGAGTGCTAAAAATCATGGGAGTGACTTTTGAAATTCACAAAATACAATAATCTCTCACAATATTTTAAAAGTTGATAAGAGATGACAATAAGTTAATTTATTAGGTTAACATCATGAATGTGATGCATCAAACTCTTATAGCAAACAATATGAACTGTTTTAGAGTGAAAGTATTTAACACAATGAATTTAGTATAACAAGTTAGATGCTCCACACATTTGATGTATGTTTGTGGTATATCAATCTTATTATACCTCTATAATTTTTGTTGGAGATGTTTTGCGTTAATAGCTCATTCATATGGTTGATTTTTTACGAGTGGTCTAGACATTTGACCAAAATCTAATGCAATTAACCCTACTTAATATTTATAAAATGACATTCATTTTATGATTTATGTAAATGTAAAAATTATTTATTCTATTAATTATAATTATTATATCATTAAAAATATTTGAAATTTACTTACAACTATTTTAAAAATTACATAATTAATTGAGTATATTATGAACAATTTTTAATGAAATTTAAAATATTCATTAAATGTTTGAAATCTTAATTATGAACACTCATCACGTGATTCTCAATCATTCAATTTAAATTCATGAGACCATTTATAAATTTCACTTAGATTTTAAATTTTTGTTGGAGTTTATCTCTTTACCACATATGTAATGTTTTATGTTATTATCAATTGAGTTTATATTATAATAAAAAATAAAAATTCTTCTACTTAATGTGACATAAAGAGGAATATACACTTTTCCTAATCAAGCCTCTATTTTTTTAGTTACACAGTCACACATTTAATAAATTCAGTTCACGTACTACTATAATTTACTTTTACGTAAAAAGAAAGTGTAACTAAAAAAGGTGAGGAATATACTATTATAATTTATAAGGTGCTATGTGTATTTATTTCATGTTACCTACTTAACCTTCCTAGTGTACCTCAATATGCATTAACCATGCCTCATAGTCATTTTAAATGGAATCATTTCTGTGAATAACAATCAAAGATTCACAATGTCCCTCGTAATGGAATCCAAGCTGATGGTGCTGGTAGGACACACGACAGCAGCGATTTTAACCGTTGAGACCCACTCACGCTTTTCCAACCACCTTTATACCACCCACCACCAACATGGGATGTTAGCTTCATCATCATTAACACTTTCAACATGATTAACGTAATATTGATTTTAATTATATATTTATGTAATTATTGTGACGTGGACATTCACAATCTCAACTACTAAAGAAAACTATGCTTCAATCGCAATTAATTAAATTCTACATCCCGTTCAGCGTTGGCGATTCCGTTCCACGTACTTGACATCGAAAACAACGAGTTCGAATAAAATATCAATCTAATTATTTGACAAATTAAGCATGAAATTAAATCATGTGAAGACGCCACGACAACGAGTTGCTCACAGCGACACTCTGTCTCTGGGAAAAAGAAGCGACACAATCAAGCTAAGAAAATCCAAAACTGAAAACAAAACCACTCTCCTTCAAACTCAAACTCTTACGCAATAGTGATTCCACTCCCTTTCATTCAAGCTATAACAAAACCCATTGGTTTAAAAAGAAAAAAAGGGGAAAGTAACTATAAAAACCTTTTTCCTCTTAACTTTACACCCAGCGCACTTTAGCACAACAGACTTTGTTATTTTCATGGCGGGCACCGGCGTTGACGGAAACGGTTTTATATATCTCCATGGCGACCTCGACTTAACAATCATAGAAGCTCGCCGGTTACCTAACATGGATATAGTCTCCGAGCATTTCCGTCGCTGCATTACCGGTTGTGACACTATTAAATTCAAATCACCTTCCAATAACGCCGACGGAACTGCCCAACGTTCACATCGTTACCGGCGAAAGATCATAACTAGCGACCCGTACGTCACTGTTACGGTTCCGCAAGCAACCGTGGCACGCACGCGCGTGCTAAAAAACTCGCCGAATCCGGTATGGAACGAACGATTCAACATTCCGTTAGCACATCAGATTATCGATTTGGAATTCCGCGTCAAAGACAACGACGTTTTCGGCGCGGAAACGATGGGGACTGTCAAGATTCCGGCGCAGAGAATCGCATCTGGCGAATTGATTTCTGATTGGTTTCCTCTTATCGGTTCCTCCGGTAAGCCGCCGAAGCCGGACACCGCGCTTCGGTTACAAATGAAGTTCACACCTGTGGGCGAGAATCCTCTCTACCTCCGTGGTATTGCGGCGGATCCGGAACATAAAGGTGTGAGACACACGTATTTTCCTGTGAGGAAGGGAAGCTCTGTGAGACTTTACCAAGACGCACATTGTAGTCCGGGATTGTTACCGGAGATTAAGCTTGATGGTGGAAAGGTTTATAGACATGAAAAATGTTGGGAAGATATATGTTATGCTATATCAGAGGCTCATCATATGGTTTATTTGGCGGGTTGGTCAATTTACCATAAGATTAAGCTTGTTAGGGAACCTACTAGACCTTTGCCACGAGGTGGAGATTTAACACTTGGTGAATTGCTTAAGTACAAGTCTGAAGAAGGGGTTAGAGTTTTGATGCTTGTTTGGGATGATAAAACTTCCCATGACAAGATCTTCTTAAAGACGGTATGGTTTCATTTGGTTTTTAGCATTTTTTATCTTTTTCAATTGGTTGCTATGCTATGCTATTTCAATCGATTGCCCTGATAAGCTGGAGTTTGGCTGGAAGGGAAGTAGGTTAGTTAAGACTGGCCAAGAATAGTTTTGGCCAAATTTGAACTCGGGTTCCTTAAGTGGAGCTCATTAACCACCTGAGCTCAATCACTTGGTTAATCGATTGCTATGCTACTATTGCTTATTGGATGTTTCCGTGTTTTGGTGCAGGCTGGAGTAATGCAGACTCATGATGAGGAAACTAGGAAGTTTTTCAAACATTCTTCTGTCATGTGTGTTTTAGCGCCTCGCTATGCCAGCAGCAAGATGAGCTTCTTGAAGCAACATGCAAGTATTGGCAACTATCTCTGGATAGTTGTTGTGTAATTTGTATTTTTGTTATTGATTAGAATTGATTTTGTATATTGTTTGGAAATAGATAATTTTCAGTGGAGTCAAATATGAAATGCCTTGTGTTATGTGACCTAAGCTCTTAAATCTATTTTATGGCATAAGCTATAAATTTTAGGTATGTTTTTTAAGAAGCAAAATGAAGTATGTGAAATAAATGTATTTTCTACTTTAATCTTTCTCTATTTGAAGCTAACATATTTTTTTGGCTTCGGAGTTGTGGCATGAATAAATGGTTACATGTGTTTTGAGACAAACAAAATAGTGAAGTACTGAAGTTGCTTGTGATATATGGTATTATACAGGTTGTTGGAACCGTCTTCACACACCACCAAAAATGTGTTATCATGGACACACAGGCTGCTGGTAATAACAGAAAGATATCTGCTTTTATAGGAGGTCTTGATTTGTGTGATGGTCGCTATGACACACCTGAGCATCGACTTTTTCGTGATCTCGATACTGTTTTTTCTGGTGATTTCCACAATCCTACATTTCCTGTAAGTGTTCAGCTCAATTTGATATATTAACATTGCATTTATGTCTTTTTTGTTGTTGTTGGGAGACATTTCTGTGTTAACTCTCCAATAAAATGTTTTTTGGCTATATTATCCATTATGTATTTGATTAAATCCCTAAGTTACAGGGTCATATCATTACATTTTATAGATTTTACAAGTTGTGTCTTGTAGACTAGCTTTTGAATAGAGCTTATATTATGTGATATCATTAGCAACATCTTAGTGAACCCCCAAGTTACAGAGTGGAATTAGAGGGACACATAATTAGGTTGTATAAAACTTCTGTTTAGAAACACTAACGTTGATCGATTGTTTATTGAATGTAGTATAATTTATTTTTGCAATCTTAACTGTAATGTCTTAGTATAGCACCTATAGCATCGGATTTAAGAGCCACAATATATCCCTATCTATCATTGGGGTTTGTTACCACTTACCTGAACTTAAGACCCCCATCCAAATCCATGGTTACCCCAATACTATCTGCACTACCCAGACAAGACCATTATTTTGTTAGAGATGCTCCTTTCTGTCATGTCGCCACCACACAAGGGTTGCCTCATGCTCTTCCTCCAGACCTAGCCTGGAAGTTGTATTGGCTCTTGAGTTGGCTTAGATTGAACCTTCACACCAGTATTCAGAAATTTGATCGTGAATTATCAAATTCAGAATTGGAATTTTTTTAGAGTAACCTAGTTGTGTTATCTGCTTCAAATAACAATCTAGAACAATCTTAGTCATCAAATTTATTGGACTTAGTCTGATTGTTGAATGCCAGGGAGGAACCAATTGTAATTGTTAGCTCCAAATATCTTATTCCCTTTGTTATTTTTCCCCTCATGATCTTGCTTGCATGACCAACTTAAAGATTGATTCAAGTTTTTATTATCTTGTATCATTATTGCGTATCTATGGATAATTTAATTAGAAAGTCAGTCTTGCTCTTGCTTAGCTACCTATATGCTGTAGGTTGTATGGTTTTGTTACAATGTCGTAACACACTTAACATTTTGGCTTTTTTTGTCTCTCCCTTTATCTTTTAATGAAAAATGATGTACAAATTAATTTATCGTCACTGCTTACTGCTTTTCTTGTTTGCTGTTTGTGATAGGCTGGGACAAGGGCTCCCAGACAACCATGGCATGATTTGCACTGCAGAATAGATGGACCTGCTGCATATGATGTTCTTATTAATTTTGAACAACGATGGAGAAAATCAACTAAGTGGAGAGAGTTTGCAATTCTTTTCAAAAAAGCTTCTCAGTGGAATGATGATGCTTTAATAAGAGTAGAACGCATTTCATGGATATTAAGTCCTTCTCTTCCTGCCTTAAGGGAGGATCATACAATTGTTCCAGGGGATGATCCCTTGGTATGGGTTTCTAGTGAAGATGATCCTGAAAACTGGCATGTTCAGGTCGGCAAAAAGCAAGTTTGGTTATGAGTAAAAATATTACTTGCATGTTCATTTCATTACTTTGTTTTCCAACTCTTATTGGGATACACATGATTTCACAGATCTTCCGCTCCATCGACTCAGGATCCCTGAAAGGATTTCCAAAACGTGTTGATACTGCTCTATCCATGGTATATTAACTGGTTTTACTTTTCTATCCATCCTATTATATCTGTAAATAAAACATGTTGACTTGGACAAACTCTGTAAAGAAGCTATATATTGAATTTGAGATTTTATATATGGATTGATCTGAGTCATATTTCAAGAGTTTCAAATTTCATATTTTGGATGCAGAATCTCATCTGTGCTAAAAGTTTGGTTATAGACAAAAGCATTCAAACAGGGTACATTCAAGCTATCAGATCTGCTCAACATTTCATTTATATTGAAAACCAATACTTTATCGGATCTTCATATGCATGGCCGTCTTACAAAGATGCAGGTTAGGTTAAATGTCATATTTTTTATAGGCAATATAAATGTCTATATTTAAGTGAGGTGGTCTCTTCTGTTATGGACAAAAGAAATTCCTTAAAGTTTGAATACCTTGATCTTAGGGGGAAATATTGAATGCCATACTATTTTTGAAATCTTCATCCCTTTCAGAAGTTGATCTGGTAGAAAAAGGGTTGTTGTTGATATGGTGTGAGTTAGGTCCAAATCTGATTAAATCATGACAATACTTGAATACGGACATTTCTCATTAAAAATGAAAAGGTTTGAATAACTATTTATATACATGGGAGATATAATCTAAATAGGAATGTGATCCTATCATAATTCTAAAGGATACTAACAAATCATATCATAATAAATATCAATATCTCAACAAGAATATTTTTAGAGAAAAATAACTGCATTGTCGGTGTAAACCAATTTTATACAGACAGTTAATAAGAGCTATTAATTTTGTTATCTCAGTATCTCACCACAAGATTGTGACTATCTTTATAAAATAACTTCACAATCAACAGCTCGTGTTGGCTGTCAGCGTAAAATTGTTTACACTGACAATGCATTATGCTTGTCCATTAAACTCATGTTTATCCTCCCAACTCTTTGTGATCTTCTCTGAAATAATGAATTTCATCTTCTTTTTAAGAAATAAATTAACTGTTGTATTATTTTCATAAGATATACTTATGAATTTCTTAATTTGTACATATTTTGTCAGCAAAAGGAATAGAGATAAGGACTTAAGGATAATGAGATGATGTTCCACTTCCCGTCTTTTGCTAGTCTCAAACTCATTGTCTTCTTCTGTGGTCAGGGGCTGATAATCTCATCCCAATGGAATTGGCGCTGAAAATTACTAGTAAAATCAGAGCTAAGGAGAGATTTGCTATTTATATTGTTTTACCAATGTGGCCAGAAGGTGATCCTAAATCTGGAGCTGTGCAAGAAATTCTCTTCTGGCAGGTATGTGATACGGTTGTCTCCCACTTATTACCAATATTAGGCCATTTCACGTGGGACTCTCAACACATCCCCTCACACCGGAAACTAGATATCTAGAGCATGACCTGCGTGGTCAGTTCACAAGCGGCCCAACGGATAGGATAGGTGTAATACTATCTTAAAATTGAGTTGAGTTTGACTCAACCCCACAACGGACTTATAAGGTGAAGATTGCATCTCATGTATAACCACTATTCAGACCATATCACTTTAGGACTCTCAACAGTTATAAACTTGTCTAATTATGAAAATTTACAACATCGCAACAGTTTCTCTATAGTGCACTTTAGAGGGCATAATGTCAGTAATTCTCAAAGGAGTGATTTCTCACTAATGTTGGTTTTTTGTCAGTATGGTGGATACCAAACCTGTATGCAACTGTCCAAAGATCAGAAAAGAAACAAAAACTTTATGCTCAGTTTTATGTTTTCTGTATACAGGCCCAGACAATGCAAATGATGTATAGTGTTGTTGCTAAAGAATTGAAATCATCGCAACTTAGTGACGTGAACCCACAAGATTACCTCAATTTCTATTGCCTTGGTAAGCGGGAACACTTCAATGAAGAAAGCTCAGGCTCAAATGGTGCACCGGTAACTTTTTTCAAATAAAAATTCCATTTTGTTATTACTTTTCTGTTAAGCATCTTTCAAATGTAGTTTGTTACTTCTTAACATATTAAACAGTACATGGCTGCTTTATACCATATTATTTAGTTATCTAATACTGTAGATGTGAAAATCTTCTTTATATTGACAACAGTGATAGTACGTATCTATTACCAATAATGTCACAAATGAGATGATGTATTCAGAAGGGTGATTTTCTTTTGCTCTGAGCTTTGTGGTATGAAAGCCTTGACCATATTCAGATCAAACAAACTTAAAACTATAATATCTTAGTTTATCTCTTCACATGTTTGTTCATATTTGGATTAAATAACAAACGAGTTCGCAATTTACCAAGCATTCATCTTTAGTTCTTAACTTAAATCTGCCTAGACATAGATTCAGTTGGCTTTTCCTTTCACCATGTTTATGACATGGTAGGCCTTGCCATTTGCATTGCATTTGGATACTATTATTGTGATCAAGTTGTAAAAAAATGTTGCTGAAATTCATCTGTTGCCAAATGTACACTGTTTTAATTACCAAACAGGAAGAGTCGAAGAGGCATATAAGTTGATAACATCTTTTTAATACATTTTTATAACTCAGTAAGGATGGATTTTTCTTTGTGTGCTATAGAGATTGTAGTTAACATGTTTCGTACAATATCCATGTTCTTCTTGATTTTTGAAATACTTATCATAAATGGTGTACACTGATCAAGAATGGGTTGTTAATTTTGTCAGATCTCTGGAGCATATAAATATCGCAGAAATATGATTTATGTGCATGCCAAGGGGATGATTGTGGATGATGAATATGTTATAGTGGGATCTGCTAACATAAACCAAAGATCAATGGCTGGTACTAAAGATACTGAGATAGCTATGGGTTCATATCAACCCCATTATACATGGTCTGCGAGGAAAAAACATCCACGTGGCCAGGTTTGTATTTCTCAATCGAAAATTATTGATTGTCCAGCCACAAATGATATGTAACATTGCAACTAAACACAATGAGCTGGAAATCATACCTCATCTCAAATGAGTATATTTTATGCATACATCAAATTACTAAATGATTCTATGCTAAGTAGACCCATAAATTTTCCCTTATTGTCCTATGCTCTTTTGTTTGATTTTTCAACTATGTTTCTCCTACTATTTGTGCAATGTCTGTTTGGACAATATTGATTGCTGATCATCTGATAACGGACTGTATATTTGGTTCTACAGCGATAAAAAATGATTTTGAATGAATTGATTTCGTAAAATTGATTCTGACTAAAAGTGAGTTGAATTTAAAATGATTCATGTTTGAATATATTTATGTAAAAGTGAGTTGAATAGTAAATTTGAGGCTAAAATTCAATTCTTGAGGCAAAAACTCCAAATTCTAGTTTCAAGTTAGAATCAGTTCTGTAGTTAAAATCAATTCTACCTGAGCATATCCAAACATGTGAAAATCAATTGTACATCTCTAGAATTAATTTAGTGTATGTTTGGAAATAAGTTTTTTCAAAGTCGCACAAGTTTGGTATGAAGCTACTTATTGTAGAGTTAAATCCACCACACATTCACAACTATACTATCTGTTTCCAAATATACTCTTATTGTTGCACTTCTTACCTCTTAATCTCTTATACCTACCATGTGATGGTTTTTATTCCTGCAGATTTATGGTTACAGAATGTCACTTTGGGCAGAGCATCTTGGCATGTTAGATGAAACTTTTGAGGAACCAGAGAGATTGGAGTGCGTGCGTAAAGTGAATAAAATTGCAGAGAATAATTGGAGCATTTACGCATCTGAAGAATTGTCACTAGCTCAGGGACATCTTCTTAAGTATCCTGTACAAGTAGATTCTGATGGGAATATCAGCTCAATACCTGAATGTGAGAATTTCCCAGATGCTGGTGGTAAGATATTGGGGGCTCATTCTACAACAATTCCAGATATCTTAACAACATAAACTCCTGAATTCATGTTCATAGAATTGTTGGTGAAAGTTGTGTTGTGTTGCTTGCCTCTTAGTGTTTAGTTTTCTTTACTTGGAATTGATTGTTCAACTCACTTGTAAACCTTTCACATAGGTAAATGATTCATATTGTAAAAATATCATCAATTTGTAGATTGTTTCAGGTCAATTGTCTAACTCCTTTATTTGTTCATAGTTCTCTGTAACTTAATACGCTCTCTGCATCAATAGCTGTAAAACTTGAGTAAGAAAGATTCTTTAAACTCGTTCCTTTATAGTATCAACTGCGATGGTCATTGTAAGGATGCATGTTGCAAAATATTAAGCAAATGAATTTTCTATGCAAGCATAGACAGAAGAATGTAATGGTCAAACAATGGGCTGACAAATTCAGGTATTACAGTTACCATCCACACCACATTCTTTGGATTATCCTTCTCTCACTGGTGACAATCTACTATACTCCTTTCAAGAAACATTAGCTAGAACTTGAGAATTTTCGCCTGATATTGGTTTGCACTTGCACAATCACGTGTTCTTGTGCTCTTCTGCCGAAGATGTGAAGGCAACTATGTCATCTGTTTTTTAACGAGTCTAGATGACCAATTCTCCTTTGTTTTATCACAAATTATGCAGAAGGTACGTAAAATGGGTAAATTCTTCATTTTACTAGTATTTTACAAGCTAACGGTTCTATATTAATTTGTCTTAGATCGTAAAATTTTGATCTATATTATTTAATGTTTGATTTAATTAATGAATCTACCTAATATATATTGGTGTAAAATGTAAACTTGCATATTTAATATTGTTGTCAGATATTACTATTATGTTTCAGTATGAGTTTGTTTCTTAAAATTCGTAAAAAGTTTTAACAAATTATTTATAGTTATAATTTTTGATGTAATTACCATAAAAGTCAAAAACTTATAATCATTCAACAATTGAGATTGATTGATAATATAAAAAATCTTAATTATCAATGTATATAAATTAAATTCTTAAAAAATTATATTTTAATTGTATATGTATAATTATTTTAATATTAGATAAACTTGTAGAATTACAATTCGAGTCTATGTTTTTAGACTCTCAAGTTTAAAAACCTTGTTTATATGTCAATATAAATTAAATAAGATTGACCTAATAGAAACATGTTAGATTTATAAGTGAACAATTAAACAAAAGAGTTAATAGAGCGAGAAACAATTGTCAAATAGAGGAACCGATTGAGATGAGAGCAACCATAGAATGACCAACAAAAAGTAAAAAATCAAAGAAATAGCTTAAACAATGTCAAAATATCATAATCAAGAGCAGAAGTAGGGATGACAATAGGTAGAGTTTGGGTAGGGTACTATAGTACTTGTCTCCATATACGCGATTTAAAAAAATATCCGTGTCCGTACCCTTTTGGGTATCAACTTTAATACTCGTACCCTTACCCTCTGGATACCTAAGTGTCTGCCCATTACCCACACTTTAACTAAAACAATCGATAAATAAATGATATTATTGTGATTAAATTTAAAAATTATTCAAATATCTTAAATCCAATCATAAAATATTATAAACCAAAATATTTTATAACTCAAACATTTCAAATGAACACTCATTACAATACATATTTAAATATCTATAATTATATTTTATGAAGTTACAAGTCATATGATAATATTATTTGAGATAATTGCTACAAAGTTGCAAGTATAATAATAAAGTCACGATTAATAAGACATAACTATTAGTTATAAAATAACAATTATTTACCTATTTATCATAATTAGATTCTTAAAAAGTTTGCAAATGTTTATCTTTCAATTATAAATATTGTAGTGGTCCAATGATATTAATAGATGTTAAAACATAAAATAAAATAATTAATTAAACTAAACACTAATATAATAAATAAACAATATATTTATATAAGTGCGGGTGCGGGGCGGGGTGGGTACTATAGTACCCGTACCCATATCCGCTTAATTTTGCGGGTAATTACCCGTCCCCATGCCCATACCCATTATGCAGATTTTTACCCTACTCATTGTGGGTTTTTTTTGCGGGTATCCACTGAATCTGAGTCTAATTGACATCTCTAAGCAGAAGCAAACCAAAAGACTCCAATAACAAAAATCTAACAAAATCAACCAGATAATTGGTTCACAAGATAACACAATATCAACAAAGAAGCATAACAGAAGCAACGACGAATCAAAATAGTCATCTTCACAATAGAACTCGCAACACACTCAAGTTCTGTCAAAAAAACACACAAATGTTATAGCAATAGAATCGAAAGGCTCTAATAGCTAAAATGCCAATGGCTCGTACCAAAAACCAAATAAGCAAAATAATAGAACTCCTCACTCAAGAGAATATCCACAATTGTAATCAACCAAAATTACCCTGGAAAATCTCCAAATCGCATCCCAAAATCACAATTTCACAATGGTTTGAGCTTTAGTTTGATGATGTGCTCCAATACTAGAAAATATGTTTAAGAGTGATTCTTTTGTACGATTTACAAACTCTTGATACTTTACATTAATGTATCATGAGTTTAAGGGGATATATTATATAATAGTTTATTGGACCTATATGCTATTGGACTTATTTAAGATATTAAAGGTAGTTTAGTCTTTTAAGGATTTAGTATTTATATTTTACTTATGTATTCTTGCAATTGGAATGGAACTCTAATCTCATTTGTTCTTCCACCTTTTCTCTTGTTCTATGTTGATTCATGTAGTTAACAAAAAAAAATGTATGCGAAGATATTTCTTGATGTGGACCAACCCTACCTGAAGGCTAATGAACTTTAAGAACTAGGAGCGGAAAGACCATTGACTAGAGGGAAGACTATGAAACTAAAAGAACAATTAGAGAAACAAGTTGTTAATTTTTTTAGTCTTAAGACCTATGAAAAGATTGATCCACATTATATTAATATTTTGGTCATAGAAATATTTTAAGACTTAATTTTAATTTTGGGATGTAATAATCATACCTTATAATTAGAAATTATGTTGACTTGTGTGTGCCTAAATATTTGGTAGCTTAGGCACAATGTCATTAGTTGTATGTAGCCTAGGTACAATGTTATTTTGTGTTACGCTATATATATATATATATATATATATATATATATATATATATATATATATATATATATATATATATATATATATATATATATATATATATATTATTGTAAGACATAGGGAGACTTTTTTTGAAAGAAAAAAACATTTAGTGTGAGATTAGAGAAATGTTCTCTAGGGTTCTTCTTTGAACCAAATTTGGATCTTATCAAAAGCCTCTTACTCTTGTGGTGATTCTACCTTAATCTTATCATTCTTTGTGGAGTGTGACGATTTCTACTATTTCATTTATTCTCCATATTTTCTTCTTTGTTTTCTCCATTTTTATTTGGTACTTTGTTTAAAAATATCACTTGGTTAAATCCTTCAAATCATATGGAAACACTCAAATTCATATCATGTGGTATCAGAGCCTCCCATTAAGTGGTAATTTTTTTTTTTTTAAATTTCTATTTTAGTGTTTTGTGTTCTTGAGATATTTAAAATTTTAGTTTCATTTTTGTCCCAAATCTTGTTCAATCTTGTGTTGTTAGTTGTTTATAAGTGTTATAATATGTGTGGGAAGGTTTAGTTTTGTAACTGTTTATTTCATTTGTGGTGAAATTTGAAAACTGAGTTAAAAAAAAAAATTGAGTTTCAACTGCATCATCTTCTTCACTTGCAATTGTTTGATCTCAAATTTCACTTGCAAAGTTGTTTTTTAATGTAAGACCCATAATTTTTAAGTGTACTTTGTATTTTTGTGTATTTTCGGTATTGAACTTAGAGGCTTTTTAGCCAAAGTTATTAATATTTTGGAATTTATATGACCAAGAAGATATTTGATGCCAATTAGAATTACTCGTCGATAAATAAATTAAATTAACTACGGCGAATCTTTTGCGAAGAGTTTAATGCGTTACGGGTGGAAGGGTAATTTAATAAATATCAAAAGTTTTGGAGATATTTGTTAATTATTATTAATATATATATATATATATATATATATATATATATATATGTTTACATATAAAGAAATGGGAATGAAAGAAAAGGAAGGAAAAGAAAAACAAAGGAAAGAAAGAGAAAGGAGAGAAAGCATTTCCCTTCTTCTTCCTCTGCGCAAGAAGCTCAATTTCTCCCTTCCTCCATTGTTGCTCGTTTTTGATTCCTTTTCTCTCCCTTGAGTTCGAAATTGATAGTGGGTGATAGGACAAGGATTTCTCAACTTCACTCTTCACCTTTCATTCGAAAACGAAGAAAAACAGTATTAGGGATTCAAACTCAAATCTCCCCGTTTCATCTAGATCTAAGTGTCGTTTCAAGTAGTGATAGAAGGGAAATTTGCTCACCACTACACTACGGTGCTAGTGAGCCAACTTTGGAAGCGGCGTTGCGAGCGGAGATTTTACCGGATTTGCTCACGGTACTGTAAATTGACGTTAAAGCTAAAGTGAAGGTAAGGGCTCCTTCCAAACTTTTAGTTTGCATTTAGGGTCTTACCTGTGGTTGTGTGGAAACTAATTTTGTTAGGGTTGGAGTATTGATTTGGGAAAAATGTATCTAAGGCTTTATGGGTAAAATCTTAGAGTTAGGTTTTGGTTATATTGATGAATGTTTCATGGAAAATGAATTTACCTCATGTGTGTATGATTTTGAATAAATGAAATTTATTGTGTTGATTTATGTCGTCGTATTCGACGTGTTCATAATTGATAATTATAGAATTTTGAGATGTGTTTTGTGCGAAAAAATGATTTGATGTGTTTTGGTGTGAATTATGGATTGAATGTGAAAGTATGTTTGAGTTTGTTTTGTGTGGAATTTGAAAACCATTAAGTTAAACGAGAATTAAGAATGGGAAATCTCTTAATGTCTTGTTTACTTAATGTGTGTTTGTGAAAAATCGTTTAAGTTAACTGAGCATTAAGAATGGGGAATCTCTTAATGTCTCGGTTACTTAATGTTGTTTTGAAAATCGTTTAAGTTAACTGGGCGTTAAGAATGGGGAATCTCTTAATGTCACGGTTACTTAATGTTGTTTTGAAAATCGTTTAAGTTAACTGGGCGTTAAGAATGAGGAATCTCTTAATGTCTTGGTGACTTAATGTTGTTTTGAAAATTGTTTAAGTTAACTGAGCGTTAAGAATGGGGAATCTCTTAATGTCTTGGTTACTTAATGTTTGTTTTGGGAAATCGTTTAAGTCAAAAGTATATTAAGAATGAGGAATCTCTTAATATGTCTGTTTTGCTTAATGTTGCCGTGAAAATGATTTTGTGGAGAAATGAATTGTCTGTGTTGGGATTATCGCGCCAAGGTGATGCCATGTGATTTGTTGGTTCATCTTGTCCGTGTTAGGATTGTCGAGTCAAGGTGATGCCATGTGATTTGTTGGTTCATCTTGTGCGTGTTGGAATTGTCGAGTCAAGGTGATGCCATGTGATTTGTTGGTTCATCTTGTCCGTGTTGGAATTGTCGAGTCAAGGTGATGCCATGTGATTTGTTGGTTCATCTTGTTCGTGTTGGAATTGTCGAGTCAAGGTGATGCCATGTGATTTGTTGGTTCATCTTGTTCGTGCTGGGATTGTCGAGTCAAGGTGATGCCATGTGATTTGTTGGTTCATCTTGTCTGTGTGGGTATTGCGTTGAAACCGTTAAGTGGTATGTTTTGGAATTGTGTGTAAGTGTGTTGATTTTACTAAGAGTTATGTTTTTAGAATTTGGTGATAACATGTTGATTGCAATACTATTTCGAAACTCATGATATTGTAGTAATTGTATTATAAGTGTTAAGTGTTATGTTTTTGGAATTTGGTGATAACATGTTTGATTGCAATACTATTTCGAAACTCAATTTGTCGTGGTGATCGTGTGGGAATTGCTAAGTGTTAAGATGTGGATTTGTGTATGAATGTGATTGAGTTAGTTTATGTATTTTTGGAAGAATATGCAGGGAAATTGATTTCCCAATCGATTTGATGAGTTACAAGAACTTCTCTAATTTGACAAAATCGATTTGGAAATCGATTAGCATTAAGTCAGGGGCTCAGCTACGCTGTCAATCAATTGCCCAATCGATTGGCATTAAGTCAGTGGCTTAGCTATGTTGTCAATCAATTGCCCAATTGATTGCCCAATCGATTGAATTAAGCCCAGAATTCAAATTTCACTAAAAACCTTCAGGAAATCGATTTGGAAATCGATTGGCTTAGTAGAAATTCTTATTTTGAGTTAGATAACAGATTGCTCATTAATTTATCAATGTTTTGTTCAGTTGTGTATTGCTTGATGGATTGAGAACTCTATTTGATTTCATTTACATTTGGCAAGCATTGTATGAACTTTTAGCATATGGAAAGTCCTTTTAAGGTGCATGCTAAGTTGAAAAGGTATTTTGTGCATTTAAAAACTTAAATGTTATGTGTTAACTGTTAATTTCGGTTGGTGACCCTTTACAACTATTGTGGAAATCTGGGCTTTGCCCTCAGATGAGAGTCAAGATGATCCTACCAGTTCGTACCCTCTGGATGGGAATGTGGATGGGAGTGCTTGATTGGAGCTACGTTAGGAGGATCTCACGGGGCGTGTGGAGATTACTCAAGGCGTATAGTTTTGTTATGTATAGAATGATCAGACTAGGCTGTCACCCAGGACACATATGTCTTTCTTTTGGGCTACTTTTATGTTAAGTTGGAAGGATGTACATGTACTATTGTTGACATCAGGACATGCTTTGGATTTATATTTTGAAAAACTTTTCCGCTGTTTGTAAATTATAATGACTAAATTATATATCCAAAGGCTTTTCCTTATGTACTTACTCTGTTTTATTTAAGTTCTTTTGAAAAAAAAAATACACCCTCGCTTCGAAAAACGGGGTGTTACATTTTTTATGCTATTCCTTTCATACAAGTCCGATTCTAGAAATTCCAAAGCTTAAGTTGATTAAAAAAATGAGAGGAATTCAAATATGCTTTTTAAAAATTTGGAAATATAAGTGCTGCGAAAAAATGATTCTACACAAAGCACTTTTGAAATAAAGGTATATAGCCTAGCACAAAATAACATGGTATCTAGACTACACACAACTAATGACGTTGTGCCTAAGCTACCAAATATTTAGGCACAAACACAGGTCAACATAATTCCTAATTATAAGGTATGATTATTACATCCTAAAATTAAAATTAAGTTTTAAGATATTTCAATGACCAAATATTAATATAATGTAGATTAATTTTTCATAGGTCTTAAGACTAAAAAAATTAACAACTTGTTTATCTAATTGCTCTTTTAGTTTCCTAACCTTTTCTCTAGTCAATGGTCCTTCCGCTCCTACTTCTTGAAGCTCATTAGCCACGTAGGGCTGATCCACATCACTTCTCATTTGATCCATTGTAAAAAATAAATCTCTAGATAAAAATCTCTACAAAAAATCATGTGATTTTTCGAGAAAAGAAAATAAATTGGTAAAAAGTGATTTACTTTGACATGCATCAATGATATTTTTTACACTTGTTACTATTGTTGATATGAACCTAAAAATATAAATATAAAAATTGTATTGATAGTGAAAACGATGATTACATCAATAAAGTAAGATTTAATAGTTAATAAGAACGACTAACAAACATAATTACTCACTAAAAACAACTATCAAATGTAATTAATTAACTAACGGGTAGTTAGACTTATTAATTAGTTCATAACAACTCTTCTTAGAGAAATCTACCACTCACTTTGTCACCTTTATCTCTAACTTTCCAAAAGAAAAAAAATTATTTTATCTCCTATTAAAAACATATAAAAAAAAATTAAAATTGTATAATTGATAATAATTTTAAAAATTTTGACCATCGACTAATAGGGGTAAAATAAAGTTGAAGGTGAAAGATAAATGCGAAAATGCACGTAGATTTCTCGTCTTCAGGAGAATGAGGGCCCGGGTCTTCCTGTAATAACATATATCGCTCCGACCCAGTTTTGGAATTACAATTACAGCTCCAAGGACAAAATTGGGATATAAGAATTAGAAAACCGCAAAATCCAAATCCAACTTGTTAAAAAAACTGCATTTGACAAAAACCCTAACTCTTTCGTACCCGTTGCTTTCTTCTCCATCGCTCTTCAGACTTGAAGTTCGTAGCTCGTGCAAATGGTAATTTCTCTATCCGAATTCTATCTTCCTATTTGATTCCTGTCGAAGATTATCTAACATTTTCGTGTTTTTTCCCCAATTTTTTGCAGTCGGATTCTCCAGTAAGAAGGTAACCGTAAAACTCTAATTGATTACGGAAATTATAATGATCAATTACTGTCGTAGCGATTATCTTTGTTTATTTGGAACTTTAACGCAAAATTGAATGAAACTTTAGAATTCTTTGTGAATTGAATCATGTGTTTCTGAATGAGTTTTATTGCAAGAGTTCATTTGTAAACGAGATTGATGATTGTGTCTTTGATGTTTTTAGATTTCATAACAAAATTCTACGTAATAGAAATTTGTCACCTTTAAATTTTAGGCTAAAGTAAATTAATTTTCTCTGTTTTCAATTTTGATAACCGTTGTTGATTGTGCCCCCTTTGAGAAGCTATTTTTTTTTCTGGTTATGATGGAATTTTTCAGGTATTCAAGGTCTCCTTCCCCATGGAGGGCTCAGTCAAGATCAAGATCCAGGTCTAGGTCTCCGGCAAAATCAAGATCCCGGTCTAGGTCTCCGTCAAGATCCCTTGAAAGGGAAATGCCTAGGTCTCAGTCAAGATCGCTTGAAAGGGAGAGGCCTAGGTCGATGTCAAGATCGCTTGAAAGGGAGAGGCCTAGGTCTCGGTCAAGATCCCTTGAAAGGAAGGTGCCTAGCTCTCCGGCAAGATCTCTAGAAAGACAAATGCCTAGGTCTCGGTCAAGGTCTCTTGAAAAGCTAAGGCCTAGGTCCCGATCAAGATCTCTTGAAAGGCAAAGGCCTAGATCCCCCTCGAGAAGTCGTGGCAGGTTAATTTCAATTATGGTCTACCCTTGGAGCTTTGATTTTCCATTTTATTCCTTTTACAGTGCATGATGTTTTTTCCTTTGATACTCACTCTTTGTCCTTCATTATTAATGACTGGTTGTTCGTTGTTCATTGTTCATTGTTCAGATCAAGAACAAGAAGTCCTGATAGGTTAGTCAATTTTACCTGCATCTGGTTATAATCCTTTGATTGAAAGATTAAATCTACATTTTTTAATTACTTCTGCTGGTGGTTAAATGTGCCTCTGTGGTTTGGTTTAGTGATGCTGTGTTAGAAACCTTTAATATCTTCAATTTTGTTCCAGGAATGCTGGAGATACACTCTATGTAACTGGCCTATCTTCAAGAGTCACTGAGAAAGACTTGGAGGAGCATTTCTCTACTGAAGGAAAGGTGAGTTTCATATTGTTTTGTCTCCTTTTTCACTGAATAATTATCAGAGTTTCCCTCAGTAGTGATCCTCAAATCTCTGAATTGCTGTCATGGGTTGTTTACTTTGTTAGGTTGCTTCATGTTTTCTTGTGGTGGAGCCCCGAACGCGTATATCCCGTGGTTTTGGGTTTGTTACTATGGAATCTGTTGAGGATGCAAGTCGCTGTGTCAAGTACCTCAATCAATCTGTTTTAGAGGGTCGCTATATCACTGTGGAGCGGGTATGTGTTTTATGATTAACTGGTAGTTGAGGAAACACTTGTGCTTTTCTTTCTTCTTGACTTGAAAGTTTTGTGGTTACATTCAGAATGCATTGCATCAGCTATGTTGGCAGCAATCAAAGATGATCAGTTCATCCATGTCAACTTTAGTGAAACAACTTGAACTTGATCATTGGCAAGCTTAAACAGCTAATCAAATGCGTCTGATCAACTAAACATTAGCAACTATATTGTTCAACAACTTTACAACCTCAGCATTCACTTTCAACTTTCAACTCTCAACTTAACAACGGACATTATCAACAACTTTCTAATCAGGATTTTATGGTATCTCACACCTGGCATTGATCATTAGTGTGTGGATATAACTTTTTTACAACTATTACAAACTAGACTCTTTATGTTAATAAAACTTTTTTTAATTGACTCTCAGTATAATATGAAAGTGTTTGCTTTTAAACAATTTACAATGGCATGTAGGATATCAGAATATTTAATCTGTTTTACTTTCAGTGTTGGATGGTTGGTGCAGTTTGTTTTACATCAACAAAATTCTTAGAATTAAGTTTCTCTATAATATTTCAGTCACGTAGAAAGCGACCAAGAACTCCCACACCTGGACACTATCTTGGACTGAAAAATACCAGAGACGATGGTTAGTTTGAGACACTTCTTTTCATTTTGAATATAATTTATTGTTTGTTTTATGAAATCTTACCAAACTCCATCTTCTGTTGGTATCAAGGTTATCGTGGTGACCGTGGAAGGCATAGGGGTGGACCTGGTCGTGATGATTATCAATATCGCAGGTCTCCAAGGCGTTCACCACCATATCGAGGTGGGAGGGATATTTCACCAAGGCACTCTCCCTACGGTGGAAGATATAGGAGGGATATGTCTAGGTCACCACCTCCTTATCCTCAATATGGTAGCCCAGATAGGAGGTATGCTCGTGGGCCTAGGTGATATTTTACATTGGTTTGTTTCTACATTTGAAGAGTGAAAGCAAAAACTGTGTAATTGGTATGGTATTTCAACTGTAAGATTAGGCCTATATACCTGTAAGAGTATGCATGTTTTCCTTGAAATTGTTTTGGAAAAGAGTTTAGACAACAATTTCGTGGCTGTAACTCCTGCATTATATTTTTTTATTGATCTAGTTATGTAATGCTTGTCCTACACCCCTTGAAACTTTTTCCTTGAAACTTTTTCCTTGAAACTTTTTGCCTACGAACTCAACAACTAAAGGACTTGTGTAACAAAATAGAGATGACACCAAAAAAGATATATATTTCAACAAAATAAAAGCAGTAGCAAATTGAATCACTCATTAACATTATTTTATAACATTCTCTTTTCCCGAACAAATAATACTATAAAGTCATTACATGAGTACAATCTCAATCAATCCACCACTGTACAATTACTACACTTCAAGTAAGTAAATTACCCAATCTCTACAAAGAATAAGTATTTCTATTGTATTGGGAATTTACTCGATATTCGTATTGCATTTATTTTTTTTTTTAATTATTTGATTGGGGAATAAAATTGATGATTTGTTTTATATATATTAAAATATAGTATTTTGTGTA
>JBBPBR010000002.1:6173764-6185479 GCA_037974775.1 Cicer pinnatifidum
TTATTCTATGAGAAAACACTTTTTATAATAATAAAAAGAAAGCAAAATAATTTGTAATCCTTTAATATTATTTTAAATAATGATTCAGTTCTTTACTTTTATTTTTTTTAATATAATTTTTTATTTAATTTTAAATAATGAGTTGATTCTACATTGTCCAATTTCTTTTATAAAAAATCATCTTCAAATAAAACCTAAAAAAATTCATTAGAATTTCAAAAAAAAATTAATAAATAATTCAAACTTCTTAATTAATTTTTTATTAAACTAATATTTTCATTTCCAAAAATATAAAATCCATTCATTGTATAAAGAAATCACATTTTCAACCCACAAATCACAAAAACTAACTATTTTACAAGAGAAGTTTTGGGTTATTATAATTGACCGAACTTTAGCAACTGCAACAGCATCATCATCATCAACAACAACAACAACAATGTTCAATTTTTCGACAGTTGTGCATAATCCTCAACCTCACACACTCTTCTTCTCTTCCTTTCCTTCTTCTCCCACACCCCGCAAGTTCCAATCTTTTCAATCTCTCAAATTCCCCAGAATCTTCAACCTCCATAACTCTCTCTCCTCATCAAACCAAACCGACGACACTGAAGAACACGTCATTGGAGACTGTCTCGTCTTCGAAGAAGGCATTTTCGAAGACCCCATTTTTCCCAATTCTTCCGAAAGCCTAGTAGACAACAAAACAAAAATCAATTCAAACAAAAAGAAGAAGAAAAAAGTTTCAGTTATTGAGTCCGAAAATTTGGTTCCTGATAAGTGGAGAGAAGTTCAAGCAGAGATAAACATAACGAAGAAAGAGAGGCGTAAGATAGCACAGGAAATTGAGTTCAATAGTAAGGTTTTGAAGAAGAAAAGAGGGTTGGTTCCTTTGAGGGATATGAATTTGAATGATTATAAGGCTTTTAAAGAAGCTAAATTGGCTCAGTTGAAACCTTTGGTTCTTGATAAGCCTCCAAGTTTTAGTTTTGCTGAGAATGAGAATGAGAATGAGGAGGAAGAGATAAAAGATGAATTGAGTGATGGGTCTGGTGATGAACGTGTTAAGGCTAGGAATCCTAGGTGGGCTGTTTATGGGAGGGGTTTGGAGGATGTTACTGAGTTTTTGAACAGTGAGAGTTATGATATTGCTGTTAAGGGAACTGAAGGTAATTTGGTATCTGTCATGTTTTAAAACTGTGATATTTGTCTTCTTTTTTTGTTTTGTTTTTGTTTGTGTGGATGTTGTTGAGGATTATTATGATTGCTGCCTCTGATAGATAAGTTCTGGTATTTTGCAATATGTACTAATGCGTGAAAATTAACTTCCTTGGTGATGTATGAACTTTTTTACAACTAAGTGTGTTTTGGATGTGCTTATAATTTATGGGAGATTCTTAGTTGAAGTAAATTTATGAAGAAAAATCCTTATGAGTTTACTGGCGTTTATTGAAAAGTTAAATGAGAGCTTATGAAAAAATTGAGATATAGAGCTAATTTTAATTTACGTAAGAAGCTATTGTATTAAAAACCCGTAGTTGTTGTAAGATTCTTTTTATATTTCTCTTTACATTAAGTGGTTTTGGAGAAGTTTGTCCTAATTTGCTTTTATTTCGGTGCGACTTCACATCCTATGGTACTTAACACATGGTGATATAAACAGAGAAATTCAATTGGGATCAAATTGATCATTTTATTCAGTGATTTTGAATTTTGAAAGATGTTGCTTTTACTCACTGCTGCTTCTCATTGTTTGCATATATATATGATTTGTTAAATGTTGGAATTTTCTTTTCATTCTTTCATGCTTACGTGAATAGGTCGTCCTAAGTTGTTTACCAGAGAGGAGAAGGCTTTGTTGAGTAAGCGAAAGCCAGACTTGGCAGTTGCTACTTCAGTAAGTATTCAATGCCTGATGAACAATGACTGATAAGTCAACATCATTGTCATTATATTCTTAGTGTTATTGGCAAAGAAAAAACTCTTTAGTTTTCCTTCATTTTGATGTTGAAGTAATTATTTTTCTACCATTGACGATGTTGTCGAGTAGTCTTAGTAGTTGCTGCATCTTTTGAGTAATCTTAATTAAGAAACGTTGCTGCAATTTTTCAATGTTGGAATCATGATAAAAGTGTAAGGGAAAGGGTATTCACTTGCTGTGAATAATCTCAATATTTATTTTTTTAGGATAAATGGCTTCCTCTCCACACACTTGCTGCAGGCGGGGAATTTTTCCTTGTAGAATCTTTGTTGAAGCACGACGTTGATATTAATGTTATGGATAAGGTACATGAATACTCACTTTTACATGGAATATTAAAATGTGTAAAATCCTCTATTGAAACTACTGTGATTTGTTTTACTTTTTCTAGGATGGTTTGACTGCTCTTTACAAAGCGGTAATTGGTAAAAAGCACGCCATAACCAATCATCTCCTGAGAAACTCAGCCAATCCCTTTGTACAAGATAATGTGAGTAAAAATTTACTTAATGCCTACCCGTGCCTTTATTTGTTGATTTTCTTCTGCAATTTATATTTTTTGCTCTTCATGTTCTCATTGAAAATTCAATGCTGTTATTATTACATCTTAATTAATTTAATAGCATATAGTAAATATTTATAGCCATAGTTACTTGTTGGCATTTTTGATATTTTATGCATCTACTTTGTCGTTTATGTGCCGGAAACAGGACGGGGCCACGTTGATGCACTATGCTGTACAAACGGCTTCTATCCCGACAATTAAAGTACTCTTGTTGTATAATGTCAATATAAATCTTCAGGATAATGTAAGTTCGATTGTTATAATACTTAGCTTATCTACCTTTTTTTTTTTGTGGAGGACTGTTTGAAAACATAATTCATTTGCTCTTTGTCTCAGGATGGCTGGACACCATTACATCTTGCTGTTCAAACTCAGAGAACTGATGTAGTGAGGCTTCTGCTGATTAAAGGTGCTGATAAGACATTAAAAAACAAGGTAATTGTATATTGCATTCCTATATTAATCTATCTATGTAAGAGAAGCAGAGAACCTTGTGTGGTAGATAGAACACTGTTTTATACCAGACCAGAGGTTGAACTTGTGAGACCTCCAGGTCATGGTTCAATTAGTTCAACTGAATGACAACTAAATAAATAAATAATTTAAAACTTAAAAAGAATGCAAAACAGGAAAACCGGTTGAACCAACCTGGTTCAATCATACTACAATACAACCGCGATCTAACCAGTCGGTTGCCAGTTTGGTCCGGTTTTTAAAACATTGATTTAGAAGGTCTGCCTCTTCCTCCAGAACTAGTTAGGTCTTAGGTGATTTCAACTTTGAAATTGAGATACTTACACGAGAATCACCCTTTAACCACAAAAGTCTTTCCAAAAGTCATAAAAAAACTATCGGTTGTTGAAGAAAAACTTTCAAATGTTATTTAGGAATCATTAAACTTTGCCAATCTCTTGTTTCCTTGCTGAACTTTTACATAGCCAATCCCAAGCTTGTATCAAAAGATTAATAGTTTTATTGAAATATTGGTTTTTGAATTTTGATAGAACATGACGCTGTCAATTAGCCAACCTCAAACCTCATTGATGAGTGATAAGGCTTGATTGATTCCGTTGTTTGAGCTGTGATTGATGAATATTTTGTTTTTGTTTAAAATCTCTGTGGAGCCTATAGTTCTGTTCAACTTAGTGTCAGTTGGTATATGCATATAGTAACATTTCGTCTATTGTTTAGTTATAAAATTAGAAAAACCATTAACCAGTGATTGAGTGTTCAAATTCTTTTACATATTCAAATGAGATTCACTCTCTCTTTCATTTGTATCAGGATGGTTTAACTCCACTTGACCTTTGCCTTTACTCTGGTCAAAGTATCAGAATATATGAGATAATCAAGTTGTTGAAGCGACCTCAAAGACGCGCTAGAAATGCGCAACAGATCGAGCGAAGAAACAATACATCTTTTGAAGATTTGGACTAACAAATGAAGAATAGCCCTTGCTAAGTTTTGCATGGGAGGCAGTAGCAGCCCTTCAGCATATGGAAATTATAGCTTTAGGACATGGATGGTATTGTATTATATTAAAATTTATATTCAAAATGTGATAGGAAAGTAGAAACGTTTCCACTGAAAAAGAAAGAAAAACATGCCCAATGAAATCACATATATTTTTTTAAAGTAATAAATGTGATGCATTCCTGTTATGCATATTATTTTACGTGGAAACCAGTAGTAAAAAGAAACATCAACATCATGAAAGTCGAAATATCTTTGTAGGGTCATCATATTTTCTAATTCCATTTCTATATTGCTAGTTGGAGTTGGACTATTGTCATTTGGCATCCAAGGAATACATGCCAGGACTATTGTTTGAATATTTTATAATGGAATATAATTAATTTTTTATTTTATTGGATATATCATAAATGGGAGAAATAAAAAAATAGATAAATGAGGGGGTATTTAATAGAATGGATTCCACTATACTCTATTTTGTTTATTTATTTTTTATAAAATCAAATTATAAAATTTGACATTATACCATTTAATTTCACACTTATCATCAATTAAAAGTCTAAGTGAATGATATTATTGTAAATTGATAACGGCTCAATTTGAAAATAAAATCACAAAAAGATAAAATCAAAGCTCGAATTTAGAGATCAAGTTTTAATTTTTAATTATTGTCACGGAGACCACGTTGGACTTCACAATAAAATAAGCGGATAAGTTTTCAGCTTTTTTGTTGGTTTCTTTACAAGAAGAGAGAGGATAGTTTATAGTTATTAAATTCTAACATATTTTAATTCCTTACCATTATTATTATTTTCTTAAAACAAGCAAGAACTTGGTGCGTGAATGCGATAAAAAGCAAAGAAAGGCTACGAAACGAATCTCCCTATTGTAGTGTAGCGTGTGAGATGCCTCGTCATCTCTTTTCTTTAAACTCTATCAAATCGATTATACCAATTCATTCATAACATCAAAATAAACCCAACTTCAAAATTGACATGCCATCAGCTAACCAATTTTGATCACAAAAAATAAAAAACAAAACAAAACAGTCATGTCAGTTTTGTTGCAATAGTACCCTTTTTATATATGGAAATTATAAAAACAAATCTAAATAACCATCACAATTATTAGATTACTATAAATATTTGATTCATCTTCATAAATAGTTGTAATATATTTTCATATAATTTTTTTGATAATAATGTTGTATAATAATTAAACTCATATTTTATTTAGATATTTAAATATGTATTTAATAATTAATTTAATCTTTAACATTCAAAAACCACAATCATCCTTTGGTAAGAAAAACTAACCAATTAATAACAAAAAGATCATATAGTATAATAAACAAATATACTTTGTGTGAGATATCATCTCTTCCTCCTAAAACTTTTTTAATAAAAAAATACATTATTTTATCAAAAACATTATACACATTAATTTCATTCACCACCATACGCTTTCTTTTCTGAACGTTTCATTCGTTCATATCAATCAAACCAACCACCAATCTACCTTTAAGCTTTTTCGCATCTTCATCTTCATCTTCTTACCAAGCTTCGTTATACAAAATGCTTAGATCTCGATTCAGCATCCAACCGCTCTCCGGCGTCGGCTCCGTCACCACCGCCGATCACACAAATGCCACCACCTCCCGCTCCCTCTCCTTCGATTTCTCTCCACTTCAGCTCCCTCCTCTCCGTTCCCGTCGCTGTCGCTTCCACAAAGCCAAATCCATCCTCATTTCATGCAATTCATCTCGCAGCAGATCCAGTTTCGGCGATCTTCACAACAATAACAACAACGATTTTCTCGAAGCTTCTCTCCTTCTCTCAGGTCTTCTTTCTTTCTCACTATTTTCTTTCTCTTTCTTTTTTAGCTTCACTTGCATGCTTTATATTTTCTACAATATTCAAATTTCTGTTACATAGTTCATCATGTTTCTATATATGTATAAATAAATCCAATACATTGAAGCATTGATTAGCGTATCATTTTTTTCTCCTTTTAGTTAACTACGTATTATTATCAACGAAGAAGATAGAAATGACACTGACACACAATAATCATTTTGAGAAATAGAAGTATGTAATTCAATGGAACTATATGTGTCGGCGTCTGAAGTGTCGGTGTTATTACACGGTAGAGCATGTGAAAGAGAGAAAATAATACAAAGTGAAATTAAATCATGTATTGATTGATTGATTGAGAATGATACTAAATGAATACACATGTTGAGATTCTCTAGATATAGAGTTAGTGGAGAATTAACAAAAAACTACCTACTAACTCTAACTAACTTTTGTTCCCTAAGTGTATCTCATATGGTAAAAGATTGTAGGGATATTTGATATATTGAGGTTCGGATTCGGATCTGCTATACCCCACTTCTTTACATTTAGTATGTGTCTGGGTTTTGTCGTTAGGTTCTTAAAGGAAGAAAAAAAACTCTAACTGACTTTTATAATTCTGATTTCTATTATTCAAGATGTATTATTATCTTTGTGAGAGTTTGGAAATGATGTTACAGTAGTGTGTATTGTAGTAACTGGTTCTTTTGATTTGATCATTTAGGTATCTATCCATCATGTGTATGAATCCCTGAAATTTTAATTACTTAAACTAGCGCAGAAACAATCACACACTATCGTATGTGGAGACACCGTTTTCAACCTGAGTTACAATGGAAATCTCCCACCTCATCAAGAACGGATAATAACCATTTATTCAGACAAGGCTTTCTACAGCGTTTTCAGAATCCCACAATTTTTCTCAAGATTTCTTGTGATGGAGACTATGTTCTGCCTATTGTTGTAGGTATTATGCTATGCATCAATGATGTAAATTTGTGTGTACTAGACTTTGAATTAAACTTTTTGCAGTTGTTTTTATGAAATTCTTCTATTATTAACTTTGATTATTTGTTGCTGCAGGAAAGATTGCTATTGAAAAGCTTATAGATGCTGAAGTTGAACAAAAACGTGAGGTAAATTTATGAACTGCATCCCAATGGTTGTGCACTTGTGCTTTTTTTTTTTTTTTTTTTGTGACCGATTCTTATAAAATGGTGGTTGTATTACAGGATTGTCCGGATCGGTTTCAGTTTGTAAATAACCTAGTTGAAAGACTAGACCATGAAGTATGGAGCTAAGCATTTTCGACTTTTTATTGATGACAATGGATGTTCAACCATTTGCTCCATTTTTTGGTTCTGTTAATAATTTTTGCTCATTCTGATTCTTGTCTGTTAGGTTTAGTTTAGGCAGTAATATTTATGCAGATAGCTGCAACAAAAAATATTCCACTACATTATACCATCTTCTTAGAACTTTTGATTCTTATGAACTCTTCTTGACAATGAAATGTTATCTCTATGAGAAACCCAAAAAAAACTATAATCTCTCTCATTTCAATATTCAACACCACTGGCTAAATCATAATTTACCCATTTACTATGTCATAGAATAAATCAGAAGGTATTCTACACTCGCTAATGACCTTTTTGTAGTCTAACTGCATCATTGATCCTTCTCAAGGAAATTATGTGAGATCATAGCATCAATACCCATTGTGTGTTTGTGTTTGAGAAGTACCATACTAAAAAAGAAGCAATTCGAATAGTTATTTGGATCCTCTTAACTGCAAATAATTTCACTTTAGTAATCTTCTGGTCCTAATTCTTGTGTTCTAAAGATGTTAAGTAATAGTAATATTTTCAGTGTCAAATAGAAATTGGGTGTCAAGTAATTTATCAAGAAGTATTTCTTCATTTTACTCTTTCAGGTATTAATGGTAAGAATTACAGAGAGAGTAGTCAGTACTTACTTTGCCAAATTGTACCTTAGCCAGGTATTAACAACTTTTTAATTCTAAATGATAAATACTGTTATATTATGATTTTTCATTTATAAAAGTTCTCATCAAATTTTATAAATCCTTCAGCCAGGGAAAAGTGATATTATTGGTGTGGATGCACGTCCCTCAGATGCCATTAATGTTGCAAATAGATGCAAGGTATGAATTATGTGGTGACACTGCCAATACCTGTTAAGAAAAATAGATTTTTGAAAGGGGAATATCCGAAGACTATAACATAACTGTTCTTATTTAGAAATCTTAGTAACATGCATTTTGTGCCAGGAAGTTATACAAACCCTCTTGTATGATTCTATATTTGATCTGTGCAGGCTCCAATATATGTAAGTAAACAAATTGTTTTCACAGATGCTATAAGGCTCGGTTATGGAATGGGCAGAGTGCATAATAAGAAGGCTATTTATGATGTATTGCTTGACAGGTATTGCATAGTTATTGGGTCTTACTGTGTCGTGTGTAGCGTCCTTACCACTGTAGGTTCTGTGTGCAAGTTTCCTCCTTTACATTCTTGGTATATCATTTGAGCCTGAATTTCATTCGTTTGCTACAGTCCCATAGATGGTCCAGATTCGGTAGCTGAAGAACTAAGTATGATGCATAATATGCATTTAGCTATCAAACAGGAACGATTTAACGACGCAGGTAAAATATCTTTTCGGTATGACTGTATTTATTTAATAGTTTTTATTTTGCACATTTGTGAGTATAATGTCACAATTGTTGGCCTTCTGCAAGCTGGAATACCTAAATATGGGTAGTTTCATCAAATAACTTTAGCTTGTTTGCTTGATTTTGCAGCTATATGGAGAGACAAACTTGAAAATCTTCGTAAATCATCTCATGAGCACTAGGTATGTCCTAAATTGTTTGTAGCCACTTCAATAGTTAGAATTTGACTTCAAAAAAATCAATAGACAAAATTCTGCGACTACTTAATTTCACTGTATAGTTGTATAATTATGTGTTGAAATTTTCAGGTGGTGATGACAGGGTAAGTTCTGAAGAGGAACGTATGGTTATCTTTTCCTGATAATTTTTCAACAGGAATATATCGAGGCATAAGTTACAGAAATGAAGCAAAATTATGTGTTGTACAGCTAAGAATTAGAATCCTTAACCTCAGTTTGTGTATATAATCAAATGTATTGAGGCCTAAAACTTGTGGAAGTTTCTCGTACTTCCACTTATACTTGTGATTTGCAACACATCGAGTATGTTTGCAATCCATGACATGATCATCAATGAAATTATGAAAAGAATATATGGCACTGCCACTCTCTGATTAATGAATGTAACATAAAGTTCTTAACATTGATAGTTTTAAATTAGTATTTGCTACCCAATATTGCTAATTGGCTAATGATCATATTATCACTGTCTCGTGTCACTCTTCTGATCATAAAGGACTTTTCATACTCACAGTTACATGTTATGATGGTATAAATTCTTGCACGTGATAGAGGATGTAAGGGGTTAAGATGGCCAGAAGCTTTAAACTTAGTCATCAACTTTTAGAGCCATGTAGTACTATTAAGGGAATTCGCTTGCAAAATATCATCAAATTGGTGTGATGAATTAGTTACAGTACACACAAAGTTATTAAACATTACTTGACTCCAAAGTTTTCTTATACACACACTTAGCTTATCTTTTGGTTGGACTTGCGTATGCAAACCAAGAAGGGATACACATTCCAAATTTCACACGAATAATAAGGATACATTATGTAAAAAAAATTAGATATTTATTTTTAACATTGATATTTTCTTTACACAAACTGTACTCAAACCTTGTTTTGATGTATTTTTGAATCAAATATATCAAATTTTTTGGGAAATGTTAACAAGTGTTTTTTTAAGATATTAAAAGTGGAAGTTTAATCTTATAACTGATTCATTCAACTATTTGAAATTTTGATCTTTTCACACAATATTTTACTTTTATTTCCTTACCCATTTTCTTTTACCATATCCTAAAACAACAGTTAGTAATCATGATCAACTCCAGATTAATTTCCAGATTATGATGCAAACTATAGGAAATTTATAAATGAGGCAACAATAACCTTGGTTTTTAAGAATATTATGAAATAATCGAAACTCAAAACTGCACTTTTTTTATTGATTAGCAATGAGGCTGTTAAATAGCCAATACAAATAGCAACAGAAAGGCTATAAAATAGCCCACTCAAGAAAACACTTACAAGATTGAATTAAATAAAACTACTTCCTAAAGACTAGGACAAATCGAAAAAAATAAGACTAATATTCCCTAAACTTTAGGAACAGAATAAAAAACTAATAAACATTCTATCATGGTTCTCATCGTTTTCGTGTAAAAATGATCGAGTTCCAAGCTCAAATGTTAACGAATTTTGAACAGATATTTAACAATTAATTAATGATCTTTGGACGTAGTTGTAGACAACATAATCTTTTATGGTTAGATACTGCTTTTATATACATATCTTGATTTTTGCACCATATACTTGAAAACTGATAATTTCCTAAATTTAATTTTTCTTTCCCATAATTGTCACAACGGTTTTAAGCCAATAATACAAAAAAGGAGAAAAGTGGCGTAGCCGAATAGGAATTATTATGCATAAAAAATACCATAAAGCATTAAAGAAAAAAGAAGAAGAAGATTAATAATGCTTCCAAAAGAATCTGAATACTAATCATACTTATGCCAACAAATTAACATCATAATACATCTTCTAACAATATAGAACCTGGACTTATGCTCCTTAACCATCGCAAAGCATCCACATCTTTGTGAATTAACTGATCCTCCACCACTATGATTGTTTTTACGTGATGCACATAGACCCATCCAAATCACATATACTATACAATAATAATTGAATTAAATACAGTTTAAACAAAACCGCTTGATATGATAGCGCTATGTTTCTTTAACTCTTCTTCGTAATTGCTTTGATCTTCTCGAGCTTTTTTCTCTTAATTTATTGTACCAAATTTGGGACTATATATATATGCATAGGCTATAGTGGTTTTATTATTTTTGGTTTTATTATTTAATATACGCGCCTAATATTAATACGTTATTAAATTTATATGCGTGTGATTGTTTTAGGTACCATATATGCGTGTAAATCTAAATGATCTAGTTGCGTTCCGTTAAAAAAAGGCCTTTTTTCTTGTTGATTAAGGGTTCTGATGTGAAGGATAAAACATCTAGGTTCACTGTTACTCTGTTTTCACTTTTCTCTGCGTAAAAAATTGATTAACCGCGTTAGTACTTATTAGTCGGAAAATATTAAAAGAGTTTATAGTAACAAATTCACTATTGGTTAGTATCTATTTACGATATCTATTTTTATTTTGTTGTACGGTGGATGATATTACTCAATTTAATTAAACAGAAAAATGTATGATATAGTTTAATTTATACTTTAAAATGAGTTGTTCATTTTATATTAGCAAATCTGTTATTATTAATATTTTTTTAAATGTTATTAATAATTATTTTTATTTTGAATAAAAAATTATATATCTTATTAAACTTTTACTATGTTATTTTTTATTAGAGAAATGAAATATGAAAAATATTAACAAATGTTTTAAAGATACCAAAATGAAAATTTTATTTTGAAATTGATGCATCCAACTTAAAATTTTTAAATTTTGAAAATTTCAAACACAACTTTACCTTTATTTTCATTTTTAACTTATTAATAAATGCCATAAAAGCATTTTTTTAGAATGACCCTTAAAACATTTATAGTTATCGAGGTCCTCTTACTTTATGAAAATATTTTTGTATTTTTATTTTTTTAAATTTTTTTTTATCT
>JBBPBR010000002.1:6192739-6226273 GCA_037974775.1 Cicer pinnatifidum
CAATTTTTTTTTTGATAAAAATAGATATAAAATTTTTTTCGATAAAAAAAATTAATTTTTAAATAAATAATTTTTTTTACTATACGTTGCTATTTTTTTAAAAGAAAAATAAATTGACACTTAACAAATATGAGTGATTAATTAATTTTTTTAATCTTTATTATTTTATCACCTCAAAATGTCTCACTTAAAAAATTGATTTAAGCTTTATTAACGAAAATTATAGAAGAGAATAAATTCTGATATAATGAGTTCGAATTTAAACTTTTATTAAAAGATGTATCTACGTTTAATACTCAACACATCTTAAATAGGCTAGCTCTGAAACATATAAAAAAATTAATCAATTTAAACCAAAAAAATATATGAGATAATATATGGTGCTTAGTTTGACTCAACTATTCACAAATATATCAAAGTAAATTTTGTTGGGTTTTGGGCTCCCTTCCTATGTGGAGAAAGGCCCAATATGTGCAAGCCCACGAGTCTCACTTAACCAAGTGGAGAGGGGTCAGATTAGTGGGTGAGAGAGAGCTGAATTCAGAGAGAGAGGCAAAGAGAAAAGTGAGAGAGAAAGAGTAAACCTTATTTTCGCATAAAACAGAGCAGCTGTACTAGATTCGCGATATCTCCTTCGTTCACCGTCGGATCGGGCTGAAATTTTGACAGCAGGTTCGTGACTAGTGGTACTTCATTCTGACCGTTGGGATCGTCGATCAGAGGTCTGAGGTGGGAGAAATTGAACTCGGACAGCAGCAGTTTTTCTGGTTTTTTTGCTGAACTTTGTTCTCAATTTCATGCCTGTTTTCTCATTGTTTTGGCTTATTGTTGTGCTGGTTACCTTGCTGTTTTTGGTTGGTTACTGAGCACGAATTTGTGCCATATTTGAAACTCTCTTGTACCCATATTTTGATCATAGTGGAGCTCTATTACTGGCTTGGTCCCGTGGTTGTTTATTTCTCACATTGAGAAGGTTTTTCCACGTTAAAAATTATTGTGTCCTTTGTGATGGTGATTTTATTTGCTGTAATTATTTGTTGATTGCTCCTCACAGATTCTTGCAAGTTTGGGAAATTGATTATCCGCTGCATATTGCTCTGTTAGAGTTGTTATTGTTATTTGTTGATTGAATTTCCCATCAGAGTGGCATCAGAGCTCTTTGGTTAAGGGGCTGTTTGACTTGTTTGAATGATGGAGGCAAATACAAATAGAATGATTTGTTTGAATGGCACTAATTATCACTTATGGAAGGGAAAAATGAAGGATCTGTTATTTGTGAAGAATTTGCATCTTCCTGTGTTTGCTAGTGAGAAGCCAGAATCCAAGACTGATGAGGATTGGAGTTTTGAACATCAGCAGGTCTGTGGTTTTATTCGGCAATATGTAGAAGACAATGTTTATAATCACATTGCTAATGAGGAACATGCAAGATCCTTATGGAAGAAGATTGAATCTTTGTATGCTTCTAAATCAGGGAATAATAAGTTGTATTTGTTGAACTCCTTGATGAATTTGAGGTACAAGGAGGGGACTTCTATTTCAGATCACTTAAATGATTTTCAAGGGCTCCTAGATCAATTGTCAGGTATGGGTATCAAATTTGATGATGAAGTGTTGGGACTATGGCTACTGAATACTCTACCAGATTCTTGGGAAACTTTTCGGGTTTCAATTACAAACTCAGCTTCTGATGGTATTGTCTCTTTGCAAAGTGTAAAGGGAAGTGTTCTTAATGAGGAGATGAGAAGGAAGGCACAAGGTACTTCATCTCATTCCGAGGTACTTGTCACTGAGAACAGGGGCCGAAGTCAAAGAAAGGAACCGAAAGGGAACAGACAGAATAGCAGAAGTGCGAGTAGAGAGAACAACAGAAGTAAGTCCAAGCCCAGATTTAAGAATGTGGAGTGCAATTATTGTCACAAAATTGGGCACATACAGAGGAACTGTTTCATATGGAAAAGGGAGAGCAAAAACAATAACAGTAAGCAGAGAGATAAGAATCATGATGATGATGATCGTGTTACTACTGCTACTTGTGATGATCTGATTATTCTCCGTGACTATGACTCAGTCAATCTTGTATCAGATGAGAGCATGTGGATTATTGATAGTGGTGCTACACTGCATGTTACACCAAGGAAGGAGTTCTTCACATCTTACACTTCTGGTGACTTTGGAGTGTTGAAGATGGGTAATGATGGTGTGTCCAAGGTAGTTGGTATTGGTGATGTTTGTTTGCAGACCAACATGGGAGTGCAGTTGTTGCTTAGAGGAGTCAAACATGCTCCAGATGTTCGCTTTAATTTGATTTCTGTGCAGATGCTTGATGATGGTGGTTATAATAATCACTTTGGTTCAGGAAAATGGAAACTCACCAGAGGTAACTTAGTTGTGGCCAGAGGGGAGAAAATTAATAAACTGTATTGGACTAAAGCATTGGTTGCTAAAGACAGTGTGAATGCCATGGATATGGAGGCTTCTTTGTGGCACCGCAGGCTTAGTCATATCAGTGAAAAGGGGCTGAATTTTTTAGCTAAAAAGGATGTACTTCCGGGATTAAAGAGTGCAGAGTTGGAGAAATGTTCTCATTGCATGGCTGGTAAGCAGACTAGAGTATCCTTCAAGAAACATCCCTCCTCAAGGAAGTCAGAGTTGCTTGAATTGGTGCATTCTGATGTTTGTGGCCCGTTGAAGGTAAAGTCATTTAGTGGTGCACTTTACTTTGTTACTTTTATTGATGATTGTTCCAGGAAGCTTTGGGTCTATGCTTTGAAGACAAAAGACCAAGTTCTGGAGAAATTCAAAGAGTTCCATGTTATGGTGGAGAGACAGTCAGGCAAGAAGTTGAAATGCATTCGTACTGACAATGGTGGTGAGTATTGTGGACCATTTGATGTTTATTGCAAACAGCACGGTATCAGACATGAAAAGACTCCTCCTAAAACTCCTCAGCTGAATGGTTTAGCAGAGAGAATGAACAGGACATTGATTGAAAGAGTTAGGTGTATGCTTTCTGAAGCAAAGTTGCCTAAGCATTTCTGGGGTGAAGCATTGTACACGGCAGTGCATGTTATTAATCTGAGTCCTGCAGTTGCTTTGAATGCTGAGGTGCCAGACAAGATTTGGTTTGGCAAGAATGTCAGGTATGATCATTTGCGTGTCTTCGGTTGCAAAGCATATGTGCATGTTCCAAAGGATGAGAGATCCAAGTTGGATGCGAAGACAAAACAGTGCATCTTTATCGGTTATGGTCAGGATGAATTTGGCTACAAGCTATTTGATCCAGTTGAGAAGAAAGCTGTTAGAAGCCGTGATGTGAAGTTCATGGAAGACCAAACCATTGAAGACATTGATAAGATGGAGAAGACTACACCTGAGATTGATAATGGTTTGTCTGATGTTGATCCAGTTCGGATGCCTACACATGATCTGGATACTGCTGAAAATAATGTTCAGAATGATGAGCAACATGGTGATGTTGGTGATCAGCAGCTTGGAGATGATTTTGGTGTTCCTAATGATGATGCTGAAGAAGAACATGAGATGTCACAAGATGAGGATCTTGGTGATGCTCCTGAACCACCTCAAGCTCAAGTTTGGAGGTCTACTAGGCAGAGGAAACCATCCACTAGGTATCCTTCTGATGACTATGTTACCTTGACTGATGGAGGCGAACCTGAATGTTATGATGAAGCCATGGAGAGTGATGAAAAGAAGAAGTGGTTGGATGCTATGCAAGATGAAATGAAGTCTTTGCATGATAATCACACTTTTGAATTGGTGAAACTACCTAATGGAAAGAAGGCTTTGGAAAACAGGTGGATCTTCAGAGTGAAGCAAGAAAGCAATTCTACATCTCCAAGATATAAAGCCAGATTGGTTGTGAAAGGTTTCAGACAGAGAAAGGGTGTTGATTTCAATGAGATTTTTTCTCCTGTGGTGAAGATGTCATCCATTAGAACTGTGTTGAGTTTGACTGCTACTCTTGATTTGGAGGTAGAGCAAATGGATGTAAAAACTGCTTTCCTTCATGGTGATTTGGAGGAAGAGATTTACATGAAGCAGCCTGATGGTTTTCTTGTTAAAGGCAAGGAAGACTATGTGTGTAGGCTCAAAAAGAGTCTATATGGTTTGAAGCAGGCCCCGTGTCAGTGGTACAAGAAGTTTGAGTCAGTTATGTGTGAGCAAGGCTACAAGAAGACTACTTCTGATCACTGTGTCTTTGTTAAAAAGTTTGCTGATGATGATTTCATTATCCTGTTATTGTATGTTGATGACATGCTTATTGTTGGGAAAAATATTTCCATGATTGACAGGTTGAAGAAGCAATTGGGCGAGTCATTTGCTATGAAAGACATGGGAGCTGCTAAGCAGATTCTTGGTATAAGAATCATGCGTGACAGGAATAAGAAGAAACTTTGGCTGTCACAAGAACACTATGTTGAAAGAGTGTTACAGAGGTTCCAGATGGAAAATGCTAAAGCTGTAAGTACTCCTCTTGCTAGTCATTTTAAATTGAGTACTAGTCAGAGTCCTCCCAATGAAGCTGAAAAATCAGATATGCAACGAGTTCCTTATGCACCTGCTGTGGGTAGTTTAATGTATGCAATGGTGTGTACAAGGCCTGATATTGCACATGCTGTTGGTACAGTTAGTAGATTTCTGTCTAATCCAGGTAGAGAGCATTGGAATGCTGTGAAATGGATTTTGAGGTATCTTCGTGGTACTACCAGTTTGAGGCTTTGTTTTGGAGGTGATAAGCCTACTCTTGTGGGATATATTGATTCTGATATGGCTGGAGACATTGATTCCAGAAAGTCTACTTCAGGCTACTTGATTAAGTTTGCAGGGGGAGCTGTGGCATGGCAATCCAGATTGCAGAGGTGTGTTGCATTGTCCACTACTGAGGCAGAGTTCATTGCCATTACAGAAGCATGCAAGGAATTGTTATGGTTGAAGAAATTCTTGCAGGAGCTTGGTTTTGTTCAAGATAAGTATTTGCTATTTTGTGATAGTCAAAGTGCAATTCATCTTGGTAAGAATTCAACCTTTCATTCTAGGTCCAAGCACATTGATGTTAGGTATCATTGGATACGTGATGCTTTGGATGCTGGGTTGTTGGAATTGGCCAAGGTTCATACAGATGATAATGGTGCTGATATGATGACCAATGCATTATCGAGAAGCAAGTTTGAAACTTGCTGTGAGATCGCCGGTTTGGCGGTCACCTCCACATAGTTGTGAGGGGGAGATATGTTGGGTTTTGGGCTCCCTTCCTATGTGGAGAAATGCCCAATATGTGCAAGCCCACGAGTCTCACTTAACCAAGTGGAGAGGGGTCAGATTAGTGGGTGAGAGAGAGCTGAATTCAGAGAGAGAGGCAAAGAGAAAAGTGAGAGAGAAAGAGTAAACCCTATTTTCGCATAAAACAGAGCAGCTGTACTAGATTCGCGATATCTCCTTCGTTCACCGTCGGATCGGGCTGAAATTTTGACAGCAGGTTCGTGACTAGTGGTACTTCATTCTGACCGTTTGGATCGTCGATCAGAGGTCTGAGGTGGGAGAAATTGAACTCGGACAGCAGCAGTTTTTCTGGTTTTTTTGCTGAACTTTGTTCTCAATTTCATGCCTGTTTTCTCATTGTTTTGGCTGATTGTTGTGCTGGTTACCTTGCTGTTTTTGGTTGGTTACTGAGCACGAATTTGTGCCATATTTGAAACTCTCTTGTACCCATATTTTGATCATAGTGGAGCTCTATTACTGGCTTGGTCCCGTGGTTGTTTACTTCTCACATTGAGAAGGTTTTTCCACGTTAAAATTATTGTGTCCTTTGTGATGATGATTTTATTTGCTGTAATTATTTGTTGATTGCTCCTCACAGATTCTTGCAAGTTTGGGAAATTGATTATCCGCTGCATATTGCTCTGTTAGAGTTGTTATTGTTATTTGTTGATTGAATTTCCCATCAAATTTGTTGTCACATGTATAATTCTTTTCAACATAAGTCAGGAAAAAATATTTGTGATGATATAAGAGTAATTTCTATTTATCTACATTATAAAACTTTCTTAATATTATTAAAGCTGTGATATCGAAAAATTAAGCAAGCAATTACTAATTACTAGTTTGTATAAGAAAAGAAAAAACAACGAAATAAACGATTAGTTGAAAGAGAAATAATCTTCCTTCAAGAAGAAATATTTATCCTCGAAAATAAGAAAAATCGTGATAGCTTCTAAAGATTCCGTACCCTATGGTTAATCTGATTTTTCAAAGTTACAAATCCCGCGGAAACAGCAATATCAAATCCTCGCGGTTACTATAATTATTTATTCATTATTTCCATTTTACAGTATTGTTTTCACAATGAGTAATGACCCCAACTTAGTGGGATTTTTAAACTATAAAGAGAAGCTTCGGTGGTTTGGTAGGCCCACGTTTTACATCTGACAACAGGATAAGGATTACAGTCACAAATCCATATTCCCTAATACAAAACCCAACCTGGGCCCTGCATAATGTCTTACATTTTTTTTATTCAAATATTCAATTCAATTGTAGGTTCACTTTCATATTAAATTAAATAGATCATGGATGTATTGCACAATAAAAAAATAAAGCATCTTCCTGTATTCTAAGTTCTAACGCCAAATGCAGGTATTTAACATTTAGCTATCTCATCAAAATTAAAACTTAACATATAACTTTAAATAATTTTGCAACTCATTTACTCATAGTCATAGCATATTAGCATATACATATATATTTTTTTCCTTAGAGACCTTTTTTTTTTTATGGCAAAAATATTTTTTTTTAGACTGAATTCCTTGCCTTGGTGGCCTAGGACTTTGGCCGGAGTAAACAAGCATAGTTGACAGTTGCCACAAAGGTATATTCCAATGGTTAAATCTAATAAATATTGTCCACTAACTTTTAAAACTTAGTAAATAACTCATATTGGAGTTATTGGACTTCTTCTTAACAATGAGTGTAATCTCTTCTCATCTCCTACCCAATATATTTACAAGTCTAGAGTAATATTATAGTAAAAAAAAGTTTAAATAAAAAATTAAATAATAAAAGATAATCAAGTTTTATTACGTTTAAGTTTGAACTTTGGACAAAATAAATATAAAAGTTTTATCTTGAACATCTATAATCAATTTGTTATGTATTTATTATTAAATTGAATTTTTTGAAATGCTTCTTTTTTTTTATTCAAAATTTTGAAGATTAATGCTCTAGTTTAGATTGCTTGATCTTATATGTTATAAGTGAATTTTTTCTTTAACATAATGTAGTTAGGGTTTTTTTTTTTATCTCTCACTAGATCCCTAACTTATAAAACTTAATTAATGAAACTTAAAATTAATCAGCTGTAGGTCTGATGAAACAAATCATGAAATCACGAGGTAAGATAGTATTGACATGTGACATACACGTATATTTTTTATATGTTCTCATCTTACTAAGCTAATCCCTTATCAACAAACTTTTTTAATTAGCCGTGTGTGTCCATTTTGGGCGAAAAGTAGGACCCACGCTGACGTGGATAGCTTAGAACAAAACAAACACACTGCGCCGAAGCCCAAAAACACTGAATCAGTACCTGCAAAATCATAAAATAAAATTAAAATTAAAATGAGTTTTCGTTTTCCATTCAACTGAAAAATCTCAAATCTCTTATTTTCCTCTTTCCCTTTCATTTTCATTTCCTCCTTCTTTTTATCGTTTCGTTTTTTTCTTCTCTTCTCGTACTGGCTTTTTGTTCAATTTATCGCGATCTCTTTTCTCTCTCTTCATCTTCTGAGTGATAGTGTTGTTGTTGTTGATCGTGCTTTTCGTTACACTCATGGTGATCGAACACGACATTGAAAGCTGCGGAAGCAGAGCAGTGCAGTCGCATCCGAATCCTCGCCATCACCGTCAGAAACTTGAGGTGTACAATGAGGTTCTTCGTCGAATTCAGGATTCCGATTGTGAAGAGGCTCATGTTCCTGGTTTCGATGATCAATTATGGCTTCACTTCAATCGTCTTCCTGCTAGGTCTTTCATCATGCTTCCAAATTAACCTAACCTTGCTTCTTTTCTTTAATTTGTCTTTGAATTTAATTCTCTCGGCAAATAAACTGTGGAAAAAGTGGTGAAAACTGAAAACGATTGATATGGAATTTGTGAATTGTGACTTTAGCGTTTCTGCACGTTTCTGTTATTTTATTCATTTCAATTTAATTTTAGTTTTCTTCGTTTTATTTTGAACTGTCATGAGAATTGAAATGAAAATTGAAAGGGAAGAAAATAGCTGAGTAATTTTATTTTTTTTGTTTTGTTTTTGTTTTACTTTACTTTTGTAAGTGGATTTGCCAGAGTGGTTATTTGTTCGAGTCTCGTGGTTGGTCACTCTGATTGCTACTACATAGGTATGCATTGGATGTGAATGTGGAGAGGGCAGAAGATGTTCTTGCTCATAAGAGATTGCTCAAGTTAGCAGAGGATCCTGCTAATCGACCTGCATTTCAAGTTCGATTAGTACAGGTAAAAATAAATTATAGAAAAAGCACTTATAATTTGTTTTAATTTGTATAACTTGTTGCTGTTATTGGCATATGATTTGGAACTTTGGGATCAGCATCTTTTTAAGTGGTTTAAATTAAGCTCAACGGACAACAAAAAATTTAAGTCTAGAGAAGTGATATATGCAAATTGATTTATATCTGTATTGTCCTTAATGCAGGTATATCCTTTTGCTAATGCAAATTATATTGATTCTTCCGTGCATTCAGATACTTCTGAGAAAGAAGATGCACAGAGTTCTCTTAACTATTCTTTAAAACAGGGGTATGGCTCATACATTGTCTAGTCAGCTTTATTTTCCATCATTGACATTGCTCACTAAGCATATTTGTTGTTATCCTAACTCTTGCTGACTTGTTCCCATCAATATTATATTTTCATTTGTGCCTCTAGTTTATTTTTAATGTCATCTCTCTCTCTTTCTCTCTCTTTATTGGGCAAAAAAGAATTCATCCACCACCCACGTTTGGTTCTTCCTCTAATCTTGAAGCTCTTGCACTTCAAACAAATAAAAATAACATTGAAGATGGAGACAATGCTATGGGCGTGACAGCAAATTTTAACCGGTATGCATCTTTAATAAATTCAGTTTGGACTCTTATTCTCTATGAAGCACACACTCCAAGCACATACTCCGACACAAACACAACAAAAACATGGGCACGTTGACACTGCTAATGTATAAAATATAAGACACCGATACACATATTTATTTATTTATTATAGTTAAATAAAATATGAACATTATTTATAAAAAGATCTAAATTTAATATCTTTAACTCTCCATCATAGATACGGCACATCTTTAACCTTCATATATGCGTCTAAGATGTATTCAATGAGTTTTTTTGTCGAAACAAAGAAAATATGTTTTTTTGTCGATCACTTGTTTTAGTTGACATATAGGTGTCGTACGAGTGTTGTACAAGTGTTGGACTCGGCAACACGTCTTAACCTAGAGGTGTCCGTGCTTCAGAGGTTATTGTTCTAGTCAAGATATTGTGAATGTGTTTGCATTCTTTCTTCGGCCTCAGTTAATATAGTTAAAGTAGTAGAAGCATCAAGCATGTGTTTTTTATGAGGTTGATATATAGACAAAGACTGGGATAAAATCTCACATACTTTGAAGATAATATTTTCGAAGTGCAAGTCTCTTGGTAGGGGAATATTTAGTTTAGTTGTTAGGCATTTTAATCTTTTCAGAAAAATGTGTTCATCGTTGTACTATGGCGTATAGAACAAAATGTAGAATCAGTCCATGGAAGACTATATCTCTGACACGGTTATGGGCCCATAACATCCGAGTTTGTAAAGGCCCTCTACTATTATTTTCTCTAGGGGTGAACACTCATGTTTGAATGTTTCCATTAGCTTATATTAGTTAATAAATGTATTGCACTATTGTTGTTTAAACTTTAAAATTTTGACTGGTACTGATCTTTTTCATTTACTATATTTTAGGCCCATGCACGAGATTACCTTTTCAACAGTTGATAAACCTAAACTCCTTAGTCAGGTGGTTAATTCTTTATTATTTCCATTATACTTCTGTAAAACGATGCTTTTTTTTAAATCATTGGGTGATATTGCTTTTTAGTATGTATAATCGACATTTTATTTTCTACTGTAAATAGCTCTTGCTTTTCTAGTTTTTTGATTTGGTTAGAGACCTTCTTACAAATTGCTATGCTGGAAGTATTTATTTCTTGCCAATTACTATGGATGCTGTGTCTAACATAGGCATTTTGAAACTAGAAAGAAATTAAAAGTTATAAGTTGTAATATCCCAAGTGTTAATTTTTCACACAGAATACATCGACCGCTTGTTAATTTATGATTGTGCAAGAAAGTATGCATGAGTGAATACTATTTGTTAATATTTACTTGCAACCTCATAGGTTTAAACTCTAATGTGGATTCACACTCATGAAAAATATATAATTTGTTGTAAAATGTAAAATGCTAAAGAGGAGTATTTTACTCGTGAACCTTTTTTAGGTGATGACTCCTTTATTCTATTTTAGTTGCTCTTTCATATTTTGAATAGTGGAAATTTCTCAATTATTCGGATCTAATAACTTTCAAAGTGACTTACGTAAGTTTTAATCATTGAGAGGAGGACTGCTTCCTTGTTCATTTTGCTAAGCGTAGGCTTTACTCAATCAATTACTCATTGCATAAAGATCAAATTGCTTAGAGTTTTGAGTGAATTTAATTTTGATGAGTTATTGGTCTAAAAGACTAATTACACGTCCAATGATGTGTTACGACACCATTTAATGAATTCAACAATTTGCATGGGTGTCAAGTTCATTGATTGCTGTGGGAATATGTTATTAGGTGACAACCTATACCTTTTTTACATTTACAATGGATTAAAATTAAATTCTTTTTGAATTATATGATATAGAAAGTGTTCTGTATATTATATGCTATTTCTCACCCTTTACTATGTATGCATTTCAGTTAACTTCGATACTTGGTGAGATTGGACTGAATATTCAAGAAGCTCATGCATTTTCGACCTCTGATGGGTTTTCCTTGGATGTCTTTGTCGTTGAGGGATGGCCTAATGAGGTAGGGTAAAAATAGCTAAGCATTGATGTTAGGATATAGAGTAATAGATAGTAGAGTAGTTAATGTAGTTAAGAGTTGTTATAGTTAGTTAGTAAATGAGGTTGTTAGGGCTATCACATCCTCCTGTTGACACCAAAAACTGAACCAATACATGGCTTCCTACATTGTGGTCATGAAAGTCCATTGCAGCCTATCAAAACCATGAATTTCTTGCTCCTCAAAGAACCTTTCGGCCCTTGCTATCCTCCACTCAACTGGATCGGTCCCTGAAAAATTTGGCAGCAGCACCTTCTTGGCCCACCAATCCTCCATTTCCGCCACCGCTGGCACTCCTCAAAGATCCGGTAGGTCGAACCAATTGTTAGGAACCCAATAATTCAATTCCAAAGAATTAACTATTTTATTGAAAGATTGTGAAAGGATAAAAGAGAATAGGAGATAATCTCTCCTCCAAGGGTTTCCCCTTCACAAAAGATTCACTACTCTATTATAATATTCAATGATATCAAAACCAATTGCATAACTCCTTATTTATACACAATAGTCCTAATTATACACATACCAACTAACTGCTACTGACTAACTCTCCTAACCTACACCCTAACAATTGACCTCATAAAAAACACTAGCAAGTATTTTGAGATACCCAAAGACTTTATGTATGCCTCAAACATCTTGCTGTGAGTAGCAAGTTTAAATTTAGGATTTGTAAAAAGATATATAGTACCTTACTTAAACCTTTTCCAATCTCTTCATGGCATGTTACCTTTCCATTGCAGTAGATAATATACATTGCTTATATGAATAAAATATTAGAATGTTGGAACACTCTTTTGTAGAGTTTTATTTTTCTTTAGCAACCCCATCCCTGCAATTTTGATTTATTTTTCCCGTCTTTTGATTACTGGGCTTTCATGTGAAATCCTCTGGATTTTGAATCTTATGCGCTGCAATCCTCGTGTTACTTGGCATTCTGGCATGGTCATATATTTTTTGCTTTGGCTTTTTAGTTAATATTTAATATTTATATGCTTTTTATTTTCAATTGTATTTTTTATATAGAAATAACATCTTGCTTCTATTGCCTTTTCCTTTTGTCATTAGGAAACTGAGCAACTTAAAGGTGTGTTGGAAAAGGAAATTTGGAAGGTTAAGGTATATATTCTCCCAGTTATTCATTTCAAAATACAAAGTTCTAGGGTTTTTGGAGGTATCTTAAAATTCTTGCTAGCAATAAAAGAAGATACCTCCGGTTGCTAGTTACAGAAAGCAACTGATATTAATTTAGGCAAATATGATCAATTGCAACATCTGATAAAATTAATTGTTCGTTACACTCTTGCAATCTGCTAAAATTCATTTGTGTTAAAGACTTGACATGAAAATTTCCCTTCTGCAGGACCAATATCTGTCAAATCAAGGCATACTCTATGCTTTCAATGATCCAAACCATACAACGATGGAATCCTCCCCTCCTTGCATACAAATACCATCTGATGGAGCTGATGTTTGGGAAATTGATACCAGCCAGCTAAAATATGAAAACAAAGTTGGCTCTGGATCATTTGGTGACTTGTAAGTAATTTCTTTATGAAAGCATATTAGAAATCTACATAGCTTTTTTAGCTGATGCCTCTCTACCTCTTTCACTGGATTTCTCTAGGTTCAGAGGCACATATTGCAGTCAAGATGTGGCTATCAAAGTTCTTAAGCCTGAACGCATAAGCACAGATATGCTGAAAGAGTTTGCACAGGAAGTTTATATCATGAGGTTTGTCTGCATAATTGAACATAATTGGTGGAGCTTTTGTTTCCATTACTGAGATTTTGTTTCTCGTATGCTTTCCTCCTTTTCTTCACACATTTGTCCTTTGTTATCTGAGAATGGAAAAGTCAATGCTTTCAGCGATGAAATATTGTGCTATAACTTCCATTTTCCTGTTTTTAATTGTTGATTTCGTGCTGTGTCAAATGATAATCTAGTTTCCACACCCTATAGTTAACTATAACGTGGTAATAAATAAGGTTGTCTTGATGGTACATAAATTATCTTGATAGAAATTGTATTAGAGATCAGATTCATGATCTTTTGGAGAGTTTTAGGCCTTTCTTTCTAGTGGAAGACAGAATATCAAACCTCTTGGACTTAATACCTTTGGTTCATTTTTTCTTTATCTTGTTCCTTTTTTTAACTATCAATTGGAAAACAAACAAGCAGTGACAGCCTGATACAAATCTTTGGGCTCTGATTACAAAAGAGGCTTCCTCAGGTTCTCGTGATATCATGAATCTGTACAAAGCTGTTCTAACTTCTCCTTGTTACGCAAAATGAAGCTTACTTTGGCTGTGGTCGTAATTTGTTTTGTAAAGTTCAAAAAAAATTACCGCATTTCAGATATATAATTCCAATTTGTATGACAGATTGATTCCCTGAAATTGGCATTGTAGATTGTAGACTATTAAAATGCCTGGGTCAAGGATTCATGAATTTGGCTTAATTTCAATCGTGGAAGGGGTATGAACTTTATTCTTAGAGAAAATTATCTAACCTGTCTGTTACAACCATTCAGGAAAGGAATGTATTAACTGAGAATAATATCTCCAACTTTTTCTGGTATCCTAATTCCTATAATGCTTCTGTATATTTTCTGAAAAAATCTGATTATGTTTCTGTTATGACTATTTCACTAGGTTCTGTATTTGTCCTTTTTATCCTAGTTAGTCTTAGTGATATGGTATCCTTGTAGATTGGCATAACAATTCTTTCTTTACCAATTATGGTTTATCTTTGGCTGCAGGAAGATCCGACACAAGAATGTTGTTCAGTTCATTGGCGCATGTACTCGGCCACCAAATCTTTGCATTGTTACTGGTAAATAGGAGAGGACTCTGAGAATTTATGTTTTATGTTTAGGTTTCATACTATTGGTTTAGAGGGTGAGCTGTGAGCCTTAGTGCAAGGACAAGATTACTGCACTGTGACTGTGTGGGCATAGGTTCTGGCTGTGCGAAACCTTTGCCACTATGGTGGAGATTGCATACCTTTGATCCTCCCCACACCCCCACAATTGTGGAAGCCTTGTGCACAGTCTCTCTTTTTAGAATCTGTTTAATATCCCTGTTGAGACCCCACACCTTCTTTAGATATTTGGCCAAAGTAGTCTTCATAAGACTTGGACAATCCACACCCCTTGAGCTAGCTTTTGATGTTGTGTCCACTAAGTTATTAGAGCTTATCCTAGATATATCACTAGACCACCGGTATTTGTCTACCTCCAGATGACAGTCTGAGCATGGATGAATGTTTTTTTTATATTTTTTTTTATATAAGAAATGGGTGTGTTTAAATTTGTCTCACTGGGTCCCACCCGCATTTGCCCACACTTAAGAATCTCCAATTTCCTATTTGTGTTGTATCAAGTACTTTCATTGCTAAGATGATTTGGGCACCTTGTTCAGTAGCCTAATAATTCAACTGTAATGTTTATGTGATCATGTTTCATCAGAGTTTATGTCTAGAGGAAGCTTATATGACTTTCTGCACAGACAAAAGGGTGTGTTTAAGCTTCCATCTTTACTAAAAGCAGCGATTGATGTTTCCAAGGGAATGAACTATTTGCACCAAAATAATATAATTCACAGGGATCTCAAGACTGCCAATCTTCTGATGGATGAAAATGAAGTAAGTGGACTGGTCTATGTTTTTGCTGCTTTTTTGTAATATTTTATTTTATAATAATTCTTGATAATATTGGCCTTATTTCATCAATTGCAATCCTTTATCACTAATTTGTTACTTATCTCTATTATCGGGCAATTGCATTTTTTACTCTTCCATTTTCAATTCATAGTTGATTTTAGAATTTCTAGATTGAGTGTGTGATAAGTTATTACCAGAGTTTAAATGGTGTTTCAAATAATAACCAATTGTAGTATTTCTATATGTTGGTCAACATGATAAGAAGCAAAGCATCTCAACATTATCATTTAATATGTACTCACAGAGTATAATCTTCTTCAACAGTTGGTCAAGGTTGCCGATTTTGGGGTCGCTAGAGTGCAAACTCAGTCTGGAGTGATGACAGCTGAAACTGGAACATACCGCTGGATGGCTCCTGAGGTATGATTTTTCTTGGACTTGATGTTACTTTTCTGGTTGATATTCTGGGTGATATTATTGTGCAAAACAAATTCAGGATTCCTATTTGCGTTTTATTTTTGTGTGTTAAGGGGGGAGGGATTGAATATGAGGTATAAGATCTTGTGTTTTGAAGGTAGCGTAAGCCAAAATACAAGTAAAACTGCTATTCAATCCAAGTTTATGAAATTTTTGAAAAGTATGTACACCATTAACCTAGTTTATTGGTTTACCATTGAAATATATTGTCCATGGTGAAGCAGAGTTTAAAACTGGTAAAGAAAAAGAATATACTCTTCTGGTTAATTTTAATGTTTTTTTCATACTGGTATATTGAATTTATATTGTTTGGGCATTCATCTTATACTTCCATTATAGTTTTATTTTTATCTTTTTCTTTTTTAATTTCATAAATAAGATTTAAGAAGATGAAATGGTGGCCACTTTATTTTTATTCTTTCTTGGCTTTTTCCTTACCAAGAATTTGACACATGATCCTTATTACTTAGTTCCATTCATATTTTCATCTTCATCAAGCATGCCATTAAGGTTTCGACGTTGAAGTGCTTACATGATCATCATATTTGCATTCATTGTGAAAAAAAAAAGCAAAACAAAATTCATTAATAACAGTCATACGCGCAAGTTATGTTAAAAAAATCATGATATAGCTTGAACAATATAACAGCCACCCATAACATAATTACTGTTATTGGACTATTCTGTTTTTTTTTTATTTTTTTTTTTTAACTTTAGCTGTTTCCACAGTACTTCGCATCTCTTTCCATTGATTTGACTTTTTCTTGAAGGTCATTGAACACAAACCATATGATCAGAAGGCAGATGTTTTCAGTTTTGGAATAGCACTTTGGGAGCTTTTAACCGGAGAGGTGAGCATTTTCATGTCAGGCAGTGCGCTTTGCTGCTTCATCTTTTATTCGTTTCTTGTCTCGAAAGTTGATCGACCTTCTACTACTACTACTACTATCTCACTAAATATTTTATTTTTGTTACCAGCTGCCTTACTCTTACTTGACCCCATTACAAGCAGCAGTTGGTGTGGTGCAGAAGGTTTTTATCTTTCCTCTTTGCAGATCATTTGTTCGTTAGCATTTTTCTTGTTTATGCACAATAATTTTATGCAGCTTAAATTGCTATTAGGGTCTACGACCTACAATTCCCAAAAACACACATCCAAGACTTTCTGAACTACTACAGCGGTGCTGGCAACAAGATCCAAAGGAGAGACCAGCTTTCTCTGAAATAATTGAAATTCTTCTGAACATAGTGAAAGAGGTAAACTATTACTTAAGCTTCAAAAAATAGCACAAAGTTGGACCTATTTATCAATTTTCAGCTTCATGTATCTACCAGGTGAATGATGACAAATTAGATCGACATAAAGATAAATCATCCCACGGTTTTCTCTCATCACTTAGGCGCGCTCATCACTGATACTGATATCCATATAAGGATCCTTCAAGAGTGTAACCTTTTTGTCCTGTACAGTAGTCTGACCAAGATCAATTGAGTTTGGTTGTTCTGCTCTTGAAAAATCCTGTTCTACTGTGCTATTGCCTTAATTTTTTTTTGTTGCAATTGCGTCTCTCTTCTTTTGTCCTCTCAACTATTGTTACTCAGCAGTGAGTAGGATGGATGCAAGAGCAGTGGTGGTCGAAAATTCATGGCATCGTGTAATGTTAATTCTTTGCTTTGTTTTCCACGTTTTTTTGAATCGGAGTTTTTAGAATGCACTCCTCTTCGATGTTTACCAGTAAAAACATTATATCACGAGATGTAGTACAAGGCTCAATGAATTTGGCATATGCCACCATGTAATCCAATTTCAAAAATAAAGAAAACTGAAACTAAAAAAGTTGCCATAATTTTTCCCACGACAATGTAAATATGTATTAGTACCACGATGAACTGAATTGTACATGGTCTAGATTGGATGTGAATAACGAAAATCTTATCCACATGGGTATAGCTATAACGGTCACAACCAATTATTAGTAATTTATACTTTCTTTTCAGAAGTTAAAAAAAAGTAATCTCTATTTTTAACACCTATCCCAAATCTTTACCCTTTTTGAAGCATTTTTTTCTCCTATAGCAACACTTTTTGGGCCCTATCTATTCCATCTCTCAATCCCCAAATAAACCCCCCCCTCCCCTTCGGACTCCATATCTCTTTTGACTCTATGTGGGCACCTGATATCTATGAGGGTTCACCCACCCCGGTTACAGCATTCCTTTCTATTGCGCCTAAAATTTCTATTTTTGCTAATATTTCACGTGTTTCTATTTATGGTTCCTATGGAACTACATTGCAACAAATCTTCTGTTTCTGCAGCATTGCTTCTGTGATTTTAGGAGCACTGGCCGCCATGGCCCAGACGAAAGTCAAAAGACCTCTAGCTCATAGTTCAATTGGACATGTAGGTTATATTCGTATTGGTTTATCATGTGGAACCATGGAAGGAATTCAATCACTACTAATTGGTATCTTTATTTATGCATTAATGACGATAGATGCATTCCGCATAGTTTTAGCATTACGGCAAACCCGTGTCAAATATATAGCAGATTTGGGCGCTCTAGCCAAAACGAATCCTATTTCAGTTATAATTCTCCATTACTATGTTCTCATACGTAGGAATACCCCCGTTAGCCGGCTTTTGTAGCAAATTCTATTTGTTCTTCGCACTTGATCGTAAATAAGTTCCAGCAAGATGTTTTTACTTTTAACCTCAAGTTTTGCCAAAGTTCAAGGTAGATGATTTTAAATAGCAAGTAACATTGTTGTGTAAGGTTTTCTCCCCTGAATTATACACCAAAAGCTTACTTTCTGTAACAGTACATACACCAAAAGCTTAATCCTGCAATCAAAAGATAACGGATAAAGTTTGATGAGAAAGACAATAGTCACACGAGCGATAATAATTACCCCCATCATATTCATTTGATAATTCTACATATATTCAAGTTGATTTACAGTAGCTTAACCAAAAGAATTAGAGCAGAACTGATTGAGTTGTCGAAAGTACGGTATATCCTTGAGGTTAATCCAAACTTTCCCTGATTTCTAATCATGGTTTGTTACGAGTCTCTCAAAACATGATCATGACGCCGAAAATTTAACAGTAAAATTGAAGGGGGCCGCGCGAACGCAGGCCCCCACAGCAACAAATTATGATGTAGGCTCCACCACTTGGGTAGACCTTAGGCTAGCACCCCTCCTAAGTGCAATGGAGGTCACTTGCCTAGGCCATGGGCCTTCTTGATCACCCATTGACCCCATCCAGGTAAGTATGTTGCAACGTTCCACATACTTATATTTTATACCCCTTACACAATACTATTCATACTGAAACCTTCGATGTGGGACTAATTCCAACCTGGAAAGAATTAATTTTAAAGAGGAAAAGAATAGATCAGCTCACATAAACAGTGTCGACGACTAATAATATTCTAATACGGAAGACCACTCAAGGTGCATAATACTTTTTGTGCTAGAAAGTCATCTCTATAAATCTAAATTAAGATGTATTTCTTCGCAAGATTAAGTGCTCGATGCACACAATCTATTTTATACTCATTTTCCTCTATTATGTTTTGTTAGAGTTCTTTGCATGTATTGCTTTTCTCACATTATTCAATTAACTTCGACATCAAATATTAAATCTTCCATATCAATGTTGTAATTGCAATTTTAAGAAAATGTCATAGACAATCTACTTTTTGAAAACGAAAGATATGCTATATGGAACATAAATGCTGTGATGGGTCATCTTAAGCATTTTGCTGAGTTTTTTAGTGATACAGGAAGAAATATTTGAGCAGAAGATCATATGATTGTATGGTTTGAAGTTGTATATTATGCACAATCGTTGCTGATTGTATGATTTTGTATTCTTAAAGGTGTCATGAGATAAATGAATGGTGTGTTGATTGGATAACAACCCCAACAACGTGTATGATAGTGTGTCTATGTTTTGTCATTTTTTTTCTTAATACCTTGAAGAGTTTTTACCGATAATACTTTTTTCAAAGATACCATGTATTATGCAAGTTTGGATAGTGTTTATAACATAAAAGTTTATTAAAAAAGTACCAATGTATAAATTATTCTATAATAATTAGTAAAAAAAATTATTCTATAACAAAAGATTAAATAAAGTTAAATTTAAATAAAAACATAGATAGATATGTCATGGGAAGCCTATAGATTATTGAGCTTTATAAATTATTAAGTTTATTTCATCAATTATTTTGTGGAGCATGTAGATATTAGCTAAAAACGTCTTATAGATATGTCATGAATCGTCTCTATATTTTCTTTTAAACACTTTTACGAGTGTTCAATAATTAAGCTCAAACAATTAGTTTAAAAAAATAAGTTAAAATATGTCTTCGTCTCAAGAAAATTGTACTCCCTCTATAAATAAAAAGGAGTCCTTATATTTGTTGGACTCAAATATAATTAAATTTCGATATATTAATTCACATTTAATGTCATTATTTTCAAAATATTTTAAAATTAATTCCTTAAAATATAAGCAAAACTAGTGAAGGAAAGTCGAGGATTTTCTTATCTGGTTACATGAATTATCATGTCAAGAATCGGATATGTATGCTTTCAAGTTTTATTGTATCCAATACCTTGGTGTTACTATTCTTCGCAACAAGCTTAATTGTAGGTACTTCCAATTTATCATTAATAAGATGGATAACGTCTTAATAGTTGGAAATCTAAAATGCTTTCGTTGACGCTTACTAACGATGTTATTGATGCGCTTCCTTTCTTCATTATGTAGTATCCTTGTCTTCCAAAATATATTTGTGATGAGATTGATAAATTATGTAGTTTCATTTCATTTGCGGTGACATGGATGGGAGTAGACATGTGTGCATTATTAATTGACAAACTCTTTGTAAACCCATATATTGGGGAGACATTGGCTTGAGATTGGGTAGAAACGCCAATCAAACATATCTCATGAAGGTTGATGGGACCTGGTTTGAGATAGGAATAATATTTGTCAAAGTGATTCCATCTAAGTATTAATGTGGTAGAGAAATAATGTCTCACAATAAAGCTAGATAGCTTGGGTCTAATCTTTGGCAAGGGATTTGTAAGACTTGGAATGAAGTTTAAAAGAATCTTGTTTGGAAGATTGGTGATGACAAAGACATTGATCTTTGGAATGATTTATGAATCCTAGAGATGGGGAAACTAGCTGAAGTACAAATTGATGTATCCCATTATTGTTGAAGAAGCTCTTTGTATCTCTAACCTGATTAATTGAGCATGGAGTTTGCGATTTCAATTAGATTAATTATATTTTGAATACGCACACAATCACCTTAATTGCATTAGATTGTCGAGTTGAGTAAGGGAGGTAAAAACATTTGCTTGGGCTAAGAAAGAGGATGATACATTCACAACTGCATCGACCTATACATCTTTGGAAGGTCGCGTAAGACGCCATTTTAATTAGTTGGGTCTTAACTCAAAAGAGTATCATTGAGTTTGTCATTTGTCATATTTATGGGAGTGATGAATTTACCATAGATTGCCTGTTTTGATTTAGTCCTAAGATCCTTCAAATGTGGAATTTCTTGGATACATGTAATATCTCTTCAAAATTTTTTTCTTCTAATTTAAATGATTAGATCTTTATTTATATGTCAGTGACACAGAGTCTGAAGTTGTCATTGAAGTAAAATGAATAGTCGCAAGAAATGAATGCTTGAATTGTGACTCTATTAAAATTTAGTTTGTGCACTTTGATTGATGTTTTACTCGAGATTAAACTTGATAATCAAAAGTTGGTTAATAAGAAGTTGTAAATAAAAACAATGACAGTGAAGTGAGATTTTTGCGTGCAAATAATTAAAAAATAACGTATAAAAAGGTCACACACAAAAAGTATATTAGTTCATCCAATTCGAACTAGTCCAGTCCTCACAACCATAATATTTTTACCATGTGCTTCTGAACCAAAACATTCTTTTTTGCACCTTTTGTCTTGATCGCTTACAATCTTCAAATTTCAACTTAGAAATTTTTTTTACAGTTATAATTCTACCTTGAAAGAATTTTTACAAACACATTAAATCTAACATAAAAGATAAACTTGAACTAATTACAATGTGTATGATAAAAGTGTTTGGGATCTAATGATTTTCAACTCTTTGTTTGATTAACTGAAAGAAAAACTCAATAATGATGATCCAAATATATAGTGAAGAGAGTTGGAATTTGCTTGATGAGTTTTTTTACTTGAACAAATGAATATTGATGGTATGTCAAACTCTTGTCTTTGTCTTCTTATTGATCTTCTTTTTATAAATGAAAAGAAGTTTGAAAACTCAGATAAAGTTAAATATAGCCATTAGAAACATTAGACTAGTGTCAAATCTGATTTATATATATTAAATTCGTGTTTATATTACTGTCCATAACGTTCTTGACCAACCCATAACACTCTTGCTTTTAAGTCTGAAGGAGAACGTGAATAAGTGTGATAATGAATTGTCAAATGTAGTTGGTATTGTGTGTGATCAGAAGCATGTCTAGCTTACTTTAAAAACAATGCTTGTACACTGTACTTGTGTTCTTTTGCCTTGCTCACATCTCATCAATATATGATCAGTCTAGAGATTGTTTTGATCATTTGAGCCTTTAATTTGAGTTTATTAATTGTTCATTTCATATTAGCAGCCTTATGTGCGATTTTGACAATCTTAGTTTACAATTTGAACTTCCCGAATTCATTTGCTTAACTTTTGATTTGTTTGATTATCATGGATTCATAAACTTGTTTGGAAAAGTGATACACAATAACCATGAACTCTTCAATCAATATTCACCTTTGAATAAATAGAATGTTATCTTGTCCCGCAAGAAAATTCTTATCAATAAATGTTAAGGTAGTTGAATTAATTCTTTTGAATTTCAAACAATACCCTTCTAATATTTCATTGAAGCTTATAATATTATTGTTGTAATCTTTAGATGTTGCTATAATTCTTTCATTATTGAGTAAAAATTTATACACTTATTGATGTAAATGACCTTAACTTATCCAATTATATGATTTATATTCTTTAAAAAAAAACTCAAGTGCAATAGTCTATTTTGATTTTATAAAGGACTGTTTTTTTATAAATTAAAGGTATCAATTTAAATCAAACGGAATAAAGAAACAAAAAGATTGAAGATTAAAACTAAAATTTTATAACTATAAGATGTGTACAAAAATAAAAATCGAAATTATTATTGAATTGATAACACTAGCTTACAACAAAATTTATTTCATGAAAAAATTGTTTTAAATACTTGGACGTAAAATAAAAACTGGAGTACATAATATCCAAAAACGCAAATAAACAATAACAAACTTAATTGAAACATTTAATAATTTAGTAAACAACTATTTCATCTTTCTAAAATAATTCGAAGTCAAACAGGAACAACATAACCTTGATGCATTTACAATTGCCATGGTATTACAACCAAAATGGGGAACGACACTAATTTTGGGAAATATTTAAACTAGATTGTAGGACTTTACCCCGAGGGGAGCCCTTCCAGAAATTCTCGAAGGCTTGAGTTGAACCCAAGCCTAAGAGGGGGTTTGGAAATAGTTTTCAACCAGCAATAGACGCGCCTCGGTTAGTACCTCACTAGCTGCGTCATTGCCCCAAGCGCAAAGATGCTTTTCACAATTAGCCTACGCTCTATTTTATATAAGCTTCAACCTCTACTTGTTTATATCGTCAGCGATGTGGGACTAAAGACGCGGTACTTGAAAACTTAGTCACCGCTCGCAAAACTTTGCTTTCCACAGACGCTCATCATTCCTTATTCAACATTCTTTAAACTGAACAAAATATTCACGACTTTACACGCACAAAATGGTAGATCTTAAGAGTCTCATGATAATGAAATAAATTATTGAAGCAAACTTTGAGCTTCAGTGATGCAAAGCTGGTCCATTTATTCCACATTTTCCATTCTTTGGACTGAACAAAAACACTTCGAAATCCAATTATTCATCATACTTTACATATACGAAGTGTTAGATCAGTAAAGTATCATGATAATGAAAGGAATTGCAAGAGCTACGAACTTTGGTTCTTAGTAGTAAGTAGTAACTTCGTAGTGGTGTGATAGACTTTGCAGAGAAAAAGCTTTTCCTTCTTGTTTAATTGTCCAATTCAGATTGATTTTAAATTGGAATTGAACTAAGTATTTGATTGTTTTTACAAGTTTACTGGAAATTATGGAAATTGTAAAGAAGTTGAATGAGTTTGCTTTCGAAAATTTCAAGCACTACACAGTATTCCATGACATAATATATTCTTGTAGACTTACATACCATGATTTCTTCTCCTTGGTATAAAACAGATTTGTACTAAGTTATAACTCTAGTACTTTTTTCATTAAATATATCATTATTTGAAACTTTAAAGATGGGATGGCATCAACAACAACACATGAAGCCAAGAATTTGGAAAGTTTGATAAATAAACTCTATATATTTAAAACCATTCCACCCACCCCCTTCCTTTTGATGCATTTTTATGTACTTTTCTTTTCTATACATGGAATTTAGAATTTTCAAATGCAGTATTACTGCTTCATGATGAAGTGTTTTTTCAGTTCCATACATTGGACTCCATCCAAAACATTATTCTATATACAGCTGCAAGTCCAAGAAGAAAACTTCATTGTTCTGTGGGAAGTTCATTTTGGGTCCAAGCAGCATAACCGCCAGCTATGTCTGTGAGTCCAGTGAATCCCTATAGAATGCAAAAGTTTGTTACTAAACATCTTTGAATGACAAAACCAAGACTAGTTATTGAGGAAAACATAGTACAAATTATTTTTGCTTTTGTTCCCTCTTTCAGATTTTGTAATATCACCAAGCATTTAACTACAATGTTAGGTGCAAACTCAAACAAGAAGTGAAAGTGTGCTTTGAAACCATTATGAAATGACTATGTTAGAACTTTATTCCATTGTTTATTTATTATATTAAATAAAATAAAAGAGGAATTGAAAAGTTGAGTGAAAGATGACATTATGTGAAATTGCATGAGTATTAAAGTTAAGGTATTGAAAGAAGAAATGCTTACAGCAGCTAACAAGTCGGTAGCTGCCATCATAGACCTTTTACCAAGTTGACAACCCTGCAAAAACAAGAACATCAATAGATAATTTAAGATGGAGTAACTGAAATTAACATACATAATCTAATGACCGAAAAGTGATATGCACTCACAACAAGCATTTCATCCTCTTTTCTAAAATTTGAGGAGACCTCTTTCACAAAGTTGCTGTTCTTTGTCATCCCTGAATACATGAACAAAGAATCTACATTAACATTGTATGAATAGAGTATAAAAAAAGACTGATGGATTACTCACTTAGATCTTCAGTGACCTCTTCTACCAAACAACGGTAGTTGGGATTAATCTAAGGGCTGAGAATATTTTACTTCATATCTCGGTCTTTAGATTAATCTATGGAGAAACTTGAGTGTGACACATAGGCATAATCTAGGACCTACTGTGAGTGTGGATTAGATTGATTGAGTTAATAAGATAGCCACAAAAGCATGCCTTGGCAGATGAGCAAAGGACTTAATAGTAAGAATCCAAGTCCAATGAATAAGCAAATGGGTAAATATAAGATATGATCAGATAAACAACTTAATTAGAAGTTTATAAGAGAATCTTTTATTATATAATATAACAAAATGTGGTCAGATTATTTTCATATAAGTTGTTTTTATTAACTATTATGAATAGCTATAGAAATTAGATGAAAAAATCTTAATTTTTTTAGTGTCTAATATTAGCATATAGTGTTTTTAGTAATTTTGCTGATTTCATATCACTTTATTCACTAACTCATCAACTCTAACTATTAAATCAACTTTATATCTCATGGTAAATAACTACAAATAAGTTGTTCATAACACAATCTAAATGGAGACTAATATTTTTCTTTGGAAGGGAATTTAGACTTATGAATCAACAAAGAAGCCAACCTCAACAATACTGAGAATATTACAATAGTTACAATTGAGCATAGTATTTGACAATTGAAATAGGACCTGATCCGACTCTGTACATATAAGGTATGTTAATTGCACCAGGAGCGTGTCCAGCATTGAATTCTTCAGGGGTCCTGCACAATCCAAATAGGTTTAAAGAGATAGAACTCAATAAAACTTTATAAATCATCTTACAAGTCAGGTTAATTAGTCCCAATACAAAATAAGAAAAAGCACGATTCCAAAACGCTAGTATATGAATTATGCCTTTACCTTACATCCAAATACTTATGACCAGCGAGAAGAAGTTCGTGTGCTACACGCACTGGCACCGAAGTTGGAATTCCAACAACCTCCATATTCCCCTTTATACCACAAACTCTGCTTCAATAGTAATAAAAACTCATCAACAACAACGTTACTCAATTACTATCTATGCAAAAAAATCATGTTTTATGGAAGGACGTGAATTATGATCAACACTTTGTTTTCACTTACTGGAAATTTGGAAACTTTGGTTGAACAACAACACTTCTTTGTCCCTTGTTAAACGAAAAGCTGCACATAATAACACTAAGAAGTTTAAAAAGCGGAGATGGCAAATTAAATTAAACAAAATATTATTAAAAAAAAAAGAGGTAAACATAAATATTAGTATAGAAGAATGGTTAAATTGGACCGACCTGGTTATGTTCGTGTTCTGCCGTAGATTTAGAGGGCATGAATGGAAGCAAGTGGCGTAGACATTAAACGACGTTGCTATCATTGCTTTCATCGTTGCCGTTTACTGTTTAGACCAATATAGATTGATAGATACTATAGTACCGAATGCAAACGAGTGGTTATCTCTTTTTTATATAGTGAAATGAAATTATGCTTTGTGGTTGCCGTTGCAAAACCGAAGATTTTAAACTCTTGTCCCACACCTCTTTATATAACAAACAAATACTCCAACATTAGTTGGATTGGATAAAACGGTTATTAGTAATTAGTAATAATCCTATGTAAGATATAAGATTAGATGACACGTAATGACTTGTATGGCTTTGCAGGAATAATGTCCGGGGTACACCTCCAAGTGGGACCCATGACTCAGAAACCGGAACTCGTCGGCATCTCATCTCATCACTAACATTATTGGATAAGCTTCCACGTTCCAATGTGTTTGAGTGGAAATGCTCTCATGTACACGTGGCAACACCATCAAACTTATATGGACCTTGATTGGGCCAAGATATATTCATCCAACACAAGACATGTCACGTTACAATGGGCTGAAAATTGGGCTTTCAAGCCCATTCTCATAAAAAAATTTGCCCAATCAATCTAGCCAGTAACTAACTATTAACAGCTCAGCAACGAAATGATGAACAAAATAGCTATAGAGCTTTGTAATTCTCAATGGCTACCTTCACCGTCGCAACACTATCACCGTCGTCTTCTTGTTTCTCTGCTCCGGTTCGTTACCACCGTTTTCCGAACCGACTCAGTCCGAGTCTATTGTACAAGAATTGGCATCCGAAGCTGCCACTTCTCAAATGTTCCTCTTCATCTTCAGACTCGGAAACCTCCACAACTGATTGGACCTTCAAGCTGATATCGGGAATTGCCGGAACCGGATTCATCGAAACATCCTACCTCACTTACCTTAAACTCACCGGCTCCGGTGTCTTTTGCCCCATCGGCGGTGGCACCTGCTCTGACATACTCAACAGTGATTACGCCCTCGTTTTTGGTATCATCTTTTTGCCTAACTAAATTACCAACTAATGCATTTTCTTTATGTGAAATAAACTTTGTTGTTGTTTTATACATATTGTTTGTGCTGTTCACCATTCATCTATGAAACACTAACACCACACTTAATAATTTGATAAAAGAAAAAAACTTAGCACATTCCTTTAGTGTTTTTGGTGTTGTTTTTAACTTAAACTACATTTTTTGTGATTAAATTAAATATTGAGAAAATTATGGTTGTTTTGAATATTTTAAGTTAGGAACGGCAATAAAATTACCTAAGCAAAGACGTCGAAGTTGTGTCCTTTGATAAAATAGTTGTAATTGTTTGTAATTACACTTCTTAGTTCTTACTATCATGTCAGTGTCAGACACTGACATTAACACATGTCAGATACTCAGTAAAAATTGGAGATAAATAACTGCACCTGAGATTTATGCCTTTGTTTGTGCTGTTATGAACCGCACACATTGTGTTTGAAATATTGTCTGAATGAGAGTGGTTTTGCTATTGCCAGGTGTGCCTCTTCCTTTGATTGGGATGGTTGCGTATGGTTTTGTAGCTGCCCTTAGTCTTCAGTTAGCTACTAAGGAGAATTTGCCTTTTGGGATCAACAGATCAAATGCTCAATTAATATTGCTTGCGAGCTCCACTTCGATGGCAACTGCTAGTGCTTATTTTTTGTACATTCTAACCACAACGTTCTCTGGATCATCTTGTTCCTATTGCCTACTTTCGGTTCTCTTATCATTCTCCTTATTCTTTATCACACTCAAGGTTTGCTATGTTAAAGCCTTTATTATCTAATGGTTTATACTTCTTTTTTTGTATTGTCGCCTAATTGGTACTCTTTTTTGAAATTTCCGTTTTAGGACATTGGATTACAAGAGAAGTATAAACAATTGGGTTTGCAGTTGTTTATTGCAAGTTTGGTGATTCTCACGCTGAATACCTCCTATAGCAGTGCTAAATCTGCCTCCTCAAAGTGAGTATTATTGTTTAGCACCCCGATAGTGTTCAATCACTTCAATTTGTTACAATTGTGTTGTCACTCATAAACTTGTCTCTAGTTGTCATTTTGAACGTGCTGAACATTTTTTTTACAATCTTCATATATGCTTTGTGATTTATAGCAAAGTTGGGTTTTGACACAAATACATAGAAAATGGAAGTAGCAACCCTCATGTAGTTTCGATAATGTAATTAATTAGTATTGGTGTTGTCAAATAGTGGCAACGGCAGTGCCATGGTTGATTGTGGTGGAATTTTTTTTTTGCCAACCTCTGAGCAATTTGTCAAGGATGGAAGCACCTTAGCGTTGGAAATAACGGCTTAAAATAATTGATGTTTGGCCTTCTGCCATAGTCCACAATCGATAACACACTGATTAGTATAAATTATAATATCATATCATGAGACTGTAATATATACATAAGATATTGAGTTGGTGGTTACCTATGGCATTTTCATCATCGCCATTTTGTGGCGGTACGTTAGCAGCACGTCTATTGATTGTGGCTATGCTTGTGAAATACAATTTGAATTTTAAATTGACAAATTCTTTGTTGTCTACTTTAGCAGCATGGCTAAAATTGAGCTGCCATATTTTGCAACTGAGATTACAACTCCATCAAGCCCCTTTGCACTATCTCTATCAAAGTATTTGCATTCCATAGGAGCTAAAATGTATGGAGCTTTCTGGTGTTCACACTGTCTGGAACAAAAGGAGGTACATGATTGATTACTTACAATTCCTTTTGAACAATAGTCATCATGATTTATGCCTTTCATTTGTTTTCAATGAAATCACCATACTTTAGTGAGCTCTGAATGACTTGTGTAAGATCAAATTAGTTGTTAGAATCCAACGTTGGCAATGTAACTTTCAATAAATGGCTCACTATCTCATGGCTATTCCTTGTGAATCTCTTGTCTTAGTTTCAATTAGATGCAAATTTTCGCTGTTCTTGTTAGTCAACTAATTTCTCTTGATACAGATGTTTGGTCGTGAGGCGGCCAAGCAATTGGATTATGTGGAATGTTTTCCTGACGGATATCGAACAGGAACTAAAATGATTGATGCATGCATAGACGCCAAAATTGAAGGATTCCCCACTTGGATTATTAATGAGAAGGTAAAGAATGCCTTATGCTGTAACTACAACTGTGAATTTTTTTTTTTTATCTCATTAGATCTTGCTTCTCTTGTAGGTTGTGAGCGGTGAACTTGAATTACCAGAGCTTGCACAAGTGTCTGGTTACAGCGAATCTGTTCAACCTAGTTAATGCTTTAGTCTTAAAGTAGCAAACATAGTTTTGTAGAAGCATATACATTATTGTACAGCTTATAGACACGAGTTGCACATATATATAAAATTTTATTTCCTATTTTTAAATGGTCACTAATAATGTCTTTTACGCATTTGTTCCACTTAGACATTGTCACCCGTCTTGTTACTTAATTGAATATATGTTTAAATGTAATTTTTTTAAAATAACGTTTGAAAAGGAAACAAAATTTATGTATTTTTTTGTTTCAGCAATGCTTAATGGATACGAAATTAGATTTCATGGGAACAACACAAACAGTAGAAGACAACAAACTAATGTTTTAGTTTTGAATTTGAGCGATTATTAAACATTAATTAGATTATAAAAATGTTTTCAGGTGGACTATAAAATTATTTGAAGTTTATAATACTTGAATTAATTGACAAATTATATTTCCAACATCTAAGATTATTGATGAACCTAATTTCATTGATGCAAATAGTGTTCATAAATTGAAATAGACAATTACTTCAAGACAATTCTTTTTTGTACATTATCTATTATAGGCTAAGAGTAACTTTTAAAGATAAAAAATTAAAATTTTTTATTTATTAAATCTTAATATATACATTGAATTTAAATTGTAGTATTAAATATATATATTTAACCTAAATTGTAGGACGTTACCCCAAAAGGAGTCCTTCCAGAAATTCTCAAAGGCTTGAGTTCATGTCAAGCCTAAGAGGGGGTTTGGAAATAGTTTTCAACCAACAATAGACGCGCCTCAGTTAGTACCTCACTAGCTGCGTCATTGCCCCAAGCGCAAAGATGCTTTTAAACTTTGATCAGCTGTTTTTTTTTTTTTTTATATATAACTTCAAATCTCATATAATCCTTTTATTAGCTATGTGGGACTAATAAATTTTGCTTCCAAACCACCATTCATCATTCTTTGTCTTAAACAAATGTCTATTATCACTTAATCCCCTGTGGACTGAACATAAAACTGCAAAAATCCAATTATTTATTACTTTATTACGTGTATAAAGAATTTTTTTACGAGAAGTTAAAGAAAAATATATCTAAAGGATTAAGCCCAAGGGAAGCAAAATGTTTAGAATTAATCAGTTTATATATCTAAAGATATCAAAAGGCACTTCTAACTTTTAAGAGTTAAATTATAAACATAGAATTGGCATCATCTAAGTTGATAATGTTAACATTATTTAGCAATCATATTTTGAACAATTATAAGAGAAAACATACTTTAGTACTTCAATCATCTCTTGTATAATTATAAGTGCATTTGTTCCACTTAGACATTGTCACCCGTCTTGTTACTTAATTGAATATTTGTTTTTCATTAGATTGCTAACTAGGAAAAAATAAAAATGTAAATTTTTTAAAATAACGTTTGAAAATAAAACAAAATTGATGTATTTTTTGTTTCAGCAATGCTTCATGGATACGAAATTAAATTCTGTGGGAACAACACAAACAGTAGAAGACAGAAAACGAATGTTTTGAATTTGAGCGATTATTAAACATTAATTAGATTATAAAAATGTTTTCAGGTGGACTATAAAATTATTTGAAGTTTATAATACTTGAATTAATTGACAATTATATTTTCAACATCTAAGATTACTGATGAACATAATTTAAAGCATGCAAATAGTGTTCAAAATTTGAAATAGACAATTACTTCGAGACAATTCTTTTTTGTAAATTAACTATTATCGACTAAGAGTAACTTTTAAGGATAAAAAACTTAAAATTTTCTATTTATTAAAAATAAACATATACATTGAACTTAAATTGTAGGATTAAACATATAAATTGAACTTAACTTGTAGGACGTTACCCAAAAAGGAGTCCTTCCAGAAATTCTCAAAGGCTTGAGTTCAAGTCAAGCCTAAGAGGGGGTTTGGAAATAGTTTTCAACCAGCAATAGACGCGCCTCAGTTAGTACCTCACTAGCTGCGTCATTGCCCCAAGCGCAAAGATGCTTTTAAACTTTGATAAACTGTTTTTTTATATAACTTCAAATCTCATATAATCCTTTTATTAGCCATGTGGGACTAATAAATTTTGATTCCAAACCACCATTCATCACTCTTTGTCTTAAACAAATGTCTATTATCGCTTAATCACCTGTAGACTGAACATAAAACTCCCAAAATCCAATTATTTACTACTTTATTACGTGTATAAGAAATTTTGTACAAGAAGTTAGACAATAAAAAAGTCTATTGATAAAAAAGAAAAATATATCTAAAGGATTAAGCCCAAGGGAGGCAAAATGTTTAGATTTAATCCGTTTATATATCTAAAGATATCAAAAGGCACTTGTAACTTGTAAGAGTTAAACTATAAACATAGAATTGACATCATCTAAGTAGATAATGTTAAGACATTATTTGGCAATCATATTTTGAACAATTCTAAGAGAAAACATACTTTAGTACTTCAATCATCTCTTGTACAATTATAAGTGCATTTGTTCCACTTAGACATTGTCGCCCGTCTTGTTACTTAATTGAATATTTGTTTTTCATTAGATTTTTAACTAGGAAAAAATAAAAATGTAAATTTTTTAAAATAACGTTTGAAAAGAAAACAAAATTTATGTATTTTTTGTTTCAGCAATGCTTAATGGATACGAAACTAAATTCCATGAGAACAACACAAACAATAGAAGACAGCAAACAAATGTTTTGAATTTGAGCGATTATTAAACATTAATTAGATTATAAAAATGTTTTCAGGTGGACTATAAAATTATTTGAAGTTTATAATACTTGAATTAATTGACAATCATATTTCCAACATCTAAGATTACTGATGAACATAATTTAAAGCATGCAAATAGTGTTCAGAATTTGAAATAGACAATTACTTCGAGACAATTCTTTTTTGTAAATTAACTATTATCGACTAAGAGTAACTTTTAAGGATAAAAAACTTAAAATTTTCTATTTATTAAAAATAAACATATACATTGAACTTAAATTGTAGGATTAAACATATAAATTGAACTTAAATTGTAGGACGTTACCCAAAAAGGAGTCCTTCCAGAAATTCTCAAAGGCTTGAGTTTAAGTCAAGCCTAAGAGGGGGTTTGGAAATAGTTTTCAACCAGCAATAGACGCGCCTCAGTTAGTACCTCACTAGCTGCGTCATTGCCCCAAGCGCAAAGATGCTTTTAAACTTTGATAAACTGTTTTTTTATATAACTTCAAATCTCATATAATCCTTTTATTAGCCATGTGGGACTAATAAATTTTGATTCCAAACCACCATTCATCACTCTTTGTCTTAAACAAATGTCTATTATCGCTTAATCACCTGTAGACTGAACATAAAACTGCAAAAATCCAATTATTTACTACTTTATTACGTGTATAAGGAATTTTGTACAAGAAGTTAGACGATAAAAAAGTCTATTGATAACAAAGAAAACTATATCTAAAGGATTAAGCCCAAGGGAGGCAAAATGTTTAGATTTAATCCGTTTATATATCTAAAGATATCAAAAGGCACTTGTAACTTGTAAGAGTTAAACTATAAACATAGAATTGACATCATCTAAGTTGATAATGTTAAGACATTATTTGGCAATCATATTTTGAATAATTCTAAGAGAAAACATACTTTAGTACTTCAATCATCTCTTGTACAATTATAAGTGCATTTGTTCCACTTAGATATTGTCACCCGTCTTGTTACTTAATTGAATATTTGTTTTTCATTAGATTTTTAACTAGGAAAAAATAAAAATGAACAAAATTTATGTATTTTTTGTTTTAGCAATGCTTAATGGATACGAAACTAAATTCCATGAGAACAACACAAACAATAGAAGACAGCAAACAAATGTTTTGAATTTGAGCGATTATTAAACATTAATTAGATTATAAAAATGTTTTCAGGTGGACTATAAAATTATTTGAAGTTTATAATACTTGAATTAATTGACAATCATATTTCCAACATCTAAGATTACTGATGAACATAATTTAAAGCATGCAAATAGTGTTCAGAATTTGAAATAGACAATTACTTCGAGACAATTCTTTTTTGTAAATTAACTATTATCGACTAAGAGTAACTTTTAAGGATAAAAAACTTAAAATTTTCTATTTATTAAAAATAAACATATA
>JBBPBR010000002.1:6227054-6244909 GCA_037974775.1 Cicer pinnatifidum
ACTATAAACATAGAATTGACATCATCTAAGTTGATAATGTTAAGACATTATTTGGCAATCATATTTTGAATAATTCTAAGAGAAAACATACTTTAGTACTTCAATCATCTCTTGTACAATTATAAGTGCATTTGTTCCACTTAGATATTGTCACCCGTCTTGTTACTTAATTGAATATTTGTTTTTCATTAGATTTTTAACTAGGAAAAAATAAAAATGTAAATTTTTTAAAATAACATTTGAAAAGAAAACAAAATTTATGTATTTTTTGTTTTAGCAATGCTTAATGGATACGAAACTAAATTCCATGAGAACAACACAAACAATAGAAGACAACAAACAAATGTTTTGAATTTGAGCGATTATTAAACATTAATTAGATTATAAAAATGTTTTCAGGTGGACTATAAAATTATTTGAAGTTTATAATACTTGAATTAATTGACAATCATATTTCCAACATCTAAGATTACTGATGAACATAATTTAAAGCATGCAAATAGTGTTCAGAATTTGAAATAGACAATTACTTCGAGACAATTCTTTTTTGTAAATTAACTATTATCGACTAAGAGTAACTTTTAAGGATAAAAAACTTAAAATTTTCTATTTATTAAAAATAAACATATATATTGAACTTAAATTGTAGGATTAAACATATAAATTGAACTTAAATTGTAGGACGTTACCCAAAAAGGAGTCCTTCCAGAAATTCTCAAAGGCTTGAGTTTAAGTCAAGCCTAAGAGGGGGTTTGGAAATAGTTTTCAACCAGCAATAGACGCGCCTCAGTTAGTACCTCACTAGCTGCGTCATTGCCCCAAGCGCAAAGATGCTTTTAAACTTTGATAAACTGTTTTTTTATATAACTTCAAATCTCATATAATCCTTTTATTAGCCATGTGGGACTAATAAATTTTGATTCCAAACCACCATTCATCACTCTTTGTCTTAAACAAATGTCTATTATCGCTTAATCACCTGTAGACTGAACATAAAACTGCAAAAATCCAATTATTTACTACTTTATTACGTGTATAAGGAATTTTGTACAAGAAGTTAGACAATAAAAAAGTCTATTGATAACAAAGAAAAATATATCTAAAGGATTAAGCCCAAGGGAGGCAAAATGTTTAGATTTAATCCGTTTATATATCTAAAGATATCAAAAGGCACTTGTAACTTGTAAGAGTTAGACTATAAACATAGAATTGACATCATCTAAGTTGATAATGTTAAGACATTATTTGGCAATCATATTTTGAATAATTCTAAGAGAAAACATACTTTAGTACTTCAATCATCTCTTGTACAATTATAAGTGCATTTGTTCCACTTAGATATTGTCACCCGTCTTGTTACTTAATTGAATATTTGTTTTTCATTAGATTTTTAACTAGGAAAAAATAAAAATGAACAAAATTTATGTATTTTTTGTTTTAGCAATGCTTAATGGATACGAAACTAAATTCCATGAGAACAACACAAACAATAGAAGACAGCAAACAAATGTTTTGAATTTGAGCGATTATTAAACATTAATTAGATTATAAAAATGTTTTCAGGTGGACTATAAAATTATTTGAAGTTTATAATACTTGAATTAATTGACAATCATATTTCCAACATCTAAGATTATTGATGAACATCATTTAAAGCATGCAAATAGTGTTCAGAATTTGAAATAGACAATTACTTCGAGACAATTCTTTTTTGTAAATTAACTATTATCGACTAAGAGTAACTTTTAAGGATAAAAAACTTAAAATTTTCTATTTATTAAAAATAAACATATACATTGAACTTAAATTGTAGGATTAAACATATAAATTGAACTTAAATTGTACGACGTTACCCAAAAATGAGTCCTTCCAGAAATTCTCAAAGGCTTGAGTTCAAGTCAAGCCTAAGAGGGGGTTTGGAAATAGTTTTCAACCAGCAATAAACGCGCCTCAGTTAGTACCTCACTAGCTGCGTCATTGCCCCAAGCGCAAAGATGCTTTTAAACTTTGATAATTAACTGTTTTTTTATATAACTTCAAATCTCATATAATCCTTTTATTAGCCATGTGGGACTAATAAATTTTGATTCCAAACCACCATTCATCACTCTTTGTCTTAAACAAATGTCTATTATCACTTAATTACCTGTAGATTGAACACAAAACTGCAAAAATCCAATTATTTATTACTTTATTACGTGTATAAGGAATTTTGTACAAGAAGTTAGACAATAAAAAAGTCTATTTATAACAAAAAAAAATATATCTAAAGGATTAAGCCCAAGGGAGGCAAAATGTTTAGAATTAATCAGTTTATATATTTAAAGATATCAAAAGGCACTTGTAAGAGTTAAACTATAAACATTGAATTGGAATCATCTAAGTTGATAATGTTAAGACATTACTTGGGAAACATATTTTGAACAATTCTAAGAGAAAGGATACTTTAGTACTTCAATCATCTCTTGTACAATTATAAGTGCATTTGTTCCACTTAAACATTGTCACCCGTCTTGTTACTTAATTGAATATTTGTTATTCATTAGATTGTTAACTAGGAAAAAATAAAAATGTAAATATTTTAAAATAACGTTTGAGAAGAAAACAAAATTTATGTATTTTTTGTTTCAGCACTACTTAATGGATACAAAATTAGATTCTATGGGAACAACACAAACAGTAGAAGACATCAAACTAATGTTTTGAATTTGAACGATTATTAAAAATTAATTACATTATTAAAATGTTTTCTGGTGGACTATAAAATTATTTGAAGTTTATAATACTTGAATTAATTGACAATCATATTTTCAACATCTAAGATTACTAATGAACATAATTTAAAGCATGCAAATAGTGTTCAGAATTTGAAATAGACAATTACTTCGAGACAATTCTTTTTTGTAAATTAACTATTATCGACTAAGAGTAACTTTTAAGGATAAAAAACTTAAAATTTTCTATTTATTAAAAATAAACATATACATTGAACTTAAATTGTAGGATTAAACATATAAATTGAACTTAAATTGTAGGACGTTACCCAAAAATGAGTCCTTCCAAAAATTCTCAAAGGCTTGAGTTCAAGTCAAGCCTAAGAGGGGGTTTGGAAATAGTTTTCAACCAGCAATAAACGCGCCTCAGTTAGTACCTCACTAGCTGCGTCATTGCCCCAAGCGCAAAGATGCTTTTAAACTTTGATAATTAACTGTTTTTTTATATAACTTCAAATCTCATATAATCCTTTTATTAGCCATGTGGGACTAATAAATTTTGATTCCAAACCACCATTCATCACTCTTTGTCTTAAACAAATGTCTATTATCACTTAATTACCTGTAGATTGAACACAAAACTGCAAAAATCCAATTATTTATTACTTTATTACGTGTATAAGGAATTTTGTACAAGAAGTTAGACAATAAAAAAGTCTATTGATAACAAAAAAAAAAAAATATCTAAAGGATTAAGCCCAAGGGAGGCAAAATGTTTAGAATTAATCAGTTTATATATTTAAAGATATCAAAAGGCACTTGTAAGAGTTAAACTATAAACATTGAATTGGAATCATCTAAGTTGATAATGTTAAGACATTACTTGGGAAACATATTTTGAACAATTCTAAGAGAAAGGATACTTTAGTACTTCAATCATCTCTTGTACAATTATAAGTGCATTTGTTCCACTTAAACATTGTCACCCGTCTTGTTACTTAATTGAATATTTGTTATTCATTAGATTGTTAACTAGGAAAAAATAAAAATGTAAATATTTTAAAATAACGTCTGAAAAGGAAACAAAATTTATGTATTTTTTGTTTCAGCAATGCTTAACGGATACAAAATTAGATTCCATGGGAACAACACAAACAGTAGAAGACAACAAACTAATGTTTTGAATTTGAGCGATTATTAAACATTAATTATATTATAAAAATGTTTTCTAGTGGACTATAAAATTATTTGAAGTTTATAATACTTGAATTAATTGACAATCATATTTCCAACATCTAAGAATATTGATGAACCTAATTTCGTTGATGCAAATAGTGTTCATAAATTGAAATAGACAATTACTTTGAGACAATTTTTTTTGTAAATTAACTATTATGGAATGAGAGTAACTTTTAAGGATAAAAAATTAAAATTTTCTATTTATTAAAAATAAGCATATACACTGACCTTAAATTGTAGGATTAAATATATATATTGAACTTAAATTGTAGGACTTTACCCTAAAGGGAGTCCTTCCAAAAATTCTCAAAGGTTTGAGTTCAACTGAAGTCTTAGAGGAGGTTTGGAAATAGTTTTTAACCAGCAATAGACGCGCCTCAGTTGGTACCTCTGTAGCTATGTTTCTTATAAAACTTTAAAGAACGTTAATAATAAAACATATATTCTCGTCTAACAATCATAATATATATTGATTGACAAAAGACTACACGATTAAAATATAATGATTAGAAGTTAGAGACATTTATTTCGTAAGTATAAACGTTTAACTAAAATTGTAGAATTTTATCTTAATGGAGTTCTTACAATAACCATGTTAGTTGCATCATTCTTCCAAACACAAATATGCTTAAATCTATAAATAATTAAACCGGAAATAATACAATATAATGGTTAAATGAATGAATTTTCACTACCCTAAAAAATCATAAAATAGACATACGGATAAAACACATAGTTAATATTCAAGAATTAAAAGTGTAAAACTTCTATCTTTTAAGAATGAATGTAAATATTGAGTTAAAATTGTAGGACTTTACCCCAAAATGAGTCCTTCTAGAAAATTCTCAAAGGCTTTAGTTAAACAAAAGCCTAAGAGGAGATTTGGAAATAGTTTTCAACCAACAATAGACGCGCCTCGGTTAGAACCTCACTAGTTGCGTCATTGCTCCAAACGCAAAGATAATTTTCAACATAGATTAAGAAACTTGTTTATATAATTTGTAATTACATCTTTTCATCTTACCAACAATACGAGACTAAGAAATGTTGCTTTTAAATTTCCACTCACCACTCTTTTCCATAAAAAATTAATCTACAATCCTAACTTACCATTCTTTTATCGTTTGAAAAAATGTACAAAATCAAATTATTGACCATATTATGATGCCTAAAATAGGTTTTGTTTTTTTTCTCTAAATAGCGTACAAGTATTCAAATAAGAAAAGTCTCGGCAAAATATAGAAATGTGAATAAATTAAGGATATATATTATTCCTATCGATAGAATTGTATCCAAGTAGTACATTTGTTTAACCATATTAATACAGGTTTGGTGGGTGGAACATGTTGCATTTTTAAAAATGAATTAAAGGTGTTTAAAATATGAAGTTATCATATAATTTAATATAAGCTAAATTACATATGTGGTCCCTTAACTTAATTTCAGGTAACGTTTTAGTCCTTTATCTTTTTTTTTTCCGAGTTGGTGCTTTATTTTAATTTGAAGTGACAATTTGATATTTTATGTTTTAAAATGTCAACATTGTTGCCTCCTTTTTAAAAAAAATTCAAAAAAATCATCAAATTTTTCAACCAAAACCCATAAAATTGATAATCATCATCAATGAAATACAAACTTAATCAAATTCATAACTTAAATCTTGAAATAAACTCATATTTTCATTCTTTATTTGATGTTGTTGGCGATGAAAATATGAGTGTATTTGAATATTTGAGTTATGAATCTGATAAAATTTGCATTATATTGAAAATGATTATAAATTTTATGGGTTTTGATTGAAAATTTTGATGATTTTTTTTGAATTTTTGTATAAAAAAGGATAACATTGTTGAAATTTTAAAACATAAAATATCAAATTGTCACTTAAAATTAAAATAAAGGACCAACTCGGAAAAAAAAAAGATAAAGAACTAAAACGTTACCTGAAATTAAGTTAAATGACCACTGATGTAATTTAACCTTTAATATATTATTTTATTTATTTTTAAATCAAACTATTAAAAAAATGTTTAGCCCTCTAAAATATAACTCATAACAAGAAACAAGAGGTTCAAAATATTAACTAAGTTAATTTTTTAAAAATGTTTGCAACTAATATTGAAAGAGGGCCGCGCGAACACTGGCACCCGCAACCACAAATTATGATGTAGGATCCACCACTAGGGTAGACCTTAGGCTAGCACCCCTCCTTTAAGTGAAATGGAGGTCACTATCTTAGACCATGAGCCTTCTTGATCACCCATTGACCCCATCCAGGTAAGTATGTTGCAACGTAACACACATTTCTCATTCATACCTCTTGCTTCGTATGGTTCTCTCTAAATATTTAGATGTGGGACTAAAATAAGTTAAAGTATGAATATGTATGTTCTTATGCATTGTGAATATACTAGTTACATATATTTTAGAATAAAATCAACTGAGTGCTAATAAGGATTAATTTAGTGAAAGACCTCTATCGTTTACTAAATAATTCTTGTAGAAATCAATGGATAGAATTATGAAATCTTTTTCACTGTGATCTTTTTGTGTTTACTCTTTTGTTTTTTTTTTTTTATAATATTTATATATATAGTTTTTTTTATTAAAATACAATTATTAGAAGTTATAGACATCTAAGGGAGTCCTTAATATAACCATGTTAGTTGCATTATTCTCCCAAACTCAAATATGCTTAAATCTATAAATAATTAAACCAAAATAATACAACATAATGGTTAAATGAATGAATTTTCACTCCCCTAAAAAATCAAAAAATAGACATATAAATAAAACACAGTAAATATTCAAGAATTAAAAATTTAAAACTTCTACCTTTTAAGAATGAATATAAATATTGGGTTAAAATTGTAAGACTTTACCTCAAAAGGAGTCTTTCTAGAAATTCTCAAAGGCTTTTGTTAAACAAAAGCTTAAGAGGGGATTTGGAAATAGTTTTCAACAAGCAATAGACGCGCCTTAGTTAGAACCTCACTAGTTGCATCATTGCCCCAAGCGCAAAGATAATTTTCAACATAGATTAAAAAACTTGTTTATATAATTTGTAATTACATCTTTTCATCTTAACAACAGTATGAGATTAAGAAATGTTGCTTTTAAATTGTCACTCACCACTCTTTGCCATAAAAAATTAATCTACAATCTTAACTTACCATTCTTATATCGTTTGAAAAAATGTACAAAATCAAACTATTCACCATATTATGTTGCCTATAATGAGTTTTTTTTTTCTAAACAGTGTACAAGGATCCAAATAAAAAAAAGTCTCGGCAAAATAAAGAAATGAGAATAAATTAAGGAGATATCGTATTCCTATGGATGCAATTGTATCCAAATAGTACATTTGTCTAACCATATAAATACACATTTGGTGGGTAGGACTTGTTGCATTTTTATAAAGGGATTAAGTGTGTATAAATTATGAAATTATCATATAATTTAACATATAATTTTATTATTTTAAAATCCAAACTATTAAAAAATAAGTTTGGACCTGTAAAATCTAACTTATAAAAAGAAACAAAGAGTTCAAAATATTAATGAAAATTATAAGTTAATTTTTTAAAAATGTTTGCAACTAATATTGAAAGGGGGCCGCGCGAACGCTCGCCCCTGCAACCACAAATTATGATGTAGGATCCACCACTAGGGTAGAGCTTAGGCTAGCACCCCTCTTTTATGTGCAATGGAGGTTACTATCCTAGACCATGAGCCTTCTTGATCACCCATTGACCCCATCTAGGTAAGTACGTTACAACGTAACACACATTTCTCATTTATACCTCTTGCTTCGTACGGTTTTCTCTAAATATTTAGATGTGTGACTAAAATAAGTTAAAGTATGAATATGTATGTTCTTATGGAATGTGAATATACTAGTTACATATATTTTAGAATAAAATCAACTGAGTGCTAATAATGATTAATTTAGTGAAAGACCTCTATCTTCATAGTAAATAATTCTTGTAGAAATCAATGGATGGAATTACGAAATCTTTTTCACTGTGATCGTTTTGTGTTTACTCTTTTGTTTTTTTATAATATTTATATATATAGTTTTTGATTAAAATACAATTATTAGAAGTTATAGACATCTAAAGGAGTCCTTACTATAACCATGTTAATTGCATCATTCTCCCAAACTCAAATATGCTTAAATCTATAAATAATTAAATCGGAAATAATACAACATAATGGTTAAATGAATGAATTTTTACTCTCCTAAAAAATCATAAAATAGACATATAGATAAAACACAGAGTTAATATTTAAGAATTAAAAATTTAAAACTTCTACCTTTTAAGAATGAATATAAATATTGGGTTAAAATTGTAGGACTTTACCCCAAAAGGAGTCCTTCTAGAAATTCTCAAAGACTTTTGTTAAACAAAAGCTTAAGAGGGGATTTAGAAATAGTTTTCAACAAGCAAGAGACGCGCCTCAGTTAGAACCTCACTAGATGCGTCATTGCCCCAAATGCAAAGATAATTTTCAACATAGATTAAGAAACTTGTTTATATAATTTGTAATCATATCTTTTCATCTTACCAACAATATTAGACTAAGAAATGTTGCTTTTAAATTGTCACTCACTACTCTTTGCCGTAAAAAATTAATCTACAATCTTAGCTTACCATTCTTATATCGTTTAAAAAAACGTACAAAATCAAATTATTCACCATATTATGTTGCCTATAATGAGTTTTTTTTTTCTAAACAACGTACAAGGATTCAAATAAAAAAAAAGTCTCGACAAAATAAAGAAATGTGAATAAATTAAGGAGATATCGTATTCCTACAGATGGAATTGTATCCAAATAGTACATTTGTCTAACCATATAAATACACATTTGGTGGGTAGGACATGTTGCATTCTAATAAATGGATTAAGTGTGTATAAAGTATGAAATCATCGTATAATTTAACATATAATTTTATTTTTTTAAAATCCAAACTATCAAAAAAAAGATTGGCCCTCAAAAATCTAACTCATAAAAAGAAACAAGAAGTTCAAAATATTAATGAATATTTTAAGTTAATTTTTTTAAAAATGTTAGCAACTAATATTGAAAGGGGGCCGCGCGAACGCTCGCCCCCGCAACCACAAATTATGATGTAGGATCCACCACTTGGGTAGACCTTAGGCTAGCACCCCTCCTAAGTGCAATGGAGGTCACTTGCCTAAGCCATGGGCCTTCTTGATAACCCATTGACTCCATCCAGGTAAGTATGTTGTACGGTAACTCACACTTCTATTTTATATCACTTGCTCCATACTATTCGCTATATATAACTGATGTGGGACTAAAAATTGTACTGTGTGCACTATTGCAGTTAATGGAAGCTTATAATTTTTCAGACTACTCCGGCGTGTTCTCACTCCCCCAATTGGAAAATCTTAAGTGAGTTATTTTAAAGAATTTGTGCAATTGTATGGTTGAATATGAGTTTTTAATGTAATGTTTTGCTTTTTCTTTCTTGGTCATTAGTTGAGATGCAATTACAACGAAGGTTAATGTTATGTTCCATTAGTTATCTTGTCATTCCCCTTATTCTTAATGTTTGCGTTGTTAAAATTATAATTAGTTAACTAACTATTTCTCTTTCTGTGGTGCTGCCTAATTGACACTGTTTTTGAAATTTCTGTTGTAGGACATTGAATTGAAAAAAGACTACATGATTAAAATACAATAATTAAAAATTTAAAACGTCTATTTTTAAGGATAAATGTTTAACTAAAGTTGTAGAATTTTACCCCTAAGGGAGTCCTCACTATAACCATGTTAGTCCTATCATTCTCCCAAATGCAAATATGCTTAAATCTATAAACAATTAAACAAGAAATAATACAACATAATAGTTAAATGAATAAATTTTCACTCCCCTATGGACAAAACACATAGTTAATATTCAAGAAATAAAAATTTAAATATTCAACCTTTTTAAGAATCAATGTAAATATTGAACTAAAATTGTAGGACTTTACCCCAAAAGGAGTCCTTCTAGAAATTCTCATAGGCTTTTGTAAAACACAAGCCTAAGAGTGGGTTTGGAAATAGTTTTCAACCAGCAATAGACGCGCCTCGGTTAGAACCTCACTAGCTGCGTCATTGCCCCAAGCGCAAAGATAGTTTTCAACATAGATAAAGAAACTTGCTTATATAATGTGTAATCACATATTTTCATCTTACCAACAATATGGGACTAAGAAATGTTGCTTCTAAATTGCCACTCACCACTCTCTGCTTTAAAAAATTGATCTACCATCCTAACATACCATTCTTATATCGTTTGAAACAATGTTCAAAATCCAATTATTCACCACACTATGATGCCTATAATGAGTTTTCTCTAAATAGTGTACAATGATACAAATAAGAAAAATTTCTCGGGAAAATAAAGAAATGTGAAGAAATCAAGGTTATATAGTATTCCTATGGATACAATTGTATCCAAATAGTACATTTGTATTCCAATGGATACAATAGTATCCAAATAGCACGTTTGTTTGGCAGGGAGGACATTTGCATTTTTATAAATGAATTAAGTGTGTTAAAAGTATTAAAAGTATTTTTTTTTTATTTTTTTAAAATCCAAACTATTAAAAGAAACATTTAGCCATCTAAAGTCTAACTCTAAAACTGAAACAAATATTTCATAATATTAATGAAAACATTAAGTTAATTTTTTAAAAAATTTGCAATTAATATTGGAAAGGGGCCGCGCGAACGCTGGTCCCCACAACCACAAATTATGATGTAGGATCTACCACTTGGGTAGACCTTAGGCTAGCACCCCTCCTTTGTGTGCAATGGAGGTCACTATCCTAGGCCATGAGCCTTCTTGGTCACCCATTGACCCCATCCAGGTAAGTATGTTGCAACGTAACACACATTTCTCTTTTGTAACCTTTGCTTCGTAGTGTTCTCTCTAAATATTTCGATGTGGGACTAAAATTAGTTAAAATATGAAATTGGGTTTTCTTATGGAATTTCAATATACTAGTTACATATATTTTAGAATAAAATCAACTGAGTGCTAATAATGATTAATTTAGTGAAAGACCTCTATCGTCTTATTAAATAATTCTTGTAGAAATCAATGGATGACATTATGAAATTTTTTTTACTTTGATCTTTTTGTGTTTACTCTTTTGTTTTTTTATAATATTATATATATATATATATAAATATATATATATATATATAAATATATATATATATATATATATATTAACTTTCTCTCATTATTAAGTAAACTTTGAGATCAAAACAACTCATATCATTGTGTTCTTCCTCATTTATAAAATTGGGTATCTATTGGGGCACACTACATTCACCTTATAAACACTATTAATGCGTGATATCTTTCTTGTATGAGATTTCTTTATTTTTCAATTCACAACAACATTAATTCTTATTAACATTATTATTATTTACAATAATTTTTTATTAATATAATTATTATTTCCAACGAACCTGAATAATAGAAGACATAAGTTGATCATTAGAAAATACTATGAAAATAACTCTAACATTTGAAGATGTCATATGTATGAACATCCAAGATCCGAGCTTCCAAACAACTCCTAATTTTGTAATTTTGATATAATCATTACAACATAGTACACACAATAGTTGCATACTTGAATTAGCCCAAATCAGCCTGTACAACTAAAAATTCACCCCACCTATTTATCTCAAAATAAAACCCTTAGTTTTCAAATAGTTCCTCAAAAATCATGTATTTTATCATAAAAACATTTAAAAAAAAAATGTTTCTACATATTTCCTTTTTGATAAATCACAATTATTTCTTAAAAACTATACCCTTTTATACTTCTACCTTCACATTTGATATAAACTACATGTTTAACCCTTTTTGTTTAACCAAATAAATAAATAAAAATGTTCCATCCAACCATTTTCAATTGTGTTCTGAAAATTTTAAATTAATATTTTCGATACACATTTTAATAATTAGTGTTTTAAAAATAATAATTTAGTGTATCAAGAAATTATGATTTAAAAAAAAATAAGAGTAAAATAAAATTACTATTAAAATATAGGGTAGGAGAGTATAACTATGAGGATATATGTTATAATTTTCTTATTCCATTTCTATGTATAAGTCATCTCATAAAGCTAAGAGAGTAAGGAGCATTACAATCACAACCTATTCTCTTAGAATCCAGAGGCAAACCACTCTGTATGTAATAAAAACACATTGAAATTATGGACCAACACTTCATAACTTGGTATCTCCATATAATTTCTCTATATTTCAATTTGAACACGGTTCCAATTCTAGTTTATTGTCATATATTACAAAATATACATCTATATTGTTTTTTGGAAAAGACAAAAAATATATATATAAAACAAAGTCTTATTTATTTATTTTTTTAAACAACAAAATTCATTATGATTGAGAATGTATAAGACATGCACACCCAAGAAAGAAATACTTTGTAGGTTACAAAAAGTTTCTTTAAATCAAAGAGATTAAGATCTCATATGAACTCATAAATTTTTATGATCAAGGCAAAGGCCAAAACTCACAAGAGACTGAATTTCAAAAATAGAATAAGCTCTTATTTTATTTTCTTCTTTTGAAATAACTTTCATCACAACAAGGTTATATGTTGCATAATCAAATTACGTAACACTTACACAATCAACAGTTGTTGTATCCACTTATATCTCATAATAGTTCACTTATATTCAATTATTAAATTCAATACTTGCACTTACAATTATGAACACAAACCAAGTGCTATCTGGTTGTATACTAGGATCTATCAGATTTTATCCATCAATCACCCAAATAATGGTCACAACTCATAAAATATTCATCTGCAAAACAACTTCATATTGCAGTTGCAAAGGGATCAGGGTCATCAAAGCACAAAATATTAAATTATTCATCCATATTTTATATTATGAACAAAAGTTCATATTAAAATTTCATTAAGGCAACAACTAGATTTCACATTAAGACGTCATTTGTCATATTTGGGCCATCAAGACATTCAATCCTTTACAAAAATCATGGAACAAAGTATATCCAACTTGCATTTGAAATTGGGATTATTGGACTCGAGTATAATACAAACCATATTCACACTCTTTTAAGGTTTGTATACATTGTTAAATTTTGATTCACATAATTGAAAGTTATATTTTTTCTAAACAGAAGATTGAATGTTCTTGAATAATGAAGAATGATGAAATGAATATCTCAATTATAAATTAAATGGAGCAACTTTGTTAGAATAAAAATTTCAAAATCGTGCATAACTCAATTATCATAAGAACCATTAAAAAGTTTATTTCAAAATCTTTGTGTTAAATAGGATCTTCGGACGTAACATGTTTGCTCAATGTTATTTATTTTATTTTTCTCAAACAGAAGATTGAATTTCTTAAATAATCAAGAACGAGAAAATGGATATCCGAGTAGGTAACAAACACAATTTTCAAACTAACAGTAACAAACCAAAATTTATCTTTCAAACTATTGGTACCAAACATGGTCTTGGAGTAGAGCATGTTTGCTCAATTAGGGTTCTTTAATTTTTCTCAAACAGAAGATTGAACGTTCTTGACAAATCAAGATTGAGAAATTTTGTATCCCAAAAGACATGCAAATATGACGGAATTAAAATTTCAAATTTACCATAACTCAGACTTTTGGGGATTGTTTATGCTGCTAATTTTTTATTTAAAAAATCTAAGGGTCTCTTTTTTTAGTGTTTTTGGTGTTGTTTTTAACTTCAACTAAATTTTTTGTGATTAAAATAAATTTTGAAAAAATTATGATTGTTATGAATATTTTAAGTTAGGAACGGCAATAAAATTACCTAAGGAAAGACACCTATGTTTTGTCCTTTGATAAAATAGTTGTAATTGTTTGTAATTACACTTCATAGTTCTTACTATCATGTCAGTGTCAGACACTGACATTTACAAATGTTAGATACTCAAAAATTGGAGATAAATAATTGCATATGAGTTTTATGCCTTTGTTTATGCTGCTATGAACTGCACACATTGTGTTTATAATATTGTCTGAATGAGAGTGGTTTTGCATTTGCTAGGTGTGCCTCTACCTTAGATGGATGGTTGCATATGACTTTGTAGCTGCTCTTAGTCTTTAGTTAGCTCCAATGCTCAATTAATATTGCTTGCAAGCTCTACCTCGATGGCAACTGCAAGTGCTTATTTTTTGTACATTCTAACCACAACGTTCTATGGATCATCTTGTTCCTATTGCCTACTTTCGGTTCTCTTATCATTCTCCTTATTCTTTATCACACTCAAGGTTTGCTATGTTAAAGCCTTTATTATCTAATGGTTTATACTTCTTTTTTTGTATCGTCGCCTAATTGGTACTCTTTTTTGAAATTTCCGTTTTAGGACATTGGATTTCAAGAGAAGTATAAACAATTGAAATTTCTGTCTGGAACAAAAGGAGGTACATGATTGATTACTTACAATTCCTTTTGAACAATAGTCATCATGATTTATGCCTTTCATTTGTTTTCAATGAAATCACCATACTATAGTGAGCTGTGAATGACTTGTGTAAGATCGAATTAGTTGCCAGAATCCAACGTTGGCAATGTAGCTTTCAATAAACGACTCACTATCTCATGGCTATTCCTTGTGAATCTCTTGTCTTAGTTTCAATTGGATGCAAACTTTCGCTGTTCTTGTTATATAGTAACCTAATTCCTCTTGATACAGATGTTTGGACGTGAGGCGGCCAAGCAATTGGATTATGTGGAATGTTTTCCTGACGGATATCGAACAGGAACTAAAATGATTGATGCATGTATAGACGCCAAAATTGAAGGATTCCCCACTTGGATTATTAATGAGAAGGTAAAGAATGCCTTATGCTGTAGCTACAACTGTGAATTTTTTTTATCTCATTAGATCTTGCTTCTCTTGCAGGTTGTGAGTGGTGAACTCGAATTACCAGATCTTGCACAAGTGTCTGGTTACAGCCAACCTGTTCAACCTAGTTAATGCTTTAGTCTTAAAGTAGCAAACATAGCTTTGTAGAAGCATATACATTGTTGTACAGCTTATAGATTCGAGTTGCACATATATATAAAATCTTGTTTCCTATTTTTAAATGGTTACTAATAATGTCTTTTACGCATTTGTTCCACTTAGATATTGTCACCCGTCTTGTTACTTAATTGAATATCTATTTTTCATTAGATTGTTAACTAGGAGAAAATAAAAATGTAAATTTTTAAAATAACGTCTGAAAAGGAAACAAAATTTATGTATTTTTTGTTTCAACAATGCTTAACGGATACAAAATTAGATTCCATGGAAACAACACAAACAGTAGAAGACAACAAACTAATTATATTATAAAAATGTTTTCTAGTGGACTATAAAATTATTTGAAGTTTATAATACTTGAATTAATTGACAATCATATTTCCAACATCTAAGAATATTGATGAACCTAATTTCGTTGATGCAAATAGTGTTCATAAATTGAAATAGACAATTACTTTGAGACAATTTTTTTTTGTAAATTAACTATTATGGAATGAGAGTAACTTTTAAGGATAAAAAATTAAAATTTTCTATTTATTAAAAATAAGCATATACACTGACCTTAAATTGTAGGATTAAATATATACATTGAACTTAAATTGTAGGACTTTACCCTAAAGGGAGTCCTTTCAGAAATTCTCAAAGACTTAAGTTGAACTCAAGCCTAAGAGGGGGTTTGGAAATAGTTTTCAACCAGCAATAGACGCGCCTCGGTTAATACCTCACTAGCTGCGTCATTGCCCCAAGCGCAAAGATGCTTTTGTACTTTGATAAGTTTTTTTTTATATAACTTAAAATATCATATAATCCTCTTATTAGCCATGTGGGACTAATAAATTTTGCTTTCAAACCACCATTCATCACTCTTTCTCTTAAACCAATGTCTATTATCACTTAATCCCATGTGGACTGAACAGAAAATTGCAAAAATCCTTTATTACGTGTATAAAGAATTTTGTACAAGAAGTTAGACAATAAAAAATTCTATTGATAACAAAGAAAAATATATTTAAAGGATTAAGCTCAAGGGAGGCAAAATGTTTAGAATTAATCAGCTTATATATCTAAAGGAATCAAAAGGCACTTGTAACTTGTAAGAGTTAAACTATAAACGTATAATTGGCATCATCTAAATTGGTAATGTTAAGACATTATTTGGCAATCGTATTTTGAACAATTCTAAGAGAAAACATACTTTAGTACTTCAATCATCTCTTAAACAATTATAAGTGAAAATTTAAATGATTAAATGAAATAGATCTTCTGCAATACAAACATCAGCATACGTATCTAAACACATAATTCTAATACAATTCATTCTTGATTAAAAAACAAAAAAAAACATTTAAAAACACTTAAATTTTGATACTTTAATGAAAGGAGCCGCGCGAATGCATAGCTCCACAACAACAAATTATGATGTAGGCTCCACCACTTGAGTATTTTGTATAGCCTTCATCTATATTTTGTGCTTTATAACAAAGTTGGGTTCATCAATTACAAGGACAAGTTCTGCAAGAGAATATGTCTTGAAAAAAGTTGGTTTTCATTCTTTTCAATCCAATTCAACATAAATATTACCATATTTCAAGAAAATTATTACGTGGACTTGAAACAAAATGACGTTTTCCAATTATTTATAGCTTTCATTTAGACTTGTTTCATGCACACACAAATACAATGTGTACATCGTATGTGAAAACACAAACGTTCCAACAAGCTTTATGATTGTATGGCAATAATAACATGGAATTCAAATGAGCATTAAAATTAACTAAGCCAATATTGAAAGTGTGTTTGATTTACTAAAAATAAGGGATAGTACCGAATAATTTTTTGCAAGTACATGCTAAAAATAAGGCTTGTGTTTGATTTGTCTCTCACTAGATGATAGGAAATTTTTTTGTTTAGTGAGGTATGCTATTAAAAATATCAAAATATTTTTTATATTTTCTATTAAAAAGATTATTATTCATCACTACTCTTTTTCTCCCTCATATTTGTCTCTCTTTCTCTTTTCTCCTCTATTATCTCTCCTTTTATCTCTTTATCTATTTTCTTATGTCTCTTTCTATACTTTATTCCCTTCTCTTGGGAGGTCGAACTTATTTTCCTTTTTCAAATTAAAGTAGTAATTAAAAAATTTAAAAATAAATTAATATTTAAAATATTATATCATCATTTAAAATATTATTCATTCAATTTAACATAGTTAATATTAAAGAATTAAAATTTCTACCTTTAAAAATGAATATATAGTAAATATTAAACAAAAATGGTATGACTATATTCCATGTGGGGCATTTCTTGAAATTTCAAAAGTTTGGTTTAAACAAAAGCCTAAAAGGCGTTAGATGCTCCAACCTCAAATATGTTTCTTATAAAACTTTGAAGAACATCTTAACATTTGTACAACCATGCATGTAAATTGAGAGGGAGAGGACTTACTTTCCTTAGTAAACATTGTTATAAATGAATAAAGTGTGTTTAAAGTAAGAAATCATCATATAATTTAAGATATTTTTATTTCATTTTTTAAAATCAGAAGTATATCAAAAAATGATTAGTCCTAAAAAATCTAACTCTTAAACAGAAACTAAGAGTTTCGAACATGGATAATACAATTAAAGACAATTTTTTTAATACACTAATTGCATATATTTTAGGATAAAATCAACTTGTAGTTATTAATAGCTAATTTAGTGTAGAAATACCTCTATCGTCTAAAAAATTCTTGTAGAAACTAATGGATAGAGTTATGAAATCTTTTTCTATGGGATCTTTAATCTTTTGTTTTTTA
>JBBPBR010000002.1:6259935-6274784 GCA_037974775.1 Cicer pinnatifidum
CAACAAAGTAGTCAAAAATTTATTTATTTTTGTCATGTGACAACTATTGCATAAAAGTTAACAATAAAACATATATTCTCAACTAACAATAATAAAATACAATCAATTACAAAAGACTACACGATTAAAATACAATAATTAAAAGTTAGAGACATTTATTTCTTAAGGATAAATGTTTAACTAAAATATTAAAATTTTACCTTAATGGAGTCCTTACAATAACCATGTTAGTTGCTTCATTATGCCAAAGGAAAATTTGCTTAAATCTATAAATAATAAAACCGAAAATAATACAACATAATGGTTAAATTAATAAATTATCACCCCCCTAAAAAATCATATAATAGACATCTGGACAAAACACAGTTAATATTCAACAATTAAAATTTTAAAACTTCTACCTTTTAAGAATGAATGTAAATATTGAGTTAAAAATGTAGGACTTTACCTCAAAAGGAGTCCTTCTGGAAATTCTCAAAGGCTTTAGTTAAACAAAAGCCTAAGAGGGTATTTCGAAATAGTTTTTAACCAGTAATAGACGCGCCTCAGTTAGAACATTACTAGCTGCGTCATTGCCCCAAACGCAAAGATAATTTTCAACATAGATTAGGAAACATGTTTATATAATTTGTAATCACATCTTTTCATCTTACCAACAATATGGGACTAAGAAACGTTGCTTTTAAATTGCCACTCACCACTCTTTGTCATAAAAAATTAATTTATAATCCTAACTTACCATTCTTATGTCGTTTGAAAAAATGTACAAAATCCAATTATTCACCAAATTATGATACCTATAATGAGTTTTTTTTTTCTCTAAATTGCGTATAAGGATTCAAATAAAAAAATGTCTCGGCAAAATAAAGAAATGTGAATAAATTAATGATATATAGTATTCCTATGATTACAATTGTATCCAAATACTACATTTGTACAACAGTATGAATACACGTTTAGTGGGTAAGACATGTTTTAAAGTATGAAATCATCCTATAATTTAACATATTATTTTGTTTTTTTTAAAATCCAAACTATTAAAAAAAAATGTTTCATCCCTCTAAAATCTAACTCATAAAAATAAACAAAGAGGTCAAAATATTAATGAAAATATTAAGTTAATTTTTGAAAAATATTTGCATCTAATATTGGAAGGGGGCCGCGCAAACGCTCGCCCCCACAACCACAAATCATGATATAAGATCCACCACTTGGGTAGACCTTAGACTAGCACCCCTCCTTTATGTGCAATGGAGGTCACTACCCTAGACCATGAGCCTTCTTGATCACCCATTGACCCTATCCAGGTAAGTGAGTTGAAACGTAACACACATTTATCTTTTATATCTCTTGCTTCATACGGTTCTCTCTAAAATAATATTTATGTATGTTTTAATGGAATGTGAATATACTAGTTACATATATTTTAGAATAAAATCAACTCAGTGTTAATAATGATTAATTTAGTGGAAGACCTCTATCATCTTACTAAATAATTCTTGTAGAAATCAATGGATGGAATTATGAAATCTTTTCACTGTGATCTTTTCGTGTTAACTCTTTTGTTTTTTTTTTTTTAAATATAATATTTTTATATATATATATATATATATTTATAAATTTTTTCTCGTTATTAAGTAAACTTTGAGATCAAATCTTACACCTTTTATGTCAATTGTTATTCAATTTCAAGATAAAGCTTATGATATTAAATAAATAGTGGAGGAAAAAACCTATAAGTTTCATTTTAATATGGGATGAGTCTTTAGTAGTATAAATTTTATGTAGTTTTTGATCTAGTTGTAGGTTAACAATACAATGTCTAAAATTTATTTATTTTTGTCATGTGACAACTATTGCATAAAAGTTAACAATAAAACATATATTCTCGTCTAACAATCATAAAATACTGTGATTGACAAAAGTCTTCACAATTAAAATACAATAATTAGAAGTTAGAGAAATCTATTTCTTAAGTATAAATGTTTAACTAAAATTGTAGAATTTTACCTTAATGGAGTCCTTACAATAACCATGTTAGTTGCACCGTTATGCCAAACACAAATTTGCTTAAATCTATAAATAATTAAACCGAAAATAAAATAACATAATGGTTAAATTAATAAATTATCACTCCTCATCTATGTGCAATGGAGGTCACTACCTTAGACCATCTTTTATGTATATAAAATTCTCTCGTTATTAAGTAAACTTTGAGATCAAATCTTACATCTTTTATGTCAATTGTTATTCAATTTTAAGATAAAGTTTATGATCTTGAATAAATAGTGGAGGAAAAAACCTATAAGTTTCATTTTAATATTGAGGAGTCTTTAGTAGTACAAATTTTATGTAGTTTTTGATCTAGTTGTAGGTTAATAACACAATGGTATTAAATATTGAGCTAAAACTGTAGGACTTTATCCCAAAGCAACTCATATCATTGTGTTCTTCTTTTTTTTGTAAAATTGGGGTACCCCTTGAGGCATATTACCTCCACCTTATGTGTGATATATCTCCTATGTGAGACTTTTTTATTTTTCAATTCACAACAACACTTACTCTCATTAATATTATCATTATTTTCAACAATCTTCTATTAATATTATCATTACAACTTGTTGAAGTTGTCGAACAACCAAGATCCGAGCTTCCAAACAACTCCCAATTTAGTAATTTTGATATAATCATTACAACTTAGTATACACAATAGTTGCATACTTGAATTAGCCCAAATCAGTCTGTACAACTAAAAATTCACTCCACCTATATATATGTATCTCAAAATAAAACCCTTAGTTTTAAAATAGTTCCTCACAAATCATGTATTTTATCATAAAAACATTTTTAATTTTTTTTCCTACATATTTTCTTTTCATAAATCACAATTATTTCTTAAAAACTTTACCCTTTTATACTTCTACCTTCACATTTGATATAAACTACCTATTTTACTCTCTTTTTTAACCAATTAAATAAATAAAAATATTTTATCCTACTATTTTCAATTGTGTTTTGAAAATTTTAAATTAAGATTTTCGATACATATTTTAATAATTTGTGTTTTAAAAATAATAATTTAGTGTATCAAGAAATTTTGATTTAAAAAAAAAGTAAAATAAAAGTACTATTAAAATGTAAAGTAGGAGTATAACTATGAGGATATATGTTATAATTTTCTTATTCCATTTCTATGTATAAGTCATCTCATAAAGCTAAGAGAGTAAGGAGCATTACAATCACAACCTATCTATTATCTATTATATATATTTAATATAGACTCTCGAATGCCACCTCACCCTCGATGGCAACTGCTAGTGCTTATTTTTTATACATTCTAACCATGTTCTCTGGATCATCTTGTTCCTATTGGCTACTTTCAGTTCTCAAATCTGCCTCCTCAAGGTGAATATTAATATTGTTTAGCACCCCAATAGTGTTCAATCACTTCAATTTGTTACAATTGTGTTGTCACTCACCAATTGATGCTATTTCACAATGTTGAACAATTATAGGTGAAAAACTTGTCTCTAATTGTCATTTTGAACTTTCTGAACATTTTTTACAACCTTCATATATGCTTGGGCTTTATAACGAAGTTGGGTTTTGACACAAATACATAGCAAATCGAAGTAGCAACCCTCATGTAGTTTCAATAATGGCTATGCTTGGGATTGTGGCTATGCTTGTGAAATACAAATTGAATTTTAAATTGACAAATTCTTTGTTGTCTACTTTAGCAGCATGGCTAAAATTGAGCTGCCATATTTTGCAACTGAGATTACAACTCCATCAATCCCCTTTGCACTATAATGTATGGAGCTTTCTGGTGTTCACACTGTCTGGAACAAAAGGAAGTACTTGATTGATTACTTACAATTCCTTTTGAATAAACGACTCACTATCTCATGGCTATTCCTTGTGAATCTCCTGTCATAGTTTCAATTGGATGCAAACTTTCGCTGTTCTTGTTAGTCACTAAAATGATTGATGCATGCATAGACGCCAAAATTGAATGATTCCCCACTTGGATTATTAATGAGAAGGTAAAGAATGCCTTATGCTGAAACTACAACTGTGAATTTTGTTTTTTGTTTTTTTTTTTATCTCATTAGATCTTGCTTCTCTTGCAGGTTGTGAGTGGTGAACTCGAATTACTAGAGCTTGCACAAGTGTCTGGTTACAGCGAACCTGTTCAACCTAGTTAATGCTTGAATTATATGAAGTGTCTGGTTACTAGAGCTTGCACAAGTGTCTGGTTACAGGTGGACTATAAAATTATATGAAGTTTATGTTACTTGAATTAATTTACAATCATCTTACCAACATCTAAGATTATTGATGAACCTAAATTCATTGATGCAAAGAGTGTTAATAAATTGAAATAGACAATTACTTTGAGACAATTTTTTTTGTAAATGAGTTAACTATTATGGGCTGATAGAGTAATTTTTAAGGATTAAAAAAATTAAAAATTTCTATTTATTAAAAATATACATTAAACTTAAATTGTAGGACTTTACCCCAAAGGGAGTCCTTTCAGAAATTCTCAAAGGCTTGAGTTCAACTCAAGCCTTAGAGGGGGTTTGGAAATAGTTTTCAACCAGCAATAGACGCGCCTCGGTTAGTACCTCACTAGCTGCGTCATTGCCCCAAGCGCAAAGATGCTTTTTAACTTTGATAAACTGTTTTTTATATAACTTCAAATCTCATATAATCCTCTTATTAACCATGTGGGACTAATAAAATTTGCTTCCAAACCACCATTCATCACTCTTTGTCTTAAAAAAATGTCTAGTATCACTTAATCCCCTATAGACTGAATAGAAAACTGCAAAAATCAAATTATTTATTACTTTATTACGTGTATAAGGAATTTTGTACAAGGAGTTAGATAATAAAAAAGTTTATTCATAACAAAGAAAAATAATATCAAATTATGGACATATGAAATTTATAGCAGATAAGGTTTTTCAAATATTACCATTGTACATTAAACCAGAAGTTTCTAACATCCTATATTTCCTGAAAGCAAGTGACAAAGACTATCATATATTATACGAACAAATGTTGAATGAAAAAGATTCCTCTAATTCTTCATCTACATAGTTTTTTATTTTTGTCTTTTTACTTTTTCTGAACATTTGTTTTGTCATCTCATGTTTTTGAGACCTTTAACATGATTGTTATAGACCTTTTGTTAGTAGATAGAATTTAAGATATGCATTAGATATTCTACAATAGAGACATCAACATATATATCGAACAATGTAATCGTCCCTATAAACCAAAAGTGATAGGATACCAATAACTCTATTGTATGGGCTCTATCGTTAGCAGTTGACCTTAGTGTGAGGACAAGAGAAGTGTGACATAAATCTTATAAAAATACATTATTAACTAAACAAAAAAATAAAAACATTCAAAAGCACTAAAACTTTGATATTTTTATTGAAGGGGCCGCGCGAACGCAGGCCTCCACAGAAACAAATTATGATGTAGGCTCCACCACTTGGGTAGACCTTAGGCTAGCACCCCTCCTAAGTGCAATGGAGGTCACTTGCCTAAGCCATGGGCCTTCTTGATAACCCATTGACTCCATCCAGGTAAGTATGTTGTACAGTAACTCACACTTATATTTTATATCACTTGCTCCATACTATTCGCTATATATAACTGATGTGGGACTAAAAATTGTATTGTGTGCACTATTGCAGTTAATGGAAGCTCATAATTTTTTAGACTTCTCCGGTGTGTTCTCACTCCCCCAATTGGAAAATCCTAAGTGAGTTATTTTAACGAATTTGTGCAATTGTATGGTTGAATCTGAGTTTTTAATGTAATGTTTTGCTTTTTCTTTCTTGGTCATTAGTTGAGATGCAATTACAACGAAGGTTAATGTTATGTTCCATTGGTTATCTTGTCATTCCCCTTATTCTTAATGTTTGCGTGGTTAAAATTATAAATAGTTATCTAACTGTTTCTCTTTCTGTGTTGCTGCCTAATTGACACTGATTTTGAAATTTATGTTGTAGGACATTGAATTGAAAAAAGACTACATGATTAAAATACAATAATTAGAAATTAGAAACGTCTATTTCTAAAGGATAAATGTTTAACTAAAGTTGAAGAACTTTACCCCTAAGGGAGTCCTCACTATAACCATGTTAGTTGTATCATTCTCCCAAACGCAAATATACTTAAATCGATAAACAATTAAACAAGAAATAATACAATATAATGGTTAAATGAATAAATTTTCACTCCCCTATAGACAAAACACATAGTTAATATTCAAGAAATAAAAATTTAAATATTCAACCTCTTAAGAATCAATGTAAATATTGAACTAAAATTGTAGGACTTTACCCCAAAAGGAATCCTTCTAGAAATTCTCATAGGCTTTTGTAAAACACAAGCCTAAGAGTGGGTTTGGAAATAGTTTTCAACCAGCAATAGACACGCCTCGGTTAGAACCTCACTAGCTGCGTCATTGCCCCAAGCGCAAAGATAGTTTTCAACGTAGATAAAGAAGCTTGTTTATACAATGTGTAATCACATATTTTCATCTTACCAACAATATGGGACTAAGAAACGTTGCTTCTAAAATGCCACTCGCCACTCTCTGCCTTAAAAAATTGATCAACCATGCTAACTTACCATTCTTATATCGTTTGAAATAATGTACAAAATCCAATTATTCACCACACTATGATGCCTATAATGAGTTTTCTCTAAATAGCGTACAATGATACAAATAAGAAAAAAAAAATTTGGGAAAATAAAGAAATGTGAAGAAATCAAGGCTATATAGTATTCATATGGATACAATTGTATCCAAATAGCCGTTTGGTAGGGAGGACATTTGCATTTTTATAAATGAATTAAGTGTGTTAAAAGTATGACATCGTCATATAATTTAATATATTATTTTATTTTTTTAAAATCCAAACTATTAAAAGAAACATTTAGCCATCTAAAATCTAACTCTAAAACCAAAACAAATAGTTCATTATATTAAAGAAAATATTAAGTCAATTTTTAAAATAATTGCAACTAATATTGGAAAGGGGCCGCGCGAACGCTGGCCCCCACAACCACAAATTATGATGTAGGATCCACCACTTAGGTAGACCTTAGACTAGCACCCCTCCTTAGTGTGCAATGGAGGTCACTATCCTAGGCCATGAGCCTTGTTGATCACCCATTGACCCCATCCAGGTAAGTATGTTGCAACGTAACACACATTTCTCTTTTGTAACCTTTGCTTCGTAGTGTTCTCTCTAAATATTTCGATGTGGGACTAAAATTAGTTAAAATATGAAATTGGGTTTTCTTATGGAATGTGAATATACTAGTTACATGTATTTTAGAATAAAATCAACTCAGTGTTAACAATGACTAATTTAGTGAAAGGTCTCTATCATCTTAAAAAATTCTTGTAGAATTCAATGAATGGCTTTATGAATTTTTTTGCTCTATGATCTTTTTGTTTTCTACTCTCTTGTTTTTTATAATATATATATATATATATATATATATATATATATATAAACTTCCTCTTGTTATTGAATTAACTTTGAAATCAAATCTTACATCTTTTATGTCAACTTTTATTCAATTTTAAGATAAAGCTTATGATCTTGAATAAATAGTGGAGGAGAAAACCTATAAGTTTGAATTTAATATGGGAGGAGTCTTTAGTAGTATAGATTTTATGTAGTTTTTAATACAGTTGTAGGTTAACAGCACAATGGTCTAAAATTTATTTCTTTTTGTCATGTAACAACTGTTCCATAAAAGTTAACAATATAACTTATATTCTTGTCTAACATTCATAAAATAAAACGATTGAAAAAGGACTATACAATTAAAATACAATAATTAGAAGTTAAAAACGTCTATTTTTAAAGAATAAATGTTTAACTAAAGTTGTAGAACTTTACCCCTTAGGGAGTCTTTACTATAACCATGTTAATCCTATCATTCTCCCAAATGCAAATATGCTTAAATCTATAAACAATTAAACCGGAAATAAAACTTAAATAAATTAATTTTCACTCCTCTATGGACAAAACACATAGTTAATATTCAAGATATAAAAGTTTAAAACTTCTACCTTATAAGAATGAATGTTAATATTGAGTTGAAATTGTAGGACTTTACCCCAAAAGGAGTCCTTCTAGAAATTCTCAAATACTTTTGTTAAACACAAACCTAAGATGGGGTTTGGAAATTGTTTTCAACCAGCAATAGACGTGTCTCGGTTAGAACCTCACTAGCTGCGTCATTGCTCCAACCACAAAGATAATTTTCAACATAGATTAAGGAACTTGTTTATATAATTTATAATCACATTTTTTCATCTTACCAACAATATGGGACTAAGAAATGTTGCTTCTAAATCGCCACTCACCAGTATCTGCCTTAAAAAATTAATCTACAATCCTAACTTACCATTCTTATATCGTTTGAAAGAATGCAGAAAATCCAATTATTCACCACACTATGATGCCTATAATGAGTTTTCTCTAAATAGCATACAATGATTCAAATAAGAAAAAGTCTCGAAAAAATAAAGTAAATGTGAAGAAATCAAGGATATATAGTATTACTATGGATACAAGTGTATCCAAATACTACATTTGAACACATCCTTACATGCACGTTTGGCGGGGAGGACATGTTACATTTTTATAAACGAATTAAGTGTGTTTAAAGTATGAAATAATCATATAATTTAACATTGTATTTTTTTTTTAAATCTGAACTATTAAAAAAATGTTTAGTTCACTAAAATCTAACTCATAAACCGAAACAAAGATTTCAAAACATTAATGAAAATATTAAGTTAACATTTAAAAGATTTGCAACTAATATTGAAAAGAAGCCGCGCGAACGTTGGCTCCCACAACCACAAATTATGATGTAGGATCCACCACTTGGATAGACCTTAGCTAGCAACCCTCCTTTGTGTGCAATGGACCCTAGGACATCATCCTTCTGGATCATCCATTGACCCCCATCCCGGTAAGTGTATTTCAACGTAACACACATTTCTCTTTTGTAACTTTTGCTTCATATTGTTTTCTCTAAATACTTCGATGTGGGACTAAAATAAGTTAAAATATGAATTTAAGTGTTCTTATGGAATGTGAATATACTAGTTAAATATATTTTAGAATAAAATCAACTTGGTGTTAAAAATGACTAATTTAGTGAAAGTTCTATGTCTGTATACAAAGAGATTAATATCTCATTTGAACTCATAAATTTTATAATCAAGGCAAAGACCAAAACTCATAAGAGACTGAATTTCACAAATAGAATAAGCTCTTATTTTCTTTTCTTCTTTTGAAATAACATATCATCACAACAACAAGTTTATATGTTTCATAATGAAATTATGTACACTTACACAATCAATAGTTGTTGTATCCACTTATACCTCATAATAGTTCACTTATTTTTAGTTAATAAATCCAGTACTTGCACTTACAGTTATCAACACAAAGCAAGTGTATTTGATTGTATACTAGGACCGGTCAGATTATATCCATCAATCACCTAAATAGTGGTCATAAAATATTCATCTACAAAATAATTTCCTATTGCAGTTGCAAAGGGATTAAGGTCATCAAAGCACAAAATATTAAATTATTCAGTCATATTTTACATTATGAATAAAAGTTCATATTAACATTTTATTAAGACAACAACTAGATTTCACATTAAGGCTTCATTTGTCACATTTGGGCCATCAAGACATTCAATTCCTTACGAATATCATGGAACAAAGTATATCCAACTGGCATTCGAAATTGGGGTTATTGGACTCGAGTATAATACAAACCCTCTTTTATAGATAATGGAAAAAAATTTCATTTCACTTATATATATATCATCTCATGGTTAAATTTTGATTCACAAAATTGAAAGTTATTTTTTTTTTAAGTAGAAGATTGAATATTCTTGAATAATTAAGAATTATGAAATGGATATGTTAATTATAAATTAAATGGAGCAATTGTTGAAATGAAAATTTCAAAATCATGCATAACTCAATTATCATAACAAACATTAAAAAGTTTATTTCAAAATATTTGTATCAAATAGGGTTTTGGGCCATAACATGTTTGCTCAATATTCTTTATTTTATTTTCTCAAATAGAAGATTGAATTTCTGAAATAATCAAGAATGAAAAAATGGATATCTGAATAGGTAACAAACACAATTTTGCAAACCAAAATTTATCTTTCAAAATATTGGTACCAAACATGGTCTTGGAATAAAGCATGTTTGCTTAATTAGAGTTCTTTGATTTTTATCGAACAGAAGATTGAATGTTTTTGACTAATCAAGATTGAGAAATTTTGTATTCCAATAGACATGCAAATATGATGAAATTAAAATTTTAAATTTACCATAACTCTGAGTTTTAGGGTTTGTTTATGCTGCTAATTTTTTATATAGAAAATCAAATGGTCTCTTTTTAAAAACAAAAAAAACAGATTACACATTCTTGAAAAATCAAGATTGAGAAAATGAATAACTCAATTATAAATCAAATGAGGCAAAATTTGTTGTAATTAAAATTCGAAAATGAAGCATAATTCCACCATCGTAACAAACATAAAAACTGTCTTTTAAAATTTTGGAATCAAATAGGATTTTGTTTCCTCAATTTAGGTCTTTTTACAAAATAGAAGATCAAATATTCTTAGATAATCAAAAATGAGAAAATGGGATTTTCAACAAGAATCAATACAAATATATTGAAAATAAAATTCTAAAAGTACTTAGAAGCTTTACATAGAATGAAAATGAAAATGTAATATGGGGTATTTATAAAACCTATCCTCGTGGGCTTTTATTTTAGTGAAAATGCATAGTCTCAGCCTATTATCAATTATATGCTTTTTTTCGAACAACAGTTATATACTTCTTTTTACTAAATAAATTATATACTTCTTTTTAGAGTTTGATGGTTATTATATACTTTTATTTATGTCGACAAAAAAAAATTAATGATTCTATAAAAAAAGCATGTATAGACTATTCTGAAGTGTTTGCTCCATTGGCCAGAATTGTGACAATCAGCCTTGTGATAGCACTAGCATGTGCTAGGGGCTGGCTGATGTGTCCACTTGATGTAAAATCTGCATTTCGGAATGTATGACTGAAAGAATAGGTGTATGTCTCTCAACCGCTAGGATTTGTGATTGAGGGAAAGGAGGATAAAGTACTCAAATGGAGGAAAGCCATGTATGGTTATAAGCAAGCATCAAAAGCTTGGAACAAAAGAATTTATTCATTTTTAATTGACATTCGATTGATCAAATACACAATGGTATATGGAGTTTATGTGAGGTATTACACACTAAATGAAGAACATGCAACAATCCTAATTTGCCTATATGTGGATGACTTACTAGTCACTGGAAGCAAATACGCGAGAAATTGAACAATTCAAGGAAATCATAAAGAAGGAGTTTGAAATGACAGATTTGGGCAAGTTGAATTATTTTCTAGGTATGGAGTTTACTAAAATTGATGAAGGTTTGTTGATGCATCAGAAGAAGTATGCTAGAGAAATTCTGAGATGGTTCAATATGGCTGATTGAAACCTTGCAGCCATTCCAATAGAGATCGATGCAAAGTTGGGAACAAAAATTGAATAAGAGTTGGCTGATTCGATCTTATTCAAGCAAGTTGTGGGTTCCCTAAGATACATGTGCAATACAAGACCTAACAATTTCTATAGTGTGGGTGTGGTAAGCAGATTCATGAAGAAACCCAAGCATTCTCATTGGCTCACAATTAAGAGAATCATGAGATATATCCAAGGCACAATTGAGCATGACATTATCATTGCAATAAATTTAAATCATGAAAATGAAGACTTGTTGGGATATTCAGACTCAGATTGGTGTGGAGACAAGAATGATAGAAGGAGCATTTTAGAATATGTGTTCAAATTCACGAAATCACCAATAGCATGGAGCTCAAAGAAGCAACATGTGATAGCACTTCCATCATGCGAAGCTAAGTATATTGTTGGCAATTATATATGTTGTCTACCTAACATTATGGTTGGAGTCATTAACAACAGAGCTGAAAATTGAAATTTGCATGTCAATTTCGTTGCTGATTTACAATATTTCAGCAATAAATCTGGCAAAGAACTTTGTGTCTCATGGAATAAGCAAACACATTGAGACAGAGTTTCACATCTTAAGAGACCAAGTTGGAAGAGCAAGTTGATTCATTTATTGTCAAACTGAAGCTCAGTTGGCTGATATAATGATCAAGGTCTTGAGGACAAGTAGATTTGAATAGCTAAGAAGAATTCTAAGTGTAAAAATATTTTGAAACTTGAATCAAGGGAAAGTGTTGGAAACCAAGAACGTTCTTGATTTTAAGTGTCAGAAAAATGGAGAACGTTAAACAGACTTCGTAATCAGTTTGTGTAATTCAAGTTAAATTTGATTGTATGTAATCAACTAACTAACTAACCATTTGTTAATTAGTTAGTTAGAAACAATGTAATAAAAGTTGTGTATAAATAGCATATTTGCCTAAAAAATAAAACAACACACATTCAAATAATTCATTTCCTTTTTTCTGGTTTTACTTTCATTGAAACGCTAACAGTAATCACATATTTTCATCTTACCAACAATATGAGACTAAGAAATGTTGCTTCTAAATCGCCACTCACCACTCTCTGCCTTAAAAAATTGATCTACAATCCTAACATACCATTGAATAAATATACAAAATCCAATTATTCACCATATTATGATGCCTATGATGAGTTTTCTCTAAATAGCATACAATGATTCAAATAAGAAAAAGTCTTGGGAAAATAAAGAAATATGAAGAAATTAAGGATATATAGTATTCCTATGGATACAATTGTATCCAAATAGTACATTTGTACAATCATACATGCACTTTTTGTGGAGAGGACATGTTGCATTGTTATAAATGAATTAAGCATAATTAAAGTACGAAATCATCATATAATTTAATATGTTATTTTATATTTTTTAAATCCAAACTATTAAAAAAAAAATAGCCCTTTAAAATCTAACTCATAAACAGATACAAAGAGTTCAAAACATACAAAAATATTAAGTTAACTTTTACAAAATATTTACAACTAATATTGGAAAGGGGCCACGCGAACGCTTGCCGTCACAACCACAAATTATGATGTAGGATCCACCACTTGGGTAGACCTTAGGCTATCACCCCTCCTTTATGTGCGATGGAGGTCAGTACCCTAGGCCATGAGCCATCTTGATCACCCATTAACCCCATCAAGGTATGTAAGTTGCAATGAAACAAATATTTCTCTTTTGTATCTCTTGCTTCATACTGTTCTCTCTAAATATTTCAATGTGGGACTAAAATTAGTTAAAGTAATAATTTTTATGTTCTTATGGAATGTGAATATACTAGTTACATATATTTTAGAATAAAATTAACTCGGTGTTAATAATGACTAGTTTAGTGAAAGCCTTTATCGTCTCACTTAAGAATTCTTGTAGAAATCAATGGATGGATTTATAAAAAAATTTGCTCTATATGTTCTTTTCGATCTTTTTGTAATATATATATATATATAACTTTCTTTCGTTATTAAGTTAACTTTGAAATTAGATTTTTTTTTTGTCACTTTTTATTCAATTTCAAGATATAGCTTATGATCTTGACTAAATAATGGAGGAAAAAACCTATAGGTTTGGATTTAAATAGGGAAGAGTTCTTAGTAGTGCAAAATTTATGTAGTTTTTGTTGTAGTTCTAAGTAAAAAGCACAGTGGTCTAAAATATATTTATTTTTGTCATTGTGACAATTGTTCCATAAGAGTTAAAATATATGAATTTGTGTGTTCTTATGGAATGTTAATATAATAGTTGCATATATTTTAGGTTAAAATCAACTTGAATACCAAAAACATGTAATCCAAGCACTTAGCACTCCGGTAAACATATACTACCGCTTACATTTTCACCTTTGATTCCATGGAGATAAATAAGTTATATACCTTATTTTGATCCATAGTTTCCCTCTGAATCAATTTTACCAAATTTAAAATTGTAGGAGAAGATTTAGATTCAACAACTTAGAACATTTGATCTTCATATGTAAACTCACTATATGTCTTCATGAAGTCAAACTTAGAGCCTTATCATAAACTCATATTATATGGATCAAATTCCACTTAGATGCAAGTATACATTCTTTTCACATATATTTTATAAACATAAGATAAAACATAATTTGAAATACTAGTATTTTTCACCAATATTAAATGTTACTTATAGTAAATTTCAAATTTGTTTCTATCTCTCACTTGAAATATCGACTTCCTTCGCACTTCTGAGTTCTTAATGCTTATATTAATTTCACAAATAGAATAAACTCTTATTTTCATTTCTTCTTTTGAAAGAACTCTCATCATAACATAGCTCATAATAGCTCACTTATATTCAGTTACTAAATCCAATACTTGCACTTACAATTACGATGGAATTAAAATTTCAAATTTACCGTAATTCATACTTTTAGGGTATGTTTACGCTGTTAATTTTTTATTTAGAAAATTAAATGGTCTTTTTTTTTAACAGAAGATTAAACATTCTTAAATAATCAAGATTGACAAAATAAATAATTCAATTTTAAATCAGATGGGACAAAATTTGTTGTAATTAAAATTTAAAATTTGAGTATAATTCCACCATCGTAACAAACATAAAAAATGTCTTTTAAAATGTTCGAGTCAAATAGGATTTTGTTTCCTCAATGGAGCTTTTTTTTTTTAAAAGGCAAAAGGTTT
>JBBPBR010000002.1:6275181-6289843 GCA_037974775.1 Cicer pinnatifidum
CAAACAAAATAATTTTTAGTTAGATTTTATTTATTTCCTAAAAAAAATTTAAACAATCAAAATCTATTTTTTTTAATATAAATAAGTATTTTTAAGGACAAAAAATTATTTTTCCTATTCTTTTTGAATGACATTTTCTAAAAGTTATTTGTTCCTTATTTTATTAATTAGTATTTTGACATAAATATCCTTAACTATTTATCGGAAAGAAAAAAATATATGAAAGAAGATGGTAAACAATCAAAGATAATTAGATCAAAAGTAACATATTTTTATTTTATTTTTTAACATGTGTAAATAACATTAAAATAACACTTAAAATTTAACAAAAGTATTAGAATTTATTAACTGAACAATTTAGTCTACAATGAGTTAAATGTGGTTGTACCTCTTGTAGATTGGACATGAATGGACATTAAGATTACACAAGAGTTTTGAACCTGATCTTACATTCAGATACAATCGTATCTAATGAGTGCATTTGTACAATCAATTGAGTTTGGAAGAGGACTTGCTTTTCTTTTTCAATTAAATAATTTATTAATTTTAAAAAATTAATTAATTGTTTTTAAATAATTATTTATTCATTTAACATATTATTTTAAAAAAATTAAATCAAAACAATTTTATAAAAAATGTTTATCTCTCTAAATCCAACTCCATAACATAACCAAATAGTTTCAAACTCTAATAAAAATATTAAGACAAATAATGTCGAAGTTTGTAATCAATATTAAAAGAGGTTGTGCGAATATTGGTCTCCTCTTTTATTTGCAATTGATGTCACTAGTCTATGTCATGTCCATGTATGTATAATGTAAATAGTATTTATCTGACCCCTCTCAATGGAGGACACTAGTCTATACCATAAGCCTTCTTGATTTTCGATTCACCCCGTCCACGTATGTATAAATGTAACAAATATTTATCTTTAATACCTCTTATTCGGTACTATTCGCTTTAAATATTCCGTCTCGAAACTAAAATTAATTAAAATCTAAATTTGTATATTCTTATATTTCGTTATGGGACTAAAATCAATTTAAATTTATACTATTCACTCTAAATATTTCGTTGTGAATATAATAGTTATCAATGGTTAATTTTGTGTATAAACACATCTATTGTATTACTTAAAACTTTGATAACAAATCTTACATTTTTTATATCAATCTTTATTCAATTTCAAAATATAGCTTACAATTTTGTATAAGTAGTTGATGAGAAAATCTAAAAGTTTAGATTGAATAAGGGTGAATCCTTATTGGTACAAATTCCAAGACTAAAACTTATTGAAGTTTGAAACAATTATTTGATGGGACGGGGAGAATGCAATTCCATACTACCACAAATTAAAACTAGGGGATACATTACTTGCAAAGACTTTTAGATTAGCATCCTTTTACGTGCAATGGAGGTAATTAGCTTATGCCATTATCTCATTGACCATCAAGTTGACCCAATACATTTTTTGAGGGCCATGGTGAATTAAAAAAAAATTAGTTGATAATAACATTTTAGTAATATTGTATTTTTTTTTATTTTTTTATAATAAAACCCATCTTTTTAATCTTTAACGAGATATAGTTCTTCTTAAATAATATCTTATTAATTTTATAAAAAAAATATTTGCATACGAAATTAGATTCATAGGAACAATCCAAACAGTAGAAGACAACAAATTAATGTTTTGAATTTGAGCGATTATTGAACATTAATTACATTATAAAAATATTTTTAGGAGGTCTATAAATTTATTTGAAGTTTATAATGCTTGAACTAATTGACCATCATATTTCCAATATCTAAGATTATTGATGAACCTAATTTCATTGATGCAAATAGTGCTAATAAATTGAAATAGACAATTACTTTGGACAATTTATTTTGTAAACGAGTTAATTATTATGGGCTAGAGTGGGTAACTTTGAAGAATAAAAAATTAAAATTTTCCATTTATTAAAAATAAATATATACATTGAACTTAAATTATAGGACTTTACTCCAAAGAGAGTCTTTCCAGAAATTCTCAAAGGCTTGAGTTCAACTCAAGCCTAAGAGAGGGTTTGGAAATAGTTTTCAACCAGCAATAGACGCGCCTCGGTTAGTACCTCACTAGCTGCGTCATTACCCCAAGCGCAAAGATGTATTTAACTTTCGATACGATATTTTTTTTATATAACTTCAAATATCATATAATCCTCTTATTAGCCATGTGAGACTAATAAATTTTGCTTCCAAACCACCATTCATCACTCTTTCTTAAACAAATGTCTATTGTCTCTTAATCCCTTATGGACAAAACTGAAAATTGCAAAAATCCAATTATTTGTTACTTTATTACGTGTATAAGAAATTTTGTACAACTAGTTAGAAAATAAAAATAAAAAGTCTATTAATAACAAAGAAATATAATATCAAATTATGGGCCTAGAAAATTCAAACCAGATAATTTTTTTCAAATATTACAATTGTACATTAAACCAGAAGTTTCTAACATCTTATATTTCCTGGAAGAAACTGACTGAGACAATCAAATATTATACAAATCAAATGTTGAAAGAAAAAGATTTCTCTAATTCTTTATCTACATATATATATTTTGTCTTTTTACTTTTTCTCAATATTTGTCTTGTCATCTCATGTTTGAGACATTTAACATGATTATTATAGACTTTTTGTTAGTAGATAGAATTTAACACCTTTAATAACACTATGTTGCACTGAGTAAGCCAAAGGGAGGCAACATGTTTATAAATATTCAGTTTATATATCTAAAGGAATTAAAAGGAACTTGTAATTTGTAAGAGTTAAACTTTAAACGTATAATTAGCATCATCTAAGTCGATAATGTTATATTTTAAACAATTATAAGAGAAAACATATTTTGGTACTTCAATTAAGTGAAAACTTAAATGATTAGATGCATTAGATCTTTTGCAATAGAGACATCTGCATACATATCGAAAAACATAATCTTCCCTATAAACCAGAAGTGTGATCATACCAACGACTCTGTATGAGCTTTATCATTAGCAGTATAAATGGAATGAAAGTAACTTAAATTCTAATAATTAATTAGAAAGGGTCGCGCGAACACAGGCCCCCATAGCAACAAATTATGATGTAGGCTCCACCACTTGGGTAGACCTTAAGCTAGCACCCCTCCTAAGTGCAATATAGGTCACTTGCCTAAGCCATGGGCCTTGTTGATCACCCATTGACTCCATCCAGGTAAGTATGTTACACAGTAACTCACACTTCTTCAGCGTGTTCTCACTCCACCAATTGGAAAATCCTAAGTGAGTTATTTTAAAGAATTTGTGCAATTGTATGGTTGAATCGGAATTGTTAATGTTATGTTTTGCTTTTTCTTTCTTGGTCATTTGCTGAGATGCAATTACAATGAAGGTTAATGTTATGTTCCATTGGTTCTCTTGTCATTCCCATTGTTAAAACTATAATTAATTATCTAACTATTTCTCTTTCCTTTTTGTATTGTTGCCTAATTGACACTCTTTTTGAAATTTCTGTTGTAGGACATTGGATTGCAAGAGATTTGTTTCTGTTGACTTCAATATGGCATTGGTAGAATGTGTTTAATCCAGTGAGGAATGAGTATTTTGCATAGCCTTCGTTTATGTTTTGTGCTTTATAACAAAGTTGGGTTCATCAACTACAAGGACACGTTCGGCTAGTGAATATGTCTTGGAAAAAGTTGGTTTTCATTCTTTCCAATCTAATTCAACTTAAATATTACCACGTTTTAAGAAAATTATTATGTGGACTTGAAATAGAATGATGTTTTCCAATTATTTCTAGCTTTCATCTAGACTGGTTTCATGCACACACAAGTACAATTTGTACGTCGTATGTAAAAACATCGGCGTTCCAACAAGCATATGATTGGTATGGCAATAATAACATGGAGTTCAAACAAGCATTACAATTAACTCAACCACTATTAAAATTGCATTTGATTTGCTAAAATTAAGCAAAACTATCATAATACTCTTTATATTTTCTTCTAAAATGATTATTATTCATCACTACTATCTTTCTTCCTCTATCTCTCTTCTCTCCCTCTTTCCTCCTCTATTATCTCTACTTTTATCATTTTATCTATTCTATTATGTCTCTTTCTATATTCTATTCCATTCTCTTGAGAGGTCGAACTTATTTTCCTTTGTCAAATTAAAGTAGTTATGAAAAAAATTTAAAAATGAATTATGTTTAAAGTATTATATCATCATTTGGTCCCCTCTTTTATGTGCAATTGATGTCACTTACCTATGTCATTAGCCTTTTTGATATTTGATTGAATCTGATGTAACTAGCTTATGTGATAAGCCTTCTTGATATTCGATTGACCTCGTCCACGTATGTATAAATGTAACAAATATCTATATTTGATAGCTCTTGTTGATACTATTCGCTCTAAATATTCTATTATGAGACTAAAATTAATTTAAATCTAAATTTGTATATTCTTATATTTTGTGATGGAACTAAAATCAATTTAAATTTTTACTATTCACTCTAAGTATTTCACTGTGAATATAATAGTTATCAATGGTTAATTTTGTGTATAAACACATCTATCGTATTACTTAAAACTCTTCTATAAGTTAATTTACGAATTTACGAAATCTTTTACTCTAAGATCTTTTCATATTTCACTATTTATTTTTTTTTTTTATATATGTATAACCTCTCTCTCATTATTAAGTTAACTTTGATAACAAATGTTACATTTTCTATATCAATCTTTATTCAATTTCAAAATATAGCTTACAATCTTGTATAAGTAGTTGATAAGATAATCTATAAGTTTGGATTGAATAAGGGTGAATCCTTATTGGTACAAATTCCAAGACTAAAAATTATTGAAGTTTGAAACTATCATTGGATGGGACGGGGAGATTGCAATTCCATACTGCCACAAATTATAAACTAGGGGATAGGCCACTTGCATAGATTTTTAGATTAGCATCCTTCTTTTATGTGCAATGGAGGTAATTAGCTTATGCCGTGAATTTCATTGACCATCAAGCTGACCCAATACATTTTTTGAGGCCCAAGTCGAATTAAAAAATATTATTTTCAGTTGATAATCATATTTAAGTGATTTTTTTTATTTTTTTCTTAATAATAAAATCCGTCTTTTTAATCTTTAATGAGAGTTTTCTTAGTTAATATCTTATTAATTTTTTTAAAAAAATATTTGCATAAACTATTCATTACTTATATTATCATATAAAAAATTATATATGTATGTAAAAAAGAATATAGTCTTTTTATACAAAATAATTATGTCAATTGGTTTTTTTAGCATTGAAAGACTTTTACCTTTTTATTTTTACATAAACATACATGTATTTTTGTGTTGGAGAATGAAAAATAGCAAGAGTTTAATAATTTTTTTATCAAATATTTTGAAATTCAGTCTGAAAAATAAACAAAATTTATGTATTATTTTGTTTTTACAATGCTTAATGAATACGAAATTAGATTCCATAGAAACAACCAGAAAAGTAGAAGACAACAAACTAATATTTTGAATTTGAACGATTATTGAACATTAATTACATTATAAAAATGTTTTTAGGAGGACTATTAAATTTATTTGAAGTTTATAATACTTGAACTAATTGACCATCATATTTCCAACATCTAAGATTATTGATGTACCTAATTTCATTGATGCAAATAGTGTTATTAAATTGAATTAGACAATTACTTTGGACAATTTTTTTTGTAAATGAGTTAATTATTAAGGACTACAGTGAGTAATTTTTAAGAATCAAAATTTAAAATTTTCTATTTGTTAAAAATAAATATATACATTGAACTTAGATTGTAGGATTAAACATATACCGTGAACTTAAATTATAGGACTTTACCCCAAAGAGAGTCCTTCCAGAAATTCTCAAAGGCTTGAGTTCAACTCAAGCCTAAGAGGGGGTTTGGAAATAGTTTTCAACCAGCAATAGACGCGCCTCAGTTAGTACCTCACTAGCTGCGTTATTGCCCCAAGCGCAAAGATGCATTTAAACTTCAATAAGAGGTGCTTTTTATATAACTTCAAAACTCATATAATCCTCTTATTAGCCATGTGGGACTAATAAATTTTGCTTCCAAACCACCATTCATCACTCTTTCTTAAACAAATGTCTATTGTCACTTAATCCCCTGTGGACTGAACTGAAAATTGCAAAAATCCAATTATTTATTACTTTATTACGTGTATAAGGAATTTTGTACAACGAGTTAGAAAATAAAATAAAAAAGACTATTAATAATAAAGAAAAATAATATCAAATTACGGACATAGAAAATTCATAGCATATATTTTTTTTGAAATATTACAATTGTACACTAATCCAGAAGTTTTTAACATCCTATATTTCCTGGAAGAGACCGTCTAAGACAATCAAATATTATACAAAACAAATGTTGAAAGAAAAAGATTCCTCTAATTCTTTATCTATATATATATATTTTTTTTTGTCTTTTTACTTTTTCTCAATATTTGTCTTGTCATCTCATGTTTGAGACATTTAAAATGATTGTTATAGACTTTTGGTTAGTAGATAAAATTTAAGACCTTTAATAACACTATGTTGCACTGAATAAGCCCAAGGGAGGCAACATATTTAGAATTAACCAGTTTATATATCTAAAGGAATCAAATGACACTTGTAATTTGTAAGAGTTAAACTTTAAACGTATAATTAGCATAATCTAAGTTGATAATGTTATATTTTGAACAATTATAAGAGAAAACATACTTTGGTACTTCAATCATCTCTTAAGCAATTATAAGTGAAAACTTAAATGATTAGATGTTTTGCAATACAGACATCAGCATACATATCGAACGACATAATCTTACCTATAAACCAAAAGTGTGATCATACCAACGACTCTAACGTATGAGCTTTATTATTAGCAGTAATAAATGCATTGAAAGGAACTTAAATTCTAATAACTAATTAGAAGGGGCCGCGCGTACGCAGGCCCCCACTGCAACAAATTATGATGTAGGCTCCACCACTTGGGTAGACCTTAGGCTAGCACCCCTCCTGAGTGCAATGGAGGTCACTTGCCTAAGCCATGGGCCTTGTTGATCACCCATTGACTCCATCCAGGTAAGTATGTTACATAGTAACTCACACTTCTGTTTTATGTCTCTTGCTCCATACAATTCGCTATATATAATCGATGTGGGACTAAAAATTGTACTGTGTGCACTATTGCAAAAAGTTCGTAATTTTTTAAACTTCTTCAGCGTGTTCTCACTCCACCAATTAATAAATCTTAAGTGAGTTATTTTAAAGGATTTGTGCAATTGTATGGTTGAATCTGAATTGTTAATGTCATGTTTTGCTTTTTCTTTCTCGGTTATTAGCTGAGATGCAATTACAGTGAAGGTTAATGTTATGTTCCATTGGTTCTCTTGTTATTCCCATTGTTAAAACTATAATTAATTATCTAACTATTTTTATTTCCTTTCTATGTTGCTGCCTAATTGACACTCTTTTTGAAATTTCTGGTGTAGGACATTGGATTGCAAGAGATTTGTTTCTGTTGACTTCAATATGGCATTGGTAGAATGTGTTTAATCCGGTGAGGAATGAGTATTTTGCATATCCTTCATTTATGTGTTTAATCCAGTTGATAATCATATTTAAGTGATTTTTTTTTTTTCAATTTTCTTAATAATAAAATCCGTCTACCAATGTCAATTGTTATTCAAATCTTTGAGATCAAATCTTACACCTTTTATGTCAATTGTTATTCAATTTCAAGATAAAGCATATGATGTTAAATAAAAGTGAAGGAAAAAACCTATAAGTTTCATTTTAATGTGGGATGAGTCTTTAGTGGTATAAATTTTATGTAGTTTTTGATCTAGTTGTAGGTTAACAATACAATGGTCTAAAATTTATTTATTTTTGTCATGTGACAACTATTGCATAAAAGTTAACAATAAAATATATATTCTCGTCTAACAATCATAAAATACAGTGATTGACAAAAGTCTACACAATTAAAATACAATAATTAGAAGTTAGAGAAATCTATTTCTTAAGTATAAATGTTTAACTAAAATTGTAGAATTTTACTTTAATGGAGTCCTTACAATAACCATGTTAGTTGCACCGTTATGCCAAACACAAATTTGCTTAAATCTATAAATAATTAAACCGAAAATAAAATAATATAATGGTTAAATTAATAAATTATCACTCCTCATCTATGTGCAATGGAGGTCACTACCTTAGACCATCTTTTATGTATATAAAATTCTCTCGTTATTAAGTAAACTTTGAGATCAAATCTTACATCTTTTATGTCAATTGTTATTCAATTTCAAGATAAAGTTTATGATCTTGAATAAATAGTGGAGGAAAAAACCTATAAGTTTCATTTTAATATTGAGGAGTCTTTAGTAGTACAAATTTTATGTAGTTTTTGATCTAGTTGTAAGTTAATAACACAATGGTATTAAATATTGAGCTAAAACTGTAGGACTTTATCCCAAAGCAACTCATATCACTGTGTTCTTCTTTTTTTGTAAAATTGAGGTACCCCTTGAGGCATATTACCTCCACCTTATGTGTGATATATCTCATATGTGAGACTTTTTTATTTTTCAATTCACAACAACACTTACTCTCATTAATATTATCATTATTTTCAACAATCTTCTATTAATATTATCATTACAACTTGTTGAAGTTGTCGAACAACCAAGATCCGAGCTTCCAAACAACTCACAATTTAGTAATTTTGATATAATCATTACAACTTAGTATACACAATAGTTGCATACTTGAATTAGCCCAAATCAGCCTGTACAACTAAAAATTCACCCCACCTATGTATCTCAAAATAAAACCCTTAGTTTTCAAATAGTTCCTCACAAATCATGTATTTTATCATAAAAACATTTTCAATTTTTTTTTTCTACATATTTTCTTTTCATAAATCACAATTATTTCTTAAAAACTTTACCTTTTTATACTTCTACCTTCACATTTGATATAAACTACCTATTTTACTCTCTTTTTTAACCAAATAAATAAATAAAAATATTTCATCCTACTATTTTCAATTGTGTTCTGAAAATTTTAAATTAAAATTTTCGATACATATTTTAATAATTTGTGTTTTAAAAATAATAATTTAGTGTATCAAGAAATTATGATTTAAAAAAAAAAAGTAAAATAAAAGTACTATTAAAATGTAAAGTAGGAGTATAACTATGAGGATATATGTTATAATTTTCTTATTCCATTTATATGTATAAGTCATCTCATAAAGCTAAGAGAGTAAGGAGCATTACAATCACAACCTATTCTCTTGAATCCAGAGCCAAACCACTCTGAATGTAATAAAAACACATTGAAATGATGGACCAACACTTTATAACTTGGGATCTCCATATAATTTCTCTCTATTTCAATTTGAACACGGTTCCAATTCTAGTTTATTGTCATATATGACAAAATATACATCTATATTGTTTTTTGGAGAAAACAAAAAATATATATAAAAAACAAAGTCTTATTTGTTTATTTTTTAAAACAACAAAATTCATTATGATTGAGAATGTATAAGACATGCACACCCAAGAAAGAAATACTTTGTAGGTTACAAAAAGTTTCTTTAAATCAAAGCATCCAAAATCAAAATAAGCCACCAAAAATTACAAAGACCCCATCTGCATACAAAGAGATTAAGATCTCATATGAACTCATAAGGGACTGAATTTCACAGATAGAATAAGCTCTTATTTTATTTTCTTCTTTTGAAATAACTTTCATCACAACAAAGTTATATGTTGCATAATCAAATGATGTAACACTTACACAATCAACAGTTGTTGTATCCACTTATATCTCATAATAGTTCACTTATATTCAGTTATTAAATTCAATACTTGCACTTACAATTATGAACACAAACCAAGTGCTATTTGGTTGTATACTAGGATCTATCAGATGTTATCCATCAATCACCCAGATAATGGTCACAACTCATAGAGTATTCATCTACAAAATAACTTCATATTGCAGTTGCAAAGGGATTAGGATGATCAAAGCATAAAATATTAAATTATTCATCCATATTTTACATTATGAACAAAAAGTTCATATTAAAATTTCTTTAAGGCAACAACTAGATTTCACGTTAAGACGTCATTTGTCATATTTGGGCCATCAAGACATTCAATCCTTTATAAAAATCATGGAATAAAAATCATGGAACAAAGTATATCCAACTTGCATTCGAAATTGGGGTTATTGGACTCGAGTATAATACAAACCATCTTCACAGTCTTTTAAAGTTTGTATACATTGTTAAATTTTGATTCACATAATTGAAAGTTATTTTTTTCTAAACAGAAGATTGAATGTTCTTGAATAATGAAGAATGATGAAATGGATATCTCAATTATAAATTAAATGGAACAAATTTGTTAGAATAAAAATTTCAAAATCGAGCATTACTCAATTATCATAAGAAACATTAAAAAGTTTATTTCAAAATATGTGTTATCCAATGCTCAATTAATATTGCTTGCAAGCTCTACATCGATGGCAACTGCCAGTGCTTATTTTTTATACATTCTAACCATGTTCTCTGGATCATCTTGTTCCTATTGGCTACTTTCAGTTCTCAAATCTACCTCCTCAAGGTGAATATTATTTTTTATACAACTGTGAATTTTGTTTTTTTATCTCATTAGATCTTGCTTCTGTTGCAGGTTGTGAGTGGTGAACTCGAATTACTAGATATTGCACAAGTGTCTGGTTACAGCGAACCTGTTTAACCTAATTAATCCTTTAGTCTTAAAGTAGCAAACATAGCTTTGTAGAAGCATATACATTGTTGTACAGTTTATAAACACCAGTTGTACGTATATATATAAAATCTTGTTTCTTATTTTTAAATGGTCACTAATATTTGTGCATTTGTTTTTCATTAGATTGCTAACTACGCAAAAAAACTATAAATGTAAATTTTTTAAAATAAATTTTAAAAATATTTTGAAATGCAGTTTGAATAAAAAAAAAAGGAAATAATTTATGTATTTTTTGTTTCAACAATGTTTAATGGATACGAAATTAAATTCCATGAGAACAACACAAATATTAGAAGACACCAAACTAATGTTTTGAATTTGAGCGATTATCAAACATTAATTACATTATAAAAATATTTTCAGATGGATTATAAAATTATATGAAGTTTATGTTACTTGAATTAATTTACAATCATATTATCAACATCTAAGATTATTGATGAACCTAAATTCATTGATGCAAAGAGTGTTAATAAATTGAAATAGACAATTACTTTGAGACAATTCTTTTTTGTAAATGAGTTAACTATTATGGGTTGAGAGAGTAATTTTTAAGGATTAAAAAAATTAAAAATTTCTATTTATTAAAAATATACATTAAACTTCGATTGTAGGACTTTACCCCTAAGGGAGTCCTTCCAGAAATTCTCAAAGGCTTGAGTTGAACTCAAGCCTAAGAGGGGGTTTGGAAATAGTTTTCAACCAGCAATAGACGCGCCTCGGTTAGTACCTCACTAGCTGTGTCATTGCCCCAAGCGCAAAGATACTTTTAAACTTTGATAAACTGTTTTTTTATATAACTTCAAATCTCATATAATCCTCTTATTAGCCATGTGGGACTAATAAATTTTGCTTCCAAACCACCATTCATCAATCCTTGTCTTAAAAAAATGTCTAGTATCACTTAATCCCCTATAGACCTAGCAGAAAACTGCAAAAATCAAATTATTTATTATTTACGTGTATAAGGAATTTTGTACAAGGAGTTAGACAATAAAAAGTCTATTGATAACAAAGAAAAATAATATCAAATTATGGGCATATAAAATTCATAGCAGATTGTACATTAAACCAGAAATTTCTAACATCCTATATTTCTTGGAAGCAAGTGACAAAGACTATCATATATTATACAAACAAATGTTGAAAAAAAAAAATTCCTCTAATTCTTCATCTACATAGTTTTTTATTTTTGTCTTTTTACTTTTTCTGAACATTTGTCTTGTCATCTCATGTTTTTGAGACCTTTAACATGATTGTTATAGACCTTTTGTTAGTAGATAGAATTTAAGACCTTTAACACTATGTTGCACAGAATAAGCTCAAGGGAGGCAAAATGTCTATAATTAATTAGTTTAAATATCTAAAGGAATCAAAAGGCATATGTAACTTTTAAGAGTTAAACTTTAAACGTAGAATTGACATCATCTAAGTAGATGATGCTAAGACATAATTTATTTCAATCATCTCTTAATTAATTATAAGTGAAAACTAAAATTATTAGATGCATTAGATCTTCTACAATAGAGACATCAACATACATATCGAACAATATAATCGTCCCTATAAACCAAAAGTGATAGGATACCAACAACTCTGTTGTATGGGCTTTACCGTTAGTAGTTGACCTTAGTGTGAGAACAAGAAAAGTGTGACATAAATCTTATAAAAATAGATTATTAACTAAACAAAAAATAGAAGCATTCAAAAGCGACTAAATTCTAATACTTTAATTGAAGGGGCCGCGCGAACGCAGGCCTCCACAGAAACAAATTATGATGTAGGCTCCACCACTTAGGTAGACCTTAGGCTAGCACCCCTTCTAAGTGCAATGAAGGTCACTTGCATAAGCCATGGGCCTTCTTGATAACCCATTGACTCCATCCAGGTAAGTATGTTGTACGGTAACTCACACTTCTATTTTATATCACTTGCTCCATACTATTCGCTATATATAACTGATGTGGGACTAAAAATTGTATTGTGTGCACTATTGCAGTTAATGGAAGCTTATAATTTTTTAGACTTCTCCGGCGTGTTCTCACTCCCCCAATTGGAAAATCTTAAGTGAGTTATTTTAAAGAATTTGTGCAATTGTATGGTTGAATCTGAGTTTTTAATGTAATGTTTTGCTTTTTCTTTCTTGGTCATTAGTTGAAATGCAATTACAACGAACGTTAATGTTATGTTCCATTGGTTATCTTGTCACTCCCCTTATTCTTAATGTTTGCGCTGTTAAAATTATAATTAGCTATCTAACTATTTCTCTTTCTGTGTTGCTGCCTAATTGACACTGTCTTTGAAATTTATGTTGTAGGACATTGAATTGAAAAAAGACTACATGATTAAAATACAATAATTAAAAATTAGAAGCGTCTATTTCTAAAGGATAAATGTTTAACTAAAGTTGAAAAACTTTACCCCTAAGGGAGTCCTCACTATAACCATGTTAGTTGTATCATTCTCTCGAACGCAAATGTACTTAAATCTATAAACAGTTAAACAATTAAGAAATAATACATTATAATGGTTAAATGAATAAATTTTCACTCCCTTATGGACAAAACACATAGTTAATATTCAAGAAATAAAAATTTAAATATTCAACCTCTTAAGAATCAATGTACATATTGAACTAAAATTGTAGGACTTTACTCCAAAAGGAGTCCTTCTAGAAAGTCTCATAGGCTTTTGTAAAACACAAGCCTAAGAGTGGGTTTGGAAATAGTTTTCAACCAGCAATAGACGCGCCTCGGTTAGAACCTCACGAGCTGCGTCATTCCCCAAGTGCAAAGATAGTTTTCAACGTAGATAAAGAAGCTTGTTTATATAATGTGTAATCAAATATTTTCATCTTACCAATAATATGAGACTAAGAAATGTTGCTTCTAAAATGCCACTCACCACTCTCTTCCTTAAAAAATTGATCTACCATCCTAACTTACCATTCTTATATCGTTTGAAACAATGTTCAAAATCCAATTATTCACCACACTATGATGCCTATAATGAGTTTTCTCTAAATAGCGTATTCCTATGGATACAATTGTATCCAAATAGTACATTTGTATTCCTATGGATACAATTGTATCCATATAGCAAGTTTGGCAGGGAGGACATTTGCATTTTTATAAATGAATTAAGTGTGTTAAAAGTATGAAATCGTCATATAATTTAATATATTATTTTATTTTTTAAAAATCCAAACTATTAAAAGAAACATTTAGCCATCTAAAATCTACCTCTAAAACTGAAACAAATAGTTCATAATATTAAAGAAAATATTAAGTTAATTTTTTTTTTTAAAATTGCAACTAATATTGGAAAGAGGCCGCGCGAACGCTGGCCCCCACAACCACAAATTATGATGTAGGATCCACCACTTGGGTAGACCTTAGGCTAGCACCCCTCCTTTGTGTGCAATGGAGGTCACTATCCTAGGCCATGAGCCTTCTTGATCACCCATTGACCCTATCCAGGTAAGTATGTTGCAACGTAACACACATTTTTCTTTTGTAACCTTTGCTTCATAGTGTTCTCTCTAAATATTTCGATGTGGGACTAAAATTAGTTAAAATATGAAATTGAGTTTTCTTATGGAATGTGAATATACTAGTTACATATATTTTAGAATAAAATCAACTCGGTGTTAACAATGACTAATTTAGTGAAAGGTCTCTATCGTCTTAAAAAATTCTTGTAGAATTCAATGAATGGCTTTATGAATTTTTTTGCTCTATGATCTTTTTGTTTTCTACTCTCTTGTTTTTTATAATATATATATAA
>JBBPBR010000002.1:6310612-6321733 GCA_037974775.1 Cicer pinnatifidum
TTGGAAAATCCTAAGTGAGTTATTTTAAAGAATTTGTGCAATTGCATGGTTCAATCTGAATTGTTAATGATATGTTTTGCTTTTTCTTTCTTGGTCATTTGCTGAGATGCAATTACAATGAAGGTTAATGTTATGTTCCATTGGTTCTCATGTCAATAATTATATGCATGTAAAAAAGGATTAAGTCTTTTTATACAAAATAATTATGTCAATTGATATATATATTTTTTTTGGCATTGAAAGGCTTTTACCTTTTTATTTTTACTTTTACATACATGTATTTTCGTGTCGGAGAAGGAAAAATAGCAAGAGTCTAATAATTTTTTTATCGAATATTTTTAAAATTCAGTATTAAAAACAAAATTTATGTATTTTTTTGTTTCAACAATACTTGATGGCTACGAAATTAGATTCATGGGAACAACACGAACAGTAGAAGACAACAAACTAATGTTTTGAATTTGAGAGTTTTTTGAACATTAATTCCATTATAAGAATGTTTTCAGAAGGACTCTGAATTCATTTGAAGTATGTAATACTTGAACTAATATACCATCATATTTCCAACATCTAAGATTATTGATGAACCTAATTTCATTCATGCAAATAGTGTTAATAAATTGAAATAGACAATTACTCTGGATAATTTTTTTTTTTTTAAATGAGTTAATTATTATGGGCTAGAGTGAGTAAATTTTATAAATCAAAGATTAAAATTTTCTATTTCTTAAAAATAAATATATACATTGAACTTAAATCGTAGGATAAAACATATACATTGAACTCAAATTGTAGGACTTTACCCCAAAGAGAGTCCTTCCAGAAATTCTCAAAGGCTTAAGTTCAACTCAAGCCTAAGAGGGGGTTTGGAAATAGTTTTCAACCAGCAATAGACGCGCCTCGGTTAGTACCTCACTAGCTGCGTCATTGCCCCAAGCGCAAAGATGCATATAACCTTCGATAAGTGGTTCTTTTTATATAACTTCAAATCTCGTATAATCCTCTTATTAGCCATGTGGGACTAATAAATTTTGCTTCAAACCACCATTCATCACTCTTTCTTAAACAAACGTCAATTGTCACTTAATACCCTGTGGACAAAACTGAAAATTGCAAAAATCCAATTATTTGTTACTTTATTACATGTATAAGGAATTTTGTACAAGGATTTAGAAAAAAAGAAAAAAAAAAGTATATTAATAACAAAGAAAAATAATAACAAATTATGGATATAGAAAATTCACATTTGATAATTTTTTTCAAATATTACAATTGAACAAAACCAGAAATTTCTAACATCCTATATTTCTTGAAAGAAACTGACTGAGACAATCAATATTATACAAAACAAATGTTGAAAGAAAAAGATTTCTCTAATTCTTTCTCTACATATTTTTTTTGGTCTTTTTACTTTTTCCCAATATTTGTCTTGTCATGTCATGTTTGAGACATTTAACATGATTGTTATAGACTTTTTGTTAGTAGATAGAATTTAACACCTTTAATAACACTATGTTGCACTGAATAAGCCAAAGGGAGGCAACATGTTTAGAATTAATCAGCTTATATATCTAAAGGAATCAAAAGGCACTTGTAATTTGTAAGAGTTAAACTTTAAACGAATAATTAGCATCATCTAAGTTGACAATGTTATAATTTGAACAATTATAAGAGAAAACATATTTTGATACTTCAATCATCTCTTAAACAATTATAAGTGAAAACTTAAATGATTATTTGCATTAGATCTTTTGCAATAAATACATCAACATACATATATGAGCTTTAATATTAGCAGTAATAAATGAATTGAAAGGAACTTAAATTCTAATAATTAATTAGCAGGGGCCGCGCGAACGCAGGCCCCCATAGCAACAAATTATGATGTAGGCTCCACCACTTGGGTAGACCTTAGGCTAGCACCCCTCCTAAGTGCAATGGAGGTCACTTGCCTAAGCCATGGGCCTTGTTGATCACCCATTGACTCCATCCAGGTAAGTATGTTACACAGTAACTCACACTTCTGTTTTATATCTCTTGCTCCATACTATTCGCTTTATGTAACTGATGAGGGACTAAAAATGATGTTGTGTGCACTATTGTAGGAAGTTCGTAATTTTGTAAACTTCCTCAGCGTTCTCACTCCACCAATTGGAAAATCCTAAGTGAGTTATTTTAAAGAATTTGTGCAATTGCATGGTTCAATCTGAATTGTTAATGATATGTTTTGCTTTTTCTTTCTTGGTCATTTGCTGAGATGCAATTACAATGAAGGTTAATGTTATGTTCCATTGGTTCTCTTGTCAATAATTATATGCATGTAAAAAAGGATTAAGTCTTTTTATACAAAATAATTATGTCAATTGATATATATATTTTTTTTTGCATTGAAAGGCTTTTACCTTTTTATTTTTACTTTTACATACATGTATTTTCGTGTCTGAGAAGGAAAAATAGCAAGAGTCTAATAATTTTTTTATCGAATATTTTTAAAATTCAGTATTAAAAACAAAATTTATGTATTTTTTTGTTTCAACAATACTTGATGGATACGAAATTAGATTCATGGGAACAACACGAACAGTAGAAGACAACAAACTAATGTTTTGAATTTGAGAGTTTTTTGAACATTAATTCCATTATAAGAATGTTTTCAGAAGGACTCTGAATTCATTTGAAGTATATAATACTTGAACTAATATACCATCATATTTCCAACATCTAAGATTATTGATGAACCTAATTTCATTCATGCAAATAGTGTTAATAAATTGAAATAGACAATTACTCTTGATAATTTTTTTTTAAATGAGTTAATTATTATGGGCTAGAGTGAGTAAATTTTATAAATCAAAAATTAAAATTTTCTATTTCTTAAAAATAAATATATACATTGAACTTAAATCGTAGGATAAAACATATACATTGAACTCAAATTGTAGGACTTTACCCTAAAGAGAGTCCTTCCAGAAATTCTCAAAGGCTTAAGTTCAACTCAAGCCTAAGAGGGGGTTTGGAAATAGTTTTCAACCAGCAATAGACGCGCCTCGGTTAGTACCTCACTAGCTGCGTCATTTCCCCAAGCGCAAAGATGCATATAACCTTCGATAAGTGGTTCTTTTTATATAACTTCAAATCTCGTATAATCCTCTTATTAGCCATGTGGGACTAATAAATTTTGCTTCAAACCACCATTCATCACTCTTTCTTAAACAAACGCCAATTGTCACTTAATACCCTGTGGACAAAACTGAAAATTGCAAAAATCCAATTATTTGTTACTTTATTACATGTATAAGGAATTTTGTACAAGGATTTAGAAAAAAAGAAAAAAAAAAGTCTATTAATAACAAAGAAAAATAATAACAAATTATGGATATAGAAAATTCACATTTGATAATTTTTTTCAAATATTACAATTGAACATTTAACCAGAAATTTCTAACATCCTATATTTCTTGAAAGAAACTGACTGAGACAATCAATATTATACAAAACAAATGTTGAAAGAAAAAGATTTCTCTAATTCTTTCTCTACATATTTTTTTTGGTCTTTTTACTTTTTCCCAATATTTGTCTTGTCATGTCATGTTTGAGACATTTAACATAATTGTTATAGACTTTTTGTTAGTAGATAGAATTTAACACCTTTAATAACACTATGTTGCACTGAATAAGCCAAAGGGAGGCAACATGTTTAGAATTAATCAGCTTATATCTCTAAAGGAATCAAAAGGCACTTGTAATTTGTAAGAGTTAAACTTTAAACGAATAATTAGCATCATCTAAGTTGACAATGTTATAATTTGAACAATTATAAGAGAAAACATATTTTGATACTTCAATCATCTCTTAAACAATTATAAGTGAAAACTTAAATGATTATTTGCATTAGATCTTTTGCAATAAATACATCAACATACATATATGAGCTTTAATATTAGCAGTAATAAATGAATTGAAAGGAACTTAAATTCTAATAATTAATTAGCAGGGGCCGCGCGAACGCAGGCCCCCATAGCAACAAATTATGATGTAGGCTCCACCACTTGGGTAGACCTTAGGCTAGCACCCCTCCTAAGTGCAATGGAGGTCACTTGCCTAAGCCATGGGCCTTGTTGATCACCCATTGACTCCATCCAGGTAAGTATGTTACACAGTAACTCACACTTCTGTTTTATATCTCTTGCTCCATACTATTCGCTTTATGTAGTCGATGTGGGACTAAAAATGATATTGTGTGCACTATTGTAGGAAGTTCATAATTTTGTAAACTTCCTCAGCGTTCTCACTCCACCAATTGGAAAATCCTAAGTGAGTTATTTTAAAGAATTTGTGCAAATTGCATGGTTCAATCTGAATTGTTAATGATATGTTTTGCTTTTTCTTTCTTGGTCATTTGCTGAGATGCAATTACAATGAAGGTTAATGTTATGTTCCATTGGTTCTCTTGTCAATAATTATATGCATGTAAAAAAGGATTAAGTCTTTTTATACAAAATAATTATGTCAATTGATATATATATTTTTTTTGGCTTTGAAAGGCCTTTACCTTTTTATTTTTACTTATACGTACAATGTATTTTCGTGTCTGAGAAGGAAAAATAGCAAGAGTCTAATAATTTTTTTATCGAATATTTTTAAAATTCAGTATTAAAAACAAAATTTATGTATTTTTTTGTTTCAACAATACTTGATGGATACGAAATTAGATTCATGGGAACAACACGAACAGTAGAAGACAACAAACTAATGTTTTGAATTTGAGAGTTTTTTGAACATTAATTCCATTATAAGAATGTTTTCAGAAGGACTCTGAATTCATTTGAAGTATATAATACTTGAACTAATATACCATCATATTTCCAACATCTAAGATTATTGATGAACCTAATTTCATTCATGCAAATAGTGTTAATAAATTGAAATAGACAATTACTCTTGATAATTTTTTTTTAAATGAGTTAATTATTATGGGCTAGAGTGAGTAAATTTTATAAATCAAAAATTAAAATTTTCTATTTCTTAAAAATAAATATATACATTGAACTTAAATCGTAGGATAAAACATATACATTGAACTCAAATTGTAGGACTTAACCCTAAAGAGAGTCCTTCCAGAAATTCTCAAAGGCTTAAGTTCAACTCAAGCCTAAGAGGGGGTCTGGAAATAGTTTTCAACCAGCAATAGACGCGCCTCGGTTAGTACCTCACTAGCTGCGTCATTGCCCTAAGCGCAAAGATGCATATAACCTTCGATAAGTGGTTCTTTTTATATAACTTCAAATCTCGTATAATCCTCTTATTAGCCATGTGGGACTAATAAATTTTGCTTCAAACCACCATTCATCACTCTTTCTTAAACAAACGCCAATTGTCACTTAATACCCTGTGGACAAAACTGAAAATTGCAAAAATCCAATTATTTGTTACTTTATTACATGTATAAGGAATTTTGTACAAGGATTTAGAAAGAAAAAAAAAGTCTATTAATAACAAAGAAAAATAATAACAAATTATGGGTATAGAAAATTCACATTTGATAATTTTTTTCAAATATTACAATTGAACATTAAACCAGAAATTTCTAACATCCTATATTTCTTGAAAGAAACTGACTGAGACAATCAATATTATACAAAACAAATGTTGAAAGAAAAAGATTTCTCTAAATCTTTGTCTACATATTTTTTTTTGTCTTTTTACTTTTTCTCAATATTTGTCTTGTTATCTCATGTTTGAGACATTTAACATGATTGTTATAGACTTTTTGTTAGTAGATAGAATTTAACACCTTTAATAACACTATGTTGCACTGAATAAGCCAAAGGGAGGCAACATGTTTAGAATTAATCAGCTTATATATCTAAAGGAATCAAAAGGCACTTGTAATTTGTAAGAGTTAAACTTTAAACGAATAATTAGCATCATCTAAGTTGACAATGTTATAATTTGAACAATTATAAGAGAAAACATATTTTGATACTTCAATCATCTCTTAAACAATTATAAGTGAAAACTTAAATGATTATTTGCATTAGATCTTTTGCAATAAATACATCAACATACATATATGAGCTTTAATATTAGCAGTAATAAATGAATTGAAAGGAACTTAAATTCTAATAATTAATTAGCAGGGGCCGCGCGAACGCAGGCCCCCATAGCAACAAATTATGATGTAGGCTCCACCACTTGGGTAGACCTTAGGCTAGCACCCCTCCTAAGTGCAATGGAGGTCACTTGCCTAAGCCATGGGCCTTGTTGATCACCCATTGACTCCATCCAGGTAAGTATGTTACACAGTAACTCACACTTCTGTTTTATATCTCTTGCTCCATACTATTCGCTTTATGTAGTCGATGTGGGACTAAAAATGATATTGTGTGCACTATTGTAGGAAGTTCATAATTTTGTAAACTTCCTCAGCGTTCTCACTCCACCAATTGGAAAATCCTAAGTGAGTTATTTTAAAGAATTTGTGCAAATTGCATGGTTCAATCTGAATTGTTAATGATATGTTTTGCTTTTTCTTTCTTGGTCATTTGCTGAGATGCAATTACAATGAAGGTTAATGTTATGTTCCATTGGTTCTCTTGTCAATAATTATATGCATGTAAAAAAGGATTAAGTCTTTTTATACAAAATAATTATGTCAATTGATATATATATTTTTTTTGGCTTTGAAAGGCCTTTACCTTTTTATTTTTACTTATACGTACAATGTATTTTCGTGTCTGAGAAGGAAAAATAGCAAGAGTCTAATAATTTTTTTATCGAATATTTTTAAAATTCAGTATTAAAAACAAAATTTATGTATTTTTTTGTTTCAACAATACTTGATGGATACGAAATTAGATTCATGGGAACAACACGAACAGTAGAAGACAACAAACTAATGTTTTGAATTTGAGAGTTTTTTGAACATTAATTCCATTATAAGAATGTTTTCAGAAGGACTCTGAATTCATTTGAAGTATATAATACTTGAACTAATATACCATCATATTTCCAACATCTAAGATTATTGATGAACCTAATTTCATTCATGCAAATAGTGTTAATAAATTGAAATAGACAATTACTCTTGATAATTTTTTTTTAAATGAGTTAATTATTATGGGCTAGAGTGAGTAAATTTTATAAATCAAAAATTAAAATTTTCTATTTCTTAAAAATAAATATATACATTGAACTTAAATCGTAGGATAAAACATATACATTGAACTCAAATTGTAGGACTTTACCCTAAAGAGAGTCCTTCCAGAAATTCTCAAAGGCTTAAGTTCAACTCAAGCCTAAGAGGGGGTTTGGAAATAGTTTTCAACCAGCAATAGACGCGCCTCGGTTAGTACCTCACTAGCTGCGTCATTGCCCCAAGCGCAAAGATGCATATAACCTTCGATAAGTGGTTCTTTTTATATAACTTCAAATCTCGTATAATCCTCTTATTAGCCATGTGGGACTAATAAATTTTGCTTCAAACCACCATTCATCACTCTTTCTTAAACAAACGCCAATTGTCACTTAATACCCTGTGGACAAAACTGAAAATTGCAAAAATCCAATTATTTGTTACTTTATTACATGTATAAGGAATTTTGTACAAGGATTTAGAAAGAAAAAAAAAGTCTATTAATAACAAAGAAAAATAATAACAAATTATGGGTATAGAAAATTCACATTTGATAATTTTTTTCAAATATTACAATTGAACATTAAACCAGAAATTTCTAACATCCTATATTTCTTGAAAGAAACTGACTGAGACAATCAATATTATACAAAACAAATGTTGAAAGAAAAAGATTTCTCTAAATCTTTGTCTACATATTTTTTTTTGTCTTTTTACTTTTTCTCAATATTTGTCTTGTTATCTCATGTTTGAGACATTTAACATGATTGTTATAGACTTTTTGTTAGTAGATAGAATTTAACACCTTTAATAACACTATGTTGCACTGAATAAGCCAAAGGGAGGCAACATGTTTAGAATTAATCAGCTTATATATCTAAAGGAATCAAAAGGCACTTGTAATTTGTAAGAGTTAAACTTTAAACGAATAATTAGCATCATCTAAGTTGACAATGTTATAATTTGAACAATTATAAGAGAAAACATATTTTGATACTTCAATCATCTCTTAAACAATTATAAGTGATAACTTAAATGATTATTTGCATTAGATCTTTTGCAATAAATACATCAACATACATATATGAGCTTTAATATTAGCAGTAATAAATGAATTGAAAGGAACTTAAATTCTAATAATTAATTAGCAGGGGCCGCGCGAACGCAGGCCCCCATAGCAACAAATTATGATGTAGGCTCCACCACTTGGGTAGACCTTAGGCTAGCACCCCTCCTAAGTGCAATGGAGGTCACTTGCCTAAGCCATGGGCCTTGTTGATCACCCATTGACTCCATCCAGGTAAGTATGTTACACAGTAACTCACACTTCTGTTTTATATCTCTTGCTCCATACTATTCGCTTTATGTAACTGATGTGGGACTAAAAATGATGTTGTGTGCACTATTGTAGGAAGTTCGTAATTTTGTAAACTTCCTCAGCGTTCTCACTCCACCAATTGGAAAATCCTAAGTGAGTTATTTTAAAGAATTTGTGCAATTGCATGGTTCAATCTGAATTGTTAATGATATGTTTTGCTTTTTCTTTCTTGGTCATTTGCTGAGATGCAATTACAATGAAGGTTAATGTTATGTTCCATTGGTTCTCATGTCAATAATTATATGCATGTAAAAAAGGATTAAGTCTTTTTATACAAAATAATTATGTCAATTGATATATATATTTTTTTTGGCATTGAAAGGCTTTTACCTTTTTATTTTTACTTTTACATACATGTATTTTCGTGTCTGAGAAGGAAAAATAGCAAGAGTCTAATAATTTTTTTATCGAATATTTTTAAAATTCAGTATTAAAAACAAAATTTATGTATTTTTTTGTTTCAACAATACTTGATGGATACGAAATTAGATTCATGGGAACAACACGAACAGTAGAAGACAACAAACTAATGTTTTGAATTTGAGAGTTTTTTGAACATTAATTCCATTATAAGAATGTTTTCAGAAGGACTCTGAATTCATTTGAAGTATATAATACTTGAACTAATATACCATCATATTTCCAACATCTAAGATTATTGATGAACCTAATTTCATTCATGCAAATAGTGTTAATAAATTGAAATTGACAATTACTCTTGATAATTTTTTTTTAAATGAGTTAATTATTATGGGCTAGAGTGAGTAAATTTTATAAATCAAAAATTAAAATTTTCTATTTCTTAAAAATAAATATATACATTGAACTTAAATCGTAGGATAAAACATATACATTGAACTCAAATTGTAGGACTTTACCCTAAAGAGAGTCCTTCCAGAAATTCTCAAAGGCTTAAGTTCAACTCAAGCCTAAGAGGGGGTTTGGAAATAGTTTTCAACCAGCAATAGACGCGCCTCGGTTAGTACCTCACTAGCTGCGTCATTGCCCCAAGCGCAAAGATGCATATAACCTTCGATAAGTGGTTCTTTTTATATAACTTCAAATCTCGTATAATCCTCTTATTAGCCATGTGGGACTAATAAATTTTGCTTCAAACCACCATTCATCACTCTTTCTTAAACAAACGCCAATTGTCACTTAATACCCTGTGGACAAAACTGAAAATTGCAAAAATCCAATTATTTGTTACTTTATTACATGTATAAGGAATTTTGTACAAGGATTTAGAAAGAAAAAAAAAGTCTATTAATAACAAGGAAAAATAATAACAAATTATGGGTATAGAAAATTCACATTTGATAATTTTTTTCAAATATTACAATTGAACATTAAACCAGAAATTTCTAACATCCTATATTTCTTGAAAGAAACTGACTGAGACAATCAATATTATACAAAACAAATGTTGAAAGAAAAAGATTTCTCTAAATCTTTGTCTACATATTTTTTTTTGTCTTTCTACTTTTTCTCAATATTTGTCTTGTCATCTCATGTTTGAGACATTTAACATGATTGTTATAGACTTTTTGTTAGTAGATAGAATTTAACACCTTTAATAACACTATGTTGCACTGAATAAGCCAAAGGGAGGCAACATGTTTAGAATTAATCAGCTTATATATCTAAAGGAATCAAAAGGCACTTGTAATTTGTAAGAGTTAAACTTTAAACGAATAATTAGCATCATCTAAGTTGACAATGTTATAATTTGAACAATTATAAGAGAAAACATATTTTGATACTTCAATCATCTCTTAAACAATTATAAGTGAAAACTTAAATGATTATTTGCATTAGATCTTTTGCAATAAATACATCAACATACATATATGAGCTTTAATATTAGCAGTAATAAATGAATTGAAAGGAACTTAAATTCTAATAATTAATTAGCAGGGGCCGCGCGAACGCAGGCCCCCATAGCAACAAATTATGATGTAGGCTCCACCACTTGGGTAGACCTTAGGCTAGCACCCCTCCTAAGTGCAATGGAGGTCACTTGCCTAAGCCATGGGCCTTGTTGATCACCCATTGACTCCATCCAGGTAAGTATGTTACACAGTAACTCACACTTCTGTTTTATATCTCTTGCTCCATACTATTCGCTTTATGTAGTCGATGTGGGACTAAAAATGATATTGTGTGCACTATTGTAGGAAGTTCGTAATTTTGTAAACTTCCTCAGCGTGTTCTCACTCCACCAATTGGAAAATCCTAAGTGAGTTATTTTAAAGAATTTGTGCAAATTGCATGGTTCAATCTGAATTGTTAATGATATGTTTTGCTTTTTCTTTCTTGGCCATTTGCTGAGATGCAATTACAATGAAGATTAATGTTATGTTCCATTGGTTCTCTTGTCAATAATTATATGCATGTAAAAAAGGATTAATTCTTTTTATACAAAATAATTATGTCAATTGATATATATATATTTTTTGGCTTTGAAAGGCCTTTACCTTTTTATTTTTACTTATACGTACAATGTATTTTCGTGTCGGAGAATGAAAAATAGTAAGAGTCTTATAATTTTTTTTATCAAATATTTTGAAATTCAATCTAAAAAAAAAAACCGAATTTTTTTTTTTTT
>JBBPBR010000002.1:6329107-6342228 GCA_037974775.1 Cicer pinnatifidum
TAGTTTCTTTCATAGTCACATAAAAAGTTATAGTAATATTTAATAATTAGAATTCCTTCTAACATTTATTAATATATATCTACAATAATATTATTTTTAAAAACATCCAATTGACTTAATAACAATTTTTTACTTGAAAAAATTTGCCTTACATGAATAAATATAAACTTTTTAAAATAAATAACATTTATTAGAGTTATGTATTTTTATCTTATTCTTGTTAAATTTGCACATTTAACTTTATAATTAATATAAGACATCAGTAGTTTATAATAATAATAATTAGTGGTGTTCATATACTAGGGTAAACATGCAAACTTGGTGACCCAAAATAACTCAACATGTATTTTAATTAAATTCATTCAAATTTGAGTCTAGTCCAAATCAACTATTCAAATTAAGCCATTTTTTGTTTGGACATTTTGAATCCACGTATCTATTGACATGACACATATATATTAATTATTATTGATATATAATTAAAATTTAATTATTGAATTATATTTAAAAATTTATTGTCATTTTAATTAATTTAAGTGTTTTATTGATATATTTTAAGTATTGAATAATATGTTATAGTATAATTTTATTATTTTTTTAAATTTTGTTTGTTTGTGACCTACGATTCCAGTGAGTTTTTGAAAAAAGAAAAACTAAACGGATCCAATACATCTTTTATAATAATAATTATTATAATAAAATCATTATCATATATTATTTATAATAGATAAAAATAAAAGATCTCAACGAAATTTTATTAAAGTTATAAATGATAAAAAAAAATATTGAAGTCTTTAATTTTTTTTGTTGAATCCTGAAGAATTTTTCTTTCAATTCATCGGTTCCTTCGGTAAAATAACAACAACTAACAGTCTTTTACCAGCTCTATCTCATTCCTCAATCATGGCTTTTCCAACCCCAGCAAACGAGACCGCTAGGTTGCGCTAAGTCACGCCCAGGATGCGTACTGCGCACCTTCTCTATCAAGTTTTAAAGATAACAAACAATTAAATTAGCAGCTTCGTATATCACTAGACTTTCGCTCTATTTTCCCCTTGTGCTTTATTAAGTCGTGTCATTCATTTTCTCGAGAAAATTTATTTCTACTCAGAAAATTCATTTTCCCGGGAAACAAAAACACACTCTCTCACATCTCCGATGCGAATCCTTTCATCCCTCCGTCGATGACGATCGCCGATATATGTCTCCCTTCACGTTCCCCTTGGGATCAACCAATGGATCTATTCTTCCGTAGTTTCCCCTGTCTCGCTGATCCTGGTTCGTTTCAATAATCCTCTAGTTGATTAACAACTCGATTTTTTAATTTTCAACTTAACTGTTGCTGTTTAATTTGTATTTACTCGATTTTGCATGCTGAACGGTGAAATGCTGCTATGAATTTTGTTTTTATAAGATTTTTGTGTGTGTAACTTTATTTAATTGCTGAATTTTAGCTAGAAGGTCTACGTCGTTCTTGAAGCTTGTATTGCTGGTGATTCATCTGATTTATGCCGGCGTTCTTTTCTTAATTGATGAAGATTTGATAGAGAAGACTAAGAAAGATCCGTGGTAGGTTTTTTCTTCCCTCATTATGTTTAGTGGAAATACTATGTCAATTCCCAAATTGAAGTGGCATTTTCTGGATTTTGTTGATTAGGTTGCAGTTTAGTGGAAATACTTGTGAAAAAGGAAATAGTAAGAAAAATCTTGTACTAACTATGAGTTTTTTGTACAATATCTTCTAGTATAAGTTGAAATTAGGCTTCTAATTTATCTTCAGAAACTCATTTAATTTGTCCATGAATATGCATAAGCTTACAAGTGATACATTTTAACTGAAAAGCTCTTTGTAAACAAGAGATCAATTCAAACTGACCTTAGTTTAACTTACTAGTACTTGAGCTAGTTCAAAACATATCTTTGAGCGACATGCAATGAATTCTTTAATACAATCAAATTTTTTATAGATATAATTCTTACAGCTAGGTACACAAATGATGAAAATGAATATTATTTCTATAATGCGCCTGTTAGTTGTTTATCGTGTTGTATGAAGGAGTTAGTTGCACTAATCCTTTTGAGAAGGACATATTGCAACAGTGTTTTCGTGCTTCCGTCAAGTAATATGAGCAGTGTGATGAAGTCTTAATTTAGAGAAACTAAGGCAAAGTCTAGTTTAATATAATATTATGAATGTATGATTTAGTGCTTCCAAGCAGTTTTAGATAATTGCTATAATTTTTCTGACTTTTTATTTTTTACTTGATTTTCTTTCAGGTACACTGCTTTATACTTGCTGCTGTTTGCTGTTACTTTAATACAATACTTCGCTACATCTATTTCCAATCCAGGGTAATAAAAAAATGTATTTCCTTATGATGAAATGAATACTTGATTGTGATGAGGAACATTGTTTTTTTTTAATTTATATGTTCCTGAAGCGATTTATTTTCCTTTGCTATGTTGTACTGTACAGTTATGTCATTGATGCCATGAATGCTGTTAATAAGAGAAACGTAGTTGGCACAAAGACACCAGAAACATCAAAGTAAGAAACCATCCTTTCCCCATTCTAACGTTTATCATTAAGAATAAGAATCGGATAACATATGAAGTAAATTAATGTTTTTGTTCTGATCTAACTATTTATTTTCAATTTTCATATGCTTAAGCAAAGTCAACCTGCTTCAAGCAGAAATGGGAGCTTCATAATTTCCATGGAGGGAAATCAGACTGTAAAAAATGTTTCAGGAAGCAATGCAACATATTGGTCAAAGTTGGTGTCAGAATTGTATCCTATTGGATCAACAATCAGGTAGGTAGCCATATATAAGATCTCTCATTACTTATACTGTTGATTAAATTTTTCATGTATGATTATTTCCTCACAGAACATGGACGTGCACCTACTGCAATGTGGAACAGGTATTACGAATGTCAATTTGTAGTTCAATTTGTATTGTGTCATTATGTTATTGATTAAGTCATTTATTTATTTTATTGCTTCTTCAATGCATCTTTCAGTGATAGTGTGGCATTTGTTTGATGGTTTCAGTACTCAAATTTCATTATGTACAGTATTAAATTAAATGCAGTACCATAATTAATTATAAGTGTTAGATGGCATATTTAACACATACTTAATATGTAATTATCAGTTACTAACTTACTAGAAATTACGGATTCGATTGATTCTTATCTAATTATGGACGATCTTTGTATGCCCTAATATGTGATTAAAAATAAGCCCCATGTGTGTACTTACGACATAACATTCAGACATAATCTACAATAAGAATATGTTGTCATGTCTTGAAGTATCTTTATTGAATAATTAAGCAATGTCATCAGATTGTAAGTAATTTTGCCGAACTTTCCCAATTGCTATTCTTTATCTTGAATCTGTAAAACCACTGTTTGTGTATTGTTTTCTGATGTAAATATAGCTTGCCTTGTAAGAGAAAGAAGATAGCTTGATGTCAATATTTAGTTTTGTGTTATTAGTTTCAACCAAAAGTGATTGTTTAACTTCAGTAAAATTCTAGAATGAATTTTGTTGTGCTGGATTGTGTGCTTGTAATAGAATCACGAGGAAGCAGTATTTCTATATATTACTTTCAGCACATTAGGAGTTCATTTTGTACCATAATACTGGACACCTCTACTTTCGCCATTATTCTTTGGGTTCTAATAATTTATCCTCTTGATTTTGATGCTCAATTATTATGTTGATGGCCATTATACAGCCTCCACGGGCAAAGCATTGTCATGATTGTGACAAGTGTGTTCTTCAGTTTGATCATCACTGTGTTTGGCTTGGAAATTGTATTGGCCAGGGTAATCATTGTCAATTTTGGTGAGTTATATGTAATTCATCATTACTGTTTGGGCATCATGATTCCTCTGTTTTAAACTTCATCAGAGCTATCTAATATGAGATATGCAATTTCAATTTTACCAAATATTTAATATTAGCTTGATGGTATTTTTTTAACTACTATTAGTGATATTTATCTGAAGGATCCTGGAAATGCAACCATTTACCACAAATTATCAGTAGAGTGTCTATGTTTGTTTCATGATTCATAATTTTCTAGTTGCAGTATGCATCACTATCAATTTTCTTAAAAATAGAAATGAATTTGAAAAAACCAAGGACCGTATTCAGAAACTTGAGCATGTTATCCTTGCATTATTCATTTCTATATTTATTTTTACAGAATATGAGCTTTTACTTTTCTATCCATTAAGTACTATCTGTATTAATAATTATAGATGGTATTAAGCAACACATATATGTATGTGTGTGAAAACATCTTAATTTACTCTTTAGCTCTGTCCCTACTTATAAGCCCCCTTTAGAAAAAGTTGTCTCTAAATATAAGCCCCTATACAAAGTATTAGATGCATTTATTATTTTTTTCCAAATATATCCCAAAACAATACTACTCATTTTCTTGGGAGATGAAAAGTCAATATTAAACAAGTCATACACAAAATGTATATATTAATTACACTACTAGTTTTTCTTAATATATGTGAAAAGTGCCAAAGGTGTCTATAGTCTATAAATAGGGACAAAGGCAGTACTTTACAGTGTTACTTGTACACTTGCAGAATTGATGAATGGGAATTTTAGCTTATGTTCTCCATGTAACAGTAATTTTGTCAGCATTGGGCAATGATACGAATTTTATCAATTTCCTTTGTATATTATATATTCGTATAAATATATGTTTGTCACTACAAATTTTCCTCCTTTCTTTCAAAATACTTTAGGTGGTACCTGTGTGAAGAGACAGCAGTGTGCATCTGGACAGGCATCTTGTATATTTCACACCTGAAGGCTCACATTACAAGGGTTTGGTATGATTTCTTTTGAATGAATGTTGAAATTCAGACTCATTAAAATTAAAATGTTAAGTTTTATTAGTCAAATCCCCCCTTCAGAAAGTTTACGTGTATATGAGGGGTTGGGGTGTGGAATCTGTAGCCATTCCTTGATGAGTGTAGAGGATGTTTCTATGTTTAAGACCTGCCAAGTCAATAACCTTACCTTTTTGCCAACACTTACCTTCTCCTGACACCAAAGTAATGTTACTGGCTTGAGCTGGTGGTCAATAGGGATAAAAATTGGTTGAAATATTGTTGACAATTGTAGACCTTTTCTGTTCATATATATATATATATATATATATATATATATATATGCGTATGTGTGTGTGTGTTTAATTTAGAGAATCCTGGGAGCATGCTCTTTAATATAATCTTTTTTTTATCATTGGGGGAGTTTTTTGTGGGTCTACTAGATTACCGAGGTTTATTATTTAGTGGGACTCACATGAAATTCACCTATTGATAATTTGATGGACAGCACGTTGCTAGCATTCCTTATGAGTTCTGCCATAAGCCAAAGGAAGAAAGTCCAATCCTCCTTCTATCTGTACATTGTGATCTGAAAATGAATGGTAAATTTTTTGGCTGTCAGGTGGCAGGATGCGATCATGATACTACTCTTGATCACTCTGTCGATTTGTCTTATCTTTCTGCTTCTCTTACTGATGTTTCACAGGTAATGTTTATTGTTATTTGCTATATTTATGTATCTTGCATCATATTGCATTTATATGTCTTTGCTTTTGTTCCTTACCAGTAAGATATTATTTATGTTATAATTATGTATGTTGCATTAGTTTGCATTTATATATCTTTGCTTCTGTTCGTTACCTGCAAGATACTTGTTCAATTTTTGTACAATTCTAATAGAAACTGAATTAGAAATTAAGAAGAATGAATGAATATTCATTTGAATTTAACCCTATTCCCAATCCATGTCAGAATTTTAGTGATAGAAAGAATGCCAGCCTTTTTGGAAGACCCCTGCTCTGTCCCCTGACCTGTCTTATATTGTTTTTCTCCTTTAACTAAAACTACTTAACTTTAGTTAGTTACTCTGTATGAAGGACTTCTGGGGTTTTGATATTGATCCCTTATTTCTCTGCTTCCCTTTCTTTGATAGACCCTCCTAATGGAAAGTCTCCTTTCAAACCTATCGAATTCTTCATTGTTGTTTTTGATTTTTATTGTTGGAGGATTCTGTTTGGAATATAAGTGCTATCATTATATCTCTTTCTGTGGTCCTCGAGTTCCTGCCTATGTGTGGTATACATTTTGGTTTTATATATTTGAATGCTAACATTCCATCACCTTGAAGTTACGTTATCAATGAGAGGACTAAATGGATCTATCATTGGACCATAAAATATTTGTTTCAAGGAGTTTAACTTTAATTCAATTATCCTGATTTTCAGAATCCAATTTAAGATATTTGGGAGGTTTTGAGAATCAAAGTTATGAAGAAATAGCTAGAAAAGACTTCCTAAGTGTTTGAAAGATGGATGTTTAGCGGAATGACCTTTTGATTTATAAGTTATTAATCAGTTTGCTACCATTTGCATCTAATCTAAATATTAGGAGTTCTGTTTTGTCAATATAATCATATGTGAAATAAATTACGATGTTCATCCCCTTTTTCTACTGTGGCACTTTATCTCCACCATGTTTACTTTATAGTTGAGCATCCTGGTTCAACTCAGTAAGAGCATCACTGTTGTTTGTCTTTTTGCAGTTATCTCATTCTGACAAATCAGACTACCTATGAACTTGTAAGGAGAAGACGGATTGCTTATCTAAGGTTAGATAAGTAGTCCCCTGACATTTTTGTATTATTTCATATTTTTAGCTTAATAGTTACTACTCCGGTTTCTAACATAAACAAAAGTAGGGTTAAAGAAAATTGATGTATTTGTTTAAAAATTTGAACTAGATACATAAATTTTCTTTGATCTACTTTTGCTTATATTTGAGACAGAAGCCGGAGGGAGTAATAATCATCTAAAGATAACATTTTGACGAAATGGGATTCTTTTTTTGGTTGCACTGCTTTTAATGTTTCAGCTATATGTATGTTGATGGGGACTTAGATGTCTGTGCTTTTGGAATATCTAAGTTAAGCACATTATATTAATCTGCAGGGCAATTCCAGAGAGAGTGCATCCTTTCAGTAAAGGAGTTTGTAGAAATGTATACAACTTCTGCTGTGGAAGTTGGAGATCATACGGTTTAGAAACACTACCCACCCCACAGGAGATAGAGGAAAATTCAAGGCCGTACACATGCTCGGATGTTGCAACTTGTCGGTGTTGCTGAAGTCTATAAGTTTTGTATGTCAATGCATCTGTTTGATTAGATGATTAGAAGATAATTTTAGTCTACTAACGATGTTATTTCTCTTCTTCTATCATTCATTCTTTGCTAATTTTTGAAGGTCGACGTTTCATGTTTGTTGTATAGTTGCAGTGCTAGTGTGTTCTTTTGGTTTACATTGTTATTCTTTAGACCATGATATCTAGCTTATATCATACTGACTCTTGTCATGAAATGCAAAGGACAATAGAGTATTTAAGCTGCATACTCGCGAGTAGTTGAAGTAGCGAACTTTGCGATCGTGCTTATGTTAACATGCCGAGTGGCAAAAGAAAGACTTAGCAAATATTATAACTTTCAGTATTTTATATTAAACTTCCTTTTAGTTCTTTCTAAGTCTCTGTAGAACACAGTACTGCTAATCGCTCTTAACTTGATATTATTAGAGACTTATTAGGCTTCAATTAACAAAGTTATTTTTAATTAAAATAAATTTTAAAAGTGGTCTGTGTTTAACTTTTATTCATTTACATAGTAAAATTACTTTTGTTAGAAATAATCATATTTTTGCCTTAAGACAGTTTTTGTTTTCAAACGATCGTTTTGGAAAACAGTTCAATAAGTGTTAATAATGACATATCGCAAAGTCAGACTGCACAACTTTCAGCACTCAACCATCATGTCAATGACTCTAATTGCCTCCAAGAGGCATATGAAATACTAGTATTGTAATTGTGATGTCATGGTTGCTTAAGCTAGAGAGATAGAAAGAGCAAAATTGATCCCTGTGCTGCATAAGGTGTGGTGGCTGTAGGGTTCTGAATTAAAGTTCAAAATTTATTTGTCCTATAATGAAACATCACAGTACATAAAGTCATATAATGAAACACCACAGTACATAAAGTCATATAATGAAACACCACAGTACATATAAAAAATATGGCATGGTTTTTTTTTCTTTCTACTCATATGTTCTCAAAAGCTTCTAAAAACACTTTCAATTTGACCAATCCCGAAGGTATCGGAGGTGAGAAAATAAGTTATCAAAATATTAAGTGTCATGTATTACTTAGTCATGTTTTTGTAAGTGTGACATGTTTATCAACCATCCAAGAAAGAAATCATAGGTCTTGTAACCATCTCATAACAGAAAAGATTAAATAAAATGCAAAACATTGTAGATCACTAGTATACAAAATCCGTGCAAGCAAAAAGTGTGTGATAATTTATAATTAGATAGCAGTCTTAAAAAATATTTATACATTGTAAATCAATTAAATCCTATCATTTAGATCAAAATCTCTCAAAATTTCATTTTGCAAACTCAAATCATGCAGTACTGCAGTAAAATAAAATTAGGAAAATAAAACATTTTGAAAACTATATGTGAATCAAAATTTATAAAACACCAATTGATTATGACCACCATTTTCACTTTTCAATATTTAAGAAAATGAACACGACATCTTTGAAAAAAAAAAAAAATCTAACTTCCACAAAATAGTCATTGTCAAATGTCAATCCATAGAGAAAAAACAGCTGAATTTTAACCTACTCAACAACTAACATCGACCCCTCTAATCACCACCAATATCATGATTATTTTAGCATCAACACAACTACATAGTGAGGTATACAATTTTGAGAAGAAAAATAAAGACAAAATTAGCAATCATATTCTTAACTTTCCTCCATATATAATTTCCCTTGTAGTTTTTTCCCTTGACACTACTTAGGGTCAAAAAAACTCACTTTAATACCCTTATCAACAACAACATATATACTAGCACCAATCAACATTCCACTAAGACCAATCCCAAAAGTACCCAAAAACCAATTAAGGAACCACATAACACTAAACTTTTTTGGGTTCTTTAACTTTAGCCACATAAAACATGGGTACGCTAATGTCACGGGCAATGCTACTCCTCCAATTAAACCAGCCAAGCTTGCTAAAAATGGAGTTGCCACTCCTACGAAAAATGATAAAAATCCAGAAAAGATTCGAATGCTTGAGCGGAGCCACCAAGGACATGGCTTGTTCATTTTTTTGGTGAATTTTGATTCCAAGTCATCGAAAATTGGCATGCCATAGATTTGGAATGAACACAAACAATTCACTACTACGAAAAAACTTGTTAATCCTAGTACAAATCTTGACACATCATGAGAATGGAATTTGTATAGCGCTGTGAGCATTCCTCCATTTTCAGGAATCTGTACATTTTAAATCATATATAAATTAAAATGTATAATATACCATAATTCAAGTCCTAGTCATTAACTAGTTCATTTTACCTTGTTTGTTTTTAGTTTTAATCCGAGTTTTCCAAAGTAAATAATGTATTTCATAAAAAATTAAATATAAATTATTATACACAAAATAGTTGATATTATATACACACTACGACGGAAACGGATACATACCAAACATCATATATATACTTTTAATTTAAATAAATTGTAGTTGCTACTAGGTTAAGATGAGATAAAATATTTTTTAGTTGTAATAAGTAAGAAATGTAAGATGATTTACCAATTGGCCATAAGCCCAATAGCCACCCAAGGCAACGGGAAATAAGCAAGCAGCAATGAGTGTGTAAGCAATTTTGACTCCTTTCCACATGGGTACGTGTGATGGATGCTTCTCACTTGAAGGCATAGTGGCCTACAACAAATATCATAGACGTTTGATAAGAATCAAGATGATTAGATACTTTGAAGAACACTCATATTTTAATTAACAAGGAGTTCTTTTTTGCCCCCCTTAAATTCTTACATGACTTTAACTTATTGAAAATTTGACACTTAAACGGTAAATTTTTTTATTTATTATTAATCCATTGTAATTAGGATTTAATCAGTTTAGAGCTTAGTCATACTTCAAAGCTCTTCGCTCCTCTCTAAAGATACGCTAAGCCCCACTTATTGTTACCAATTCAACGTATTTTCATTCACAAATTCAACGTGTGTTACCAATTGAGCCCCACTTATTGCTCGGTTAATGATATTGATTATGCTCAATACTCAATTATTTCAATTATTTTGTCCTATTCCAAAAGTCATTCTAGAGTTAGACTAGTTAATCTAAAAGGCAAAGTCATCCACTAACTTCAGTGTTGTATGCTTTCATCTAACCTCTTGAACAACCTTTCTACTTTGAAAGCAGTACTTTGGATCAATTGTCAACAAAATATTGTACCTATCTCATTATTACAAAGTCAAAAGAAACTTCAAATCACATACTTCAGCTAACAAAGCTTTGACCAGTTACAAGTACCCTAAAAATGACGTTGGAATTTTAAATGTGTTGGGAATTGAAAAAAAAAAAAAGCTTTCACACATTGATTTGTTTTATTCTCTATAAATATTGAAGTATCACATTGTATATTTTACTCACATAATAAATTTTGAGCGTATTCTAAGCTATTTATCTCATTTTTTTTAATGTCTTTTTGATATCTTTAGAGTGGTCTTTGTCCTTTCTCTCTTAAAACGATCTTACTTTCAATATGTTTAATACAATTATCCATTTGATTTTAAAGTGATATTTGTGTTGTAGTTCATTCAATTTGCGAGTGAATTTTGTGTCATATTTGAGAGTGTGATTTTAGAATGTTTTCTACCGTGTAGTGAGACACTAATACAATTTGTAACTAAACTATTTTATTTTAAAAGCTTTGTAGCTGATAGTTTGTTTGCACAATTTTAAACAGCTTTGCAAAACGTGTTAAAGAGAACGATTTACTACACGACTCAACTGAGTAATAAATTTGAAACTTATTTTTTCAAAACTGTATTTTTCATTTGAAAACAAACAATATTTTTTTATTTGAAAACAAACAATATGCATCAAAACATGTTCTATTCATTATTGTATTAATTCCATTTGTCACTAATTTCATAATATTTAAATGATTTTACTAACAAATACCATTTAGTTAGACAATCTAAAAGTAAAAAGTTTGCATTAAAAAAAGTAAATTTGAATTTGAAAAATAATTAAAGATACAATTTTGAATACATTTTCAAAACAATATTTTTGTTTTTAGATTCTCAACCAGAACACTTTAACATTTCTCAAACTTAAATAATTAATTAAGAAGAACATAACCATACAATGACATACCTGAATTTCAAGGATGAGATTGTGACCCCTAAAGGCAAATGCAATAATACCTAAGGCATTAAGCAAATCAAGAGTTTTTTGAACCATGTTCCCTCCCCTCACAGGATTATAGCTCACACCTGGCAGGGTACCCTGTGACACAGAAACCACCCAAATGGAGGTACAATACCCTACAGCAGTCACAGCTCCAATGAGGGAAATTCCAGCAATAGAATTCAAGTTTGGTAACTGAGATAAGACCACAGCTACACATGTAAACACTAAGTACCATTCCACTGTGGTCATAGGTTTTGAAGTGCATGATTCTCCACACACAACCTCATAGAATGTCCTAGCCGTTGATCCTCCTATGATGATCAATGTTGTGCATGTTCCTGCTGATAGGTACAATATTGGAAACAAGCCTAGTAATTTCCCCAATTTCTCACCTGCATTTTACAATTCCAACACTTCATCAATTTTCAATACCACTCATAACTCGAATTGTTTGCACAAGTAACTAAAAATTTGTTGAACAATACTACTACAAGTACAACACCATCATTTTCAAGAGGACTTCAACGTGAATAGTTTACTCATATTGTCATGTTACATGCCATGTCTTTTTTATTTATTTGTATGCAAACTAGGCATGATGTATAAATCAATCAATGAGCTATTGCATGAAAGGTGTTGTATGTTACTATAATTTACAAATTATATTTTTATGGTTTAATTGTAATTTTAGTCTTTCTATTTTTACTGATTTACGAAATTAATTCTCCTATTTTAAAAGTTGACAGTTTTAATGTATTCTTTTAATTTTTTAACTAACAAATGATGATGTGAGATGTTTTAAATATTGTGACATATAATAATACGATGATGTATAGTGATTACCACAAATAAAATTGGAATAAAATACCGTAAAATTAAGCTTTAAACTTCAAATTTTCTTCTTCATATTTATAAGTTAATTAATAACATATGAATAATTAATGTATCTAAATGATTATATGTCATAGAATTGTATGTTACGTCATTTAAAATGTTGAAAAATCTTAATGAGAATCAAAATTATCGAATTTAAAAATAGGAGGACCAATTCCGTTAATGAGTAATAATAGAACGATCAAAACTACAATTAAGCTTGTTTTCATTTACTTAATAGACTTGTTTCTTTTGTTTGAACATGAAATGTTCTTATTTTGGAGAGTACATTTTGTGTTATTTGGTGAAAATTCAAGTGAAATGAAAAGAAATAAATGGAGAGACTATCGTACCAAAAGTAGCAAAACAGAGTTGAAGGTATCGACTATAGCGAAGACCTTCTTCTTTAGATTCATGAAGATGAACAAGTAACCATAAGGTGTAAAGTTGCCATACGAAACCTATTGTCAAACTTATTATTCCCCATGTCCTGCAACCAATCACACATTTGTTTCATTAACATTAAAAACATAAGTAATATTTTTCCTAAAAAATATTAATATTTTGCCTAAAAATATATTAATATTTTTTTCGCATTCACAAGGGCTTTGAATGTGTGTGTTACACATTAATGTACACCTTTAAATAAAACATTAAAATTATTCAATGATAATTTTATTGTCTAATAATTTTTTTTTGAAATGAATTAAGATATTTTTTTTTGGTAGATTTAAATGCTAATTACTAAACATCAATTGTTTTATGCATATAATCTAAAATTATATATACTCATCATAACTTGAATTTTTTATTGTTAGGCAAAATAGGAAATACGTGGACTACTTTGAAAATATAGTCTATCATGAAACTGTTTCTA
>JBBPBR010000002.1:6348895-6361431 GCA_037974775.1 Cicer pinnatifidum
CCTGTGAATCCGAGCTTGCTGCTCTGGATTCGAGCCTGCTGCTCTGGACCCCAGCCTGCTGCTCAGTTCCCGAGCCTGCTGCTCAGGACCCGAGCCTGCTGCTCAGGACCCGAGTCTGCTGCTCTGGACCCGAGCCTGCTTCAGTGGACCCGAGCCTTCTGCTTCTGTGGACCCGAGCCTGCTGCTCTGGACCCTAGCCTGCTGCACTGGACCCGAGCCTTCTGCTCTGGACCCGAGCCTGCTGCTCTAGACCCGAGTCGGCTGCTCGGGACCCGAGCCTGCTGATATCCCATATCGTTTGATAGGTGATATCACTTAACGGGCGATAAGCAACATGCCTATCGCCCTAAATAGACAACAATGCCTATCAAACGATAAACGATAACACTTATCAAACGATAATGAATATTGATTGACAGGTGGTAGCACTTATCAAGCGATAACGGCTAACAACTGATAGACGTTATCATGCATCAAGCGATAGTAGCTATCGTTTATCACCTGATAAACGATAGTGTTTATCGTCGCTATTATCACCTATTGTCTAATAGGTGTTGTCGCCTATCAGGCGATAGACGATAGCTGCTATTGGACGATAGGCGATTGCTGATAACTATTTAATTTAAAATAACATAAAATGTGATATTTTTATTGAATCTTTTGTCTATTGTTTTACTAGATTTTTTTTTGAATCAAATCTAGTTTCATACTTCAATTTATTTCTTATATTTCTTCTTCTCTATATTCTCATCACTCCAACTGAAATATTATTTTTTATATTAAGAATTCTCCTACATGATTGCCCAAGTAACTTGTTGTTTCATGCTCCTATTTTGATAACTAAAATAAATATGAAGATAACTAAAATATTGTGACTCTTTCTCACCTGAGTATAACAGTAGTAGTGGCATTCGTAATAAAAATGTGTTGCAAAGAGATGAGAGAAAAAACTACATTCATTACAATCAGCAATGTTCTAACAAAAACTCTATGATAAAATCAACTTCATCTAGACAAAAAAAATAATTAAGTTTTAGATTAAAAAGATACAAGTCAACATTAGATGGTAAGAAGGTATAAGTCAAGTTTTACTTAAAAAAAATATACGTCAATATTGAAGAATTTCAATGAATTAAAGTGTGTGAAAGCAACTTTGAGCATTCTTCCAAAATAAGGTTATAGTCTTTCTAAGATGCAAGCTGCACATGAAAAATGGTTTGGAGAATGTATTCAAACGCTTGGTTAAAACTAAAGTCTTGTCTTTTAAACATCGTTACTATATCTTAGGATCTTTTGAGGATAGAAATTTTTTGCTAAGTCAATTTGTATATAAATATTATGTACACAATTCAATAGTAATACATCAATTAGAAACAACAAATTTTTGTTGTTTTAATTTTTAATTTGAAGCTTTAATTAGTATTCTTTGCCTAAAAACTACTATTACTATTTTTTGTATACAAACAAAATTCATCAATAAAAAAGTGTAACTAAAACTATAAAAGTAACAAAAAAAACTAAACCGCTCATTGTGCCAAGCGCCTCCCAGCAAAGTCCCAAGCACCTCGCAGCAAAGTATACTGTAAATACAAAAACCAAAGAAAAAAAAAAACAATGCAACCTAAAACAAAAACATATCTCCAAGATCAGAAAATCAAGATGATGTAGCCAGTAGCCAACAAATGAATTCCAACACTCTTGAAAAACTGTCACGAAAATAACTTTTTAATGGCCTTACAAGTGTTAGCATACAAATAGCCCTTTAAAAATCTAGGTCGCTGAATACTTTAACTATTAAATCTAATTGCTATAAAGGACATCGTTCTACAATTAACAAATTTAGCATTGGTCTATGTTAAATTCCACCTTTATCTAAATGCCATTTAACTTACATTTAACAACCAAGGTGTTGAAAATCATTCATGTACTTAGCTATTGTTGTAGTCTCATCAATAGTTCTCGCCCTGCAGAAGCATTGATACTATGGTAAGACAAAAAAATATGTACCTAATGAGTTGGAAATGGCATTTACAACCCAAGAATTGTAATATAAAATCACAAGAAACTATAACTCAATTATATAAGGTTAACTTGGTCACTAGACTCTCTGCAGCAGCTTTTCAGCCATTATTTTCTGTTGTACACCACTCAATGTCTCTGACTTCATAATAGCATTAGCTTCGATGATAGTTGTTGGAGAAGAGGCATTGACCTATAGATGAAACAACAATTTTCAAAGGAAAACTCAAATTAGTAGAATGAAAATTTCCCAACTCCAACTTACAAATGATTGCCAACACTTCAAAATAGGACAAGAAATTAAAAATAAATAATATAGTATGGTACGTTGAGAGTAGAGAGCATCTGCATACCCAAGCACGTCCATTTAAGCCAACTATTATCTCGAAAGATAGTTTCTTCCCTAATGTATCAAGTACTGGACATGTGGGTGAGCTGAGAAGCCTACAAACAACATACAATTTCTCATATCATGATTTGTTAAAAGTATGCACGTAATGAAAAAGAAAAAGAAAAACAAATTTAAATTCCATACATCCTTTAGAGATCGGTTGAACACTTGAACATATAGCCTTCTTTTAGAGCACCACACTCTCCTACTTTCCCACTGGCTAAACAAACACCATAACAAAATAAAAGACAGAATTATATTTGCAAATATAGAATGGAAAGAAACTTAAAATTAACCAGAGAAACTACATGATTAAAAGATACACACCAAAAAGAATTTAAAAATGAGGTCACGGAATAAGACACTAACCATCAGTGCATGATAGCTCAGGATTCATTCCAGGGTTTGCTTTTACAACCCGCACATAAAGCAAAGTGCCTACCTGCAAGGTGAAGAATTAAGCAAAAAAACAAAAACACCTACCAAAACAGGGTAGACTAACTAGGAAACACGATTTTAACATTAACACCGCCAGGAGAATGACAGGTTAAGAGTTAACTGCAGTTGGAAGAGGAGATATAATAATCATTACACAATGGTATTCTTAATTCTTTACTATCTATTCTAACATAGACACATGAGGCAAGATTTCTCAAGCAGGCTAGTGACTTGACTTAAAATAAGTAACAAGACTGTGTCATGTAACTGGTCTCAAAATATGTGTTTTGGACATAACTACTCAAAGGTACTAGTACCAATGTTTGGACGCAATTTTATTGTCCTTGGTATAATGTATAAATAGGTCTCTTCACTTATATCTAGTTAAGTATGTTTATATTTATAGTCTAGGTCTCTAGGGTTATATTATGAAATGAACTCCATATCATTTAACTACTACGCGTACACAACAACAAACTCTTAATTCATTAATGACGTCCCAAATCCCTCAACAATCATGATAATTGTGAATATCATAATTCATAAAGCAAAGTAACTAAAAGATGTTGCCATTAGTTAATGTGGAAAAGGATACCGCAAAGAGAAATAATTATCCTAAACAGATCTTTTATAAAAAGAAGGTTCTCTACATGCACTAAAAAAGATAAAATCATATATACAGAAATAAACCATGAACTATTATTGCACAGTTTTATCAATGAGTCGTGAGAGTATAAGAGATACCAATTATAAGTTATGCAAATAGCATACATATAGAATTTATGCACACCTCAAACTTAGGTATATTTCTTTTGGTTCCTCCTTCAAATGCAAGCACTAGTAGAAATGCTAAAGCAGGTCCTTTTATATCCACAAGAAAGTTCTGCACAGATATAAAATGAAATTTTAAATAAAATAGAATAAACCTCAAAGCTAAAAAAAAAAAATCAATTACTTTCAAGGAAATAGAAAGTACAAGAGTTGAACGGAACCAAGAAATTCATTCATTTTGTAATTTGTAGTAATTTTTTATTTACATGTTATACGTTAAGATACATTATAGCATCGTTTGATCCATATAGCTAATTCGCTTTTCTTGACCAACATTAAGGACTTAACAAAGTATATAAATACTGATCTAGAACTATAAGCCTTGAGCACTCCTCTAGGGCAATGTACTATATGACTCGGGTTTCAGAAACTTTGAGGAAAAGAGATCTCGATATTGTATGGTTATACGAGAAAAGGTACAAAATGTTTTACTGATGGTATCTTAATCATCAAACACCAAAATAAAATAACCTTATTTTATCCTGGAATAAGACAATCCAACCTAGGATAAAACCTTAAATAAAAACATCCAAAACGGAACCCCTAATTTCTAAATTGAAATCCTAAAACTACTTGCCCAATTGATACCATTACCATAAACTTTATATAGTTAATAGAAACTAACAAGTTATAGAACCTATAAAAATTGCATTCAGCAAGAAAGTACTGCAGACCTAAAGAACTTCAATGAACAAAAAAACTAAACAAAAATATAAAGTTTCTTACATCTGATCTGGAGTCAACAACTATTCCAAGAACCGAATCCTCTGCATGAGGCAATACTGTACAAAACAGCATAATCAGAATAAGGAAAGAAAGAAGATAGCATTTCTCTGAGCCTAGAGAAAAATAATTGCAAGCCTCTTCCATAATGCAAATTACAACTCATCTTAAAAAGCAAGAAATTAATCTCATATACTAATACGTACAGAGTGTGCTAAGGAATAAAAATTTAAAAGCAAAATATCGCACACATCACTAACCTAGTTTCATGGTTACCAACACAAATTACATGACAGGTATTGTCTCCAAATATAAAAGACAACCAAATTTTGACACTAACAGATGACATTACAATGAAAAATGGAAACATTGATTTTGGGATATTATTTCCACCAACTTCCACTTTAGCCCTCTTGTTGTAGGTCGGAAACATATTAGTCCATTCTATTAAAATATCACAGGAATACATATAATAGAAACACATGCTTGATTGTAAGGCATATATTATAGATATTGGCAGTAAATTCAAATAACAGATAAACATGTTATAAAACCATAATGGAATTGAACCAGTAACATTGAAAAATCAACATTTTCACGTCAGTCAAAGAAAGCCTTTACACTACTACACTCACCCTCTTTTGAGAATTTTCAATCCATTATTTATTAGGCTTGGAGAACCTAAGCTTGCCAGCCTTCATTACAGAAATCACATCATCGTCCTAAAAACAATTTATACAAATGAGAATCTGTTACTAATATACTGGAAAAAATGAGAAAAATGCAAGAAAAATCCTTTACTATTTCCTTCTTGCTTAGAAGATACCAAGTATCGAGATGAATAAAGAAATAAGAGATTTAGAGTAAGACAACTTAGGTTCACAAAAATTGAAATATGAAGTTCCATAAGGTATATATATACTATATAAAGCAAATTTTCACATAATGAAATTAAAAACATCTAAACATCGTAATATCAGTAAGTTGAAATTTTAGAGTTAATAAAATGATGAGTTTCCACTCACTTTATGCCTAAGTAAAAGAAGAAAAACCAGTTTATAATTTCTAAGTGAAATATGTTTACTTAATTACTTAAGCTAAACTACCCCCACAAAGAATAGAAGTTACCATAGCTAGCTGCACACAGTTTACTGTTCAAAAGGTGGAAAATGAATTAATGAAAAACAAACAAGTTTTCACATCCCAAGCCTAAAAATCTATAAATAGTAAAGAAGAAGAAACTCAAATAAAAAAGTCTAATGCAATCATAAGTTTTCAAATTTCAAACAGCATATCTCAGAGGGAAATTATCAATTGATTGTTATCTAGCACGATTGTCGGGGTCCGGTGTCAAACTAAACATGGCATCAAATAAAGAAAAGGCATTGCTAAAAATGAGTGCCGTGTGTGCTTCTAATATATAATGCACTAATGTTGAACAGAAAAAAGAGTGAGACACTTGACTAGTGCAATCATAAGTTTTCAAATTTCAAACAGCACATCTCAGAAGGAAATTATCAACTGATTGTTATCTAGCATGACTGTCGGGGTCCTTAGTGTCAAACAAAACATAGTATCAAATAAAGAAAAAGCATTGATAAAAATGAGTGTCTGTGTGATTCCAATATAATATATTGCACTAATGTTGAACTGAAAAAAGAGTGCGACACTTGACTTAGGATCTATTTGGATTCACTTTTTTGAACTTATCTAATGGCATAAACATTAGTGAGACTGTTTGACAAAACTTATGTAAACAGTTTATGGCATATACATAAGCTTTTTTCACCTTATTCCTCTAAACTCTCCATGATAGTTTATGAAAACACTTTAACTATGTTTTATTTTTTGTTATAGAAATAACTTATGCATAAACACTTATATTATCATTGTTTAGATTATAAACATTCAATTAAGTTGTTTATCCAAACAGGGACTAAGCATAGTAATGAATGAGTGTTTTAATTTTGTGAAAGTGGAGAGGTACCTGACGTAAACCGCCTCCAAGCTTAATGGTCTGTTAGTCATGGTAGACAGGTCAAGAACCACATCTCCCGAATCCTATAAAACCATACATTATTATTTTATTAACATAATGAAAAAAATTATAGTTGTACAGTTAACAAACAGCAGCGAAGTTTGTGGAGGATTTAGTTTCCAATTGAGTGAGAAATAAGAAAAGGATGCAAAATCAATGGCCTGAAGTCCTCTCAACTTTGTATTTGAAACTGTAAACAACGTTTAGCATACAAATATAATAGGAACCATGACAAATAGGAGAATTAAGATATTAAATTGCATCAGAGGTGACAATAAGATGGTTGGAGAGAATCTCTCTACTATAAGAAATGATAATGGTAACTCCATGTAGATTACCCTAATTACTGCTACAGGATAATCCTACAACAGTACTCTCCATCCAGGGCCGGTAACTCCTCGTGATCATTATATTTTTTCTTGCAAAAACATTAATAATATATTCATTATAATCAAGATTCTTTAAAAAAAATCATTTGCAAAAACCAGATGAAAATCAATCTACAATAAAAGAAAAAAATCAAGTTACAATTTTTGAAAAAAATCGCTTCTCCTCCTTCACAAAATAGCAGACCAATAATAGAAGACCAATAATTCAACGAAACAACACACCAAAAAACAATCAAAAGAAAACTAAAATGTTCAAAATAAAAACCAAAAAAACCATTGAAACAACATAAAAGAAGAATAAATAAGAGAAAAAAGTTGGTAAGGATGAATAGAAACGAACGATTAAGAAAGAACCATTGAACTATTGAACATAAACGAACCATTGAATATTGAACAGAAACGTACCATCGAACTATTGAACAGAAACGAACCATTGAACTAAACGATTAAGAAAGTTGGTAAGGATGAATAGAAACGAACCATTGAACTAAACGATTAAGAAATGAGGAAGGACGGTGTCGACCGAGTTGCCGGAAAACGGTGGCGGAAGGTGGAAGGTCGGTGGTCTTGGAAGATGGCAAAGTCCGAATGGCTTTGGAGTTTAAGAAAGACGATGGAAGTGAGAGTAAAATCACAAACGAAAAACAAGAAAGCTATTTATAGAGGCTATTTTTTGTTGAACAATTAAGGAGCTCAATTGTTGAACAACAAAGCTATAGAGACTATTTTTTGTTTTAGAAAAAATGACGATGTAGCTACTAATTTTCTTGTTTTTGGTTTTACTTTTAGATTTTATCAAATTATTTTATTAAAAAAAAAGTATTTATCTTTCTGTCTACTAACTGCGAAAAGTGTGAGATGATGTCCTCGTTTGATGTAGATTGAATTTGGGATTTGAATTTATCTTTTAGTTTTTGAGTTTAATTAATATATATTAGTGTAAAATTTATTTATACTTTATTTAAAAAAATAAATAAAAGAGTTTTACACTAATATGACATCCAATAAGAATTATTTATTTTGTTAGGTTTAATCATAAAAATGGGGTGTAGTGGAATGATATCAAATAATACATATCTGATTGAATGGTAATCTAAAATTATTTTTTATTCATTCTTTTAAATTAAAAGAATACATTGATCGAAAATAATATACATACAAATTCGTTAAAATTAAAAATGATAAATTTACAAACAAGTCTACAACACTCAAGTTAATAACAGTAAAATACCTATAAATTTGACAAATAAAGTGTTAAATTTTTTGTCAAGGAATAGAATTTAAATCTCATAAAAAGTTATAAAATGAACATTAATGTTACTTTAATTCATAATAATTTCATGTTTCTCATTAAAAAAAATTCAAAGTGTGAAAATAGATAGGGTTTAAGTGCTTTTTTTTTTCATAAGGTTCAAGTATTTTGATACTTATAATTTATTTTTAGTTTTAACTATATAATATCTAAGAGAAAGAAAGTCTTATAATCTAGAGTTCTATAACAAATGAATGATTAACTGTTAAGGATCAAATTTTACCAAATTTATTATTAAATTAAATAAACAAATCTTCGCCTATTAGCTATCAACTATCAAATGGTAGTTGATAGGCGATCTCTCGACTATCGGCTATCATCTATCAACTGATAGACAATAGTTGATAAACGATCGCTAATATGTAATAGGTGATAGGCTATAATTGATTGCTGATAAACGATATAAGATTGCTTGATAGCTATTTAATGTGAAATATAACAACAGCATATACATCATGATAAATAAATAAATAAATAAATAAATAAATAAATAAATAAATAAATAAATAAATAAATAAATAAATAAATAAATAAATAAATAAATAAATAAATAAATAAATAAATAAATAAATAAATAAATAAATAAATAAATAAATAAATAAATAAATAAATAAATAAATAAAAATCAAATATATCTGCTGCAATTTTCTACCATTGAAATTTGCCTACATGCATATCTGTTCTGCAAACTTGACATGGACATTCTCAGTATTTTTCTATTTCTTAAAACAAATTATGTCATAATTTATGCTACATATACACTGACAACTTTTTATTGAGTTTGCTTAGTGGTACACAAATTTGAATTTCTAATATAAAGAAAAAAAATCCAACCACAACTATATAATCTTCCTAATTTCATACATATATAATTTCCCTAGTAATTCATTTCCTCTTTGGTTGAAACTACTGAGGGTCGAAAAAACTCACATTAACACCAGTATCAATAATAACATAAATACTACCTGCAATTAATATGGCACTTAGACCAATCCCAAATGTTCCTAAGAACCAATTGAGATACCACATTACACTATACTTCTTTGGTTTCTTTATTTTGAGCCACATAAAACATGGATATGCCAATGTCACTGGCAATGCTACTCCTCCAATTAAACCAGCTAAGCTTGACAAAAATGGAATTGCCACTCCTATGAAGAAACATATAAACCCAAAGAGAACCCGGAAAATCGATCGGAGCCACCATGGACATGGCTTCTTCATTCTTTTTGTGTATTGTGATTCCATGTCATCAAAAGCTGGCATGCCGTATATTTGGAATGAACACAAACCATTCACTACTACGAAAAAACTTGTTAATCCGAGTACAAATCTTGATACATCGCGAGAATGGAATTGGTATAGGGCCGTCAACATTCCTCCATTTGCAGGGATCTAGAAATTTTAAACGACAGATTTTCAAATTATTAAAAATATTTGACTTTATTTATAAATTATCTTAAAAGTCACTTCATTGAAACTAAATTCAAATTAAAATATGTGGTACTATACCATATAAGTTACAAGTCATAATAATTAATTAGTTGATTAATTTTAATCTCTTTAGTTAGTTCTAAGGAATTAAATACATACCAGTTGGCCATAAGCCCAATAGCCACCAATAGCCAAGGGAAATATACAAGCAGCAATGATTGTGTAAGAAACCTTCACTCCTTTCCACATGGGCACATGTGATGGATGCTTCTCACTTGAAGGCATAGTAGCCTGCAAGAAATCACAAAGTCACAGTGATGAGATACTTGAAGGATAAGTTAATCATTTAAAAAGGAATAGTGTTTGTTTTGATTTAATTTTTTGAATCTTAAGTCATGGATAACCATTAAATTACACCCAATCAAATATCTAAAATTTAGATCAATTTATAGAAAAGTGTAGATTTGGATGTTAGTAGTAATTTTTTTAGTTACAAAAGATTTATCCTAGAAGTAGTAACATAAAGTCACAATTCAACTAACCTTATTTATTGAGTGAAATTGACTACTCTTTTAACATTCAACCCCAATCCTAATTTTGTTTCCTATTCCATACATCATAATTGACTAATTCATACACTAACTTCAATATTGTGTGCTTGACCCAATATCTCTAATAAAGTTTTTCAACAACTTTTTAAGCAAAAGAACTTCATGTCAATTGTGAACTAGTAAATTAACAATATGTAATGTACCTATCTAATTACTACAAAGTCAAAAACAGGAAACATAAAAAAACTTCAAATTGGCATTTTTTTCAAGTAATGAAACAATGACCACTAATGTAAACTACCCAAATAGATGATCAACAAAAAATTGTTATGTTTATTTTTATAATTCAATTTATCACTAATTTAAGAAAATTTAATTAGGTAAGAGGAATACAAAATCATGTTACATACCTGAATTTCAAGGATGAGATTGTGACCCCTAAAGGCAAAGGCAATGATACCAAGTGCATTAAGAACACTAAAAATATTTTCAACACTATTTTCACCCTTCACAGGATTATAGTTCACACCAGGCAAGGCACCTTGTGCAACAGAGGCAACCCAAATAGAGGTACAATACCCTACAGCAGTTACAGCTCCAATAAGGGAAATTCCAGCAATAGAATTCAAGTTTGGTAACTGAGACAGAATCACAGCTCCACATGTAAATACCAAGTACCATTCCACTGTGGTCATAGGTTTTGCAGTGCATGAATCACCACATACAACCTGATAGAATGTCCTAGCTGTTGATCCTCCAATGATAATCAATGTTGTACATGTTCCAGCTGATAGGTACAAAATTGGAAATAAAGCTACCAATCTCCCCAATTTCTCACCTGCAAAACACATCATTTCAACACTTCTTAAAATTTGAAATCATTTTTTGCTTAAAAAAATGAAAAGGAGAAAGATTATATACCAAATGTGGCAAAGCAGAGTTGAAGATATCTACTGTAGCGAATACCATTCTCCACTGATTCATGAAGATGAACAAGTAACCATAAAGTGTAAAGTTGCCATATAAACCCTATTGTTAAACTTATTACTCCCCATGTCCTGTTATCAATCACAAAAACAAGAACCCTAAATATTCAATCTTTTATTAAGGTTTGAAGTTTTGGTCTTTCTATGTTAGTTGAATCGCGAATCTATTTTATTTCTCTCCAGTTTTAGTTCTTTAAATATAATTTTGGTCCAAAACATAAATTTTTATTTTTTAAAGTCACACTACACCATTCATAATCATAAATTTTATATACAATTGTTGCACCACGAGATCTTGAGACATGGTGTGACTTAAATAAACACAAAAAAAATGAAAATTTATCAAATTTGTAACTAAAATTCTGTTTTGGAGACCAAAACTTGAGAGAAATAAAATAGAGAGACTACTTTCACGACTCAACTTAAATAGGGGACCAAAACTACAATTAAACCTTTTATTAATAATACTAAAATTGAAAAAGAAAGAAAAATAGAAAACTTACCAACCAAGAATAGTGAATGCAACAGGAAGAACAAGAGCTTGAATTCCAATTCCAGAACAAAGAGTATGAAAAGCAGCATAATATTTATTACCATTCCTTGATTCAGTGATTGGTAACCAAGCATCTTGAGGATCAAGTTTTGTTAATCTCAAAGCTTTTCTCATAGGACTTCCCAAAGGAGTAATAAACCTTGGTGTCAAAGACATTCTTGGTGTTCTAGGTGTTTTTGGAGTCTTATTCTTTGGATTTGGTGCATCACCATTTTCTGATTGAAGAAGTGGTGATCTTGTGAGTGATGGTGAATGAAGCTGAGAAGGTGGACATGAAATTGGTGGTGATGACACAATTGGTGTTCCCATTACTGAGTTTCCTGTTCTTGGTGTTATTGGTGCTGACCAAATTTCCTTTGCTTCAGCCATTTTACCTTATTGTTTTGTTTTGTGTTATGTTGCAATTTATGTTAAATATTTGATGTGTATATATAGATAGGTGTGAAATAATACATGATTTTAAAAGGAGAGGAAATCATAATGGAATATCAACATTACTTTTTTGACATTTTTTGTTGAATATAAAAACTCCCATGTGTGTATAAGCCATCATAATATGTACGTAAAATAAAATTAAACTATTTATGTCAATATCTGGTAAGTATGCATATTGCAAACTTGGTGTGTAGGAGACTTTATGTGAAAATAGTACAACATTGGTTGGTGAATAATTTTTAGAATTGTTAATTAATTAATCATAGTTGGCGGTTAAATGTTAATGTTATTATTAATATTGAGATATGTTATGATGAAGTTTGAGTTTGACCAAATATCAAATGAGGAATTGGTTTAATCAAGATTATATAATTTAGATTTTAATTGTAAAATTTTATTTTAAATAAAAAAAAAATTTAAAAATTAAACTATTTAA
>JBBPBR010000002.1:6363343-6374542 GCA_037974775.1 Cicer pinnatifidum
AATATGATATAAAAGTATTGTCTCGTAAATACACTTTAAATAATAGTTGCAGAGATATTTACTGTACATAAACACAAGTTTGAATTTAAAATATTTCACCTTTTCATATTAATTTAGTATTTGCAAGTGTTTCCATTGGACTTTTTAAAAATAAGTTGTTTAGAATTTAAAAAAGAAAAATGAATTCCAAGATGTAGGATATAAATTTTTCATTGTATTTGATTGAACGACTATATAATTGTATCTATATACACAAATTGATGAGGCAAAATTTTTCAATCCTCAACTGATCCCTAAAATTTGGATGCTTTGAAGATAAAACTAAGACTAAATATACTATTGAGTCATGATATTCAAAAGACATACTCTAGTTTTAATCAAACGCCTAAACACATTCTCCAAACCATTTTCTATCATTTCAATTACATTCTCCATACTCTCCAATTTTTCATTTGCATCTTTCATCTTTTCAATATTATTTGAACCTTCCCTTAAAAGGGTCTTCAAACATTCTTTCACACACTTCAATTCATTCAAATTCTCTTCACATGAAGATGATATTACCTTCTTATTATTCATCAATTTTGCCACTTTCAACCATTTGTTTGACTTTGACTTTGATGCAGTTAGAAATGCCAAAAGAGATTGAAAGATAGATATGTTCATTACAATAACTTCTCTAATAACTCTTATCACTTCAACAAATTCTTTATCTTCGTTCAAAACTTGTGATGCTCCGAATTTACTTTCCATTTGTTTCAAAGATGTTATCAACTTTGTGACATTCTTTTTCATTTTCTTGGTGAACAAGTTATATTCATATACACTTGTTTCAATGCTTGAATCTCCCTTTCTCCTTCTAATAGAAGAGTGAAGTGCTTCAACATTTTCTTTGATTTGTAACACGGTGTCTCTTGTGATGCCACATATATCCAAAATTCTAACTGAACCATCCAACAATTCTTCCACAAATTTCTCACCTTGATGGTTAGAAATGGCCTTTTGTGTTGATGACATATTGAGAAGATCTTCCAATGAAATATACAAATCTTCAAGAAATGAAAGGGAAGTGATGATTGAATCAGACGTAGATGTGCCTTCCCAAGTCTTGATTTTGTTGAGATGTTGTTGTATTCTAGTTGCGTTTGGATGAGATTCAGAAGGAAAACTATTTGAACGAGCATGGTACTTTGTTGCCATTTTTTTTCTCTTTAATTTGTTCTTTATTTTTTCTTAAGATAATTTTAAAGCTAGCTGAATGTGTCTGTGATGTTACTAACTGCTTGAGTCTACCTTTATATAAGAGCTAGCTATTGATGATCTTGATTGATAATAATTGATTTTATATAATAAGGAAATAAAAACAGGTAGCACTAAACTTGTTAATTAATAAAGGGTGTAGAGCATGTGGTGCATGCATGAACTTCCCTTTGAATATGTGAATGATATTATAATTGCATGTGGTATTCTGCAAGATGAACATAAGTGGCATGTCTTCCTAATGTTGGCAATCACAAAACTTCGTTAGTCATCAAATTAGTTTGTGTCCTATGCTGCCACATTTCACTCATTATTGCAATAAAAAAATTATGTGCACAGACCTGTCTCAATATGAAGGAGCTGCATGCTACAATAAGTTGTTTTAAAAAGGTTAAGATTCAGATCTTATATATGATATAGAAAAATGTAAATAATTGAAGAGACATGTTCAAAACAAAATGAGTAGAAAATAATTAATCTTAGCATAATTAATCCATTCTTTAAACCATTTAGCAATTCTAGCTCCTCAACAATATAACATGCCAGGGAATAGTTACATCTGAACCAAAAACAACACATTTTGTTTTTTATATATATTAGAAATGAGGTGTATCAGCAGAGGAGGCAAGCTAGTTGGTGACTAATGTGGTTTTCTGTTTTGGTAACACTTGGAAGACATGCCAGTTATACACCTCAATTTCATTATACTATCATCATGGTGTATATTATATTGCATAATGTTTGGCATAAATGTGACAAGTTTAACAAATTCTAAGGAAAAACCATGTAGCTACATGTTAACATTGATTAAGAGAGAGGTTAGTTGCATGTGCTGTATTATTTTTTTTGAATGAAACATGAATTGCTTGTTATTATATATAGAGAGTGTCAAGGACTTGGTAACAATTAATACATGAATAAAAATTCAAAATGAGGTTTTCATTCTACTCTATTCTTAGAAGGAGAAAAGGGGATGCAACCATTGAAAAGAAAAAAAAATTGTAGCAGAATACATTTTCTTCTCAAAGACGATTTAGAAGAATGCTAGGAAGTTGATCACATCAATGAAGAAGGTGGATGGAGAATATGGAGTATCATCATTATTGAATGAAGCCCAAAATTAAAGTCAAAGTCAACCAAATGGTTAAGGAGGGCAAAATTGATGCATTAGAAGGTAATATCATGTGAAGAGAATTTGGAGAAGTTCAATGAGTTGCAATTTGTGGAAGCATTTTTAAACACCCTTTTAAGTGATAGTACTAATTTGTGAAGATTAAGGTTGTACATGAAAGATTGGAGGCTTTGGAGAATGACATTGAAATACTAGAGAATGGTTTGGAGAATGTATTTAGATTGTTAGGGAGTCCAAGGGAGCGTGGGAGTAGCAACAAACTATATTTGAGTTGAGATGTGGTGTCAAAGTCTATTGTGAATCCTAGAATATTTGGCCCGTTATGGCTATCGTGCTCCCCAGACACTCTAACAAGTGGTATCAGAACTATGGTTCGATTTGGTGGAGGAGCAGGAGTGGATCCTGGTGTTGAATCCTTGTATCAAAAGTCTTCTTGACAGTGTAGTCGGGAGATTCGTAATAACGGCGGTACAAGTATAAAATGTGGAAGATTTACACAATGTTGAATTCAAGTGTGAATGGTTAAGTCACACGTTGACTATGAATATGATAAATGTGTGATATATAAAAGAGGTGACCTATATATCTATTATCTTAAGATTTTTAGTGAAAATGTAATTTCAAAATCTCTTGAGATCCTACATCTATTGGTGTCAATATCTTTTGTGATATTAGTTGGTTGTATGTATGTTGAGTCTATTTTTCTCCAAATTCAACTAAGTATTTACATTTTAGGAATCATTGATTCAGTTGTTTACCAATTTGTAGATATATACAATTCAATAATGTCATACAATGAAATATAACAAAAATTTTGTAATCTATATTTTGATATCTTTTAACTCTTCCTTTATATTATTTCTTCCAACTCAAATTATATGTCACTTTTGTAAAAAAGAAAGAAATTTCATTAATTTCCTATGAATTATAGTTAGCTGTTACTATAATGATATTGACAATAACGTGTAAAAAGAAAATTAAATGATTAAGTTGCCTTTATGATTTTGAGTGAAACTTAAAAATAGAGAGCCCATAGATTTGTTAACAAAACACAATGAAAATAAACATAAGTTGATTATAAGTAAAAACAAAAATTAAACTTTTAAAAACTATCGAGACAAAACAATTCTAATACTTTATGGAATTTTTTATACTTTTACATTATCTATTTTGTTTTATTACAAGGTGGCTCAAAACTTAATTTTAACTCAAATAGTGGAAAATAGGATATTTTCCATGAATAAAAAGGTGCAAGCCTCTACAAAGACGTAGGAAACCAAGAAACAATTTTTATATTGAGACAATCCACTACAAACATCACAGAACCAATTTTTATAATTGAAATTTGGCAGCATAAGACACAAACTAATTTGATGACTACTGAGGTTTTCTGATTGCCAACATTAGGAAAACATGCCACTTATATTCATCATCCACATATTCACAATGTTTGGTAGACATGTTACAATCTTACCGTATTCAAAGGGAAGTTCATGCATCCACCACATGCTCTACATTATCATTAATTAGCTATATGTTTTTATTTCTATATTATATGAAATTAATTATTATCAACCAATATATTCAATAGCAAGCTCTTATCTAAAGATAGATGCAAGCACTTGGTAACATCACACATACATTGAATTAGCTTAACAATTATCTTAGAGAAAATTAAGAAGTATAAATTAAAGAATTAAAAAATATTAAAGAATTAAAAAATGACAACAAAGTGTCATGTACGTTCAAATAATTTTCTTTCTAAATCTCATCCAAACACAATTAAAAAAATAAATTATATGAACATGTCAAAATTAAATGCAAGAACACTTGTCTTGATTAACATGTCAAAATTTAATTAGAGAAAAAAGAAATATTATATAGAAAATAACATTTTTTAAGTACAATTTAAATAATAGTTGTGAGATATTTGATAACAAGTTTGAATTTAGAATACTTCACTTTTTCATATTAATTCAGTATCGTAAATTTTACCACTAGACTTTTTAAAAATAAATTGTTTAAAATAAAAAATAAAATAAAAAATCAATACCAAAATATAGAATAGAAACTTTTCATTGTATTTGATTGAAGCACTATTGAATTGTATGTATATATACAAATTGATGAGGCAAAATTTTGTTATCTTCAACTGATCTCTAAAATTTGGATGCTTTGAAGATAAAATTAAGACTAAACACCCTATTGAGTCATCATATTAAGAAAACATACTCTAGTTTTAACTAAACGCCTAAACACATTATTCAAACCATTTTCTATCGTTTCAATTACATTCTCCAAACTCTCCAATTTTTCATTTGCATCTTTCATCTTTTCAACATTATTAGAACCTTCCCTTAAAAGGGTCCTCAAACATTCTTCCACACACTTCAATTCATTCAAATTCTCTTCACATGATGATGATGATACCTTCTTACTATTCATCAACTTTGCCACTTTCAACCATTTGTTTGACTTTGACTTTGATGCAGTCAAAAAAGTCAAAAGAGATTGAAAGATAGACATGTTCATTACAATGACTTCTCTAATAACTCTTATCACATCAACAACTTCTTTATCTTCATTTAAAACTTGTGATGCTCCAAATTTACTTTCCATTTGTTTCAAAGATGTTATCAACTTTGTGACATTCTTTTTTATTTTCTTGGTGAACAAGTTATATTCATATACACTTGTTTCAATGTTTGAATCTCCTTTTCTTCTTCTAATAGAAGAGTGAAGTGCTTCAACATTTTCTTTGATTTGTAATATGGTGTCTCTTGTAATGCCACATATATCCAAAATTCTAATTGAACCATCCAACAACTCTTCCACAAATTTCTCACCTTGATGGTCAGAAATGGCCTTTTGTGTTGATGACATATTGAGAAGATCTTCTAATGAAATGTACAAATCTTCAAGAAATGAAAGGGAAGTGATGATTGAATCAGATGTGGATTTTGATGTGGCTTCCCAAGTCTTAATTTTGTTGAGATGTTGTTGTATTCTAATTGAGTTTGGATGAGATTCAGAAGGAAAACTATTTGAACGAACATGGTACTTTGTTGCCATTTTTTTCTCTTTAGTTTGTTCTTTATTTTTTCTAAGATAATTGAAAGCTAGCTCAATGTTTGTGTGATGTTACTAAATGCTTGAGTCTATCTTTATATAAGAGCTAGCTATTGATGATATTGGTTGATAATAATTGATTTATATAATAAGGAAATAAAAACAGATACTTAATTAATGATAATGTAGAGCATGTGGTGCATGCATGAACTTCCCTTTGAATATGGTAAGATTGTAACATGTCTACCCAACATTGTGAATATGTGAATGATGAATATAAGTGGCATGTTTTCTTAATGTTGGCAATCAGAAAACCTCATTAGTCATCAAATTAGTTTGTGTCTTATGCTGCCACATTTCACTCATCATTTCAATTATAAAAATTGGTTCTGTTTGTTGCTCTGTGATGTGCAGTGGATTGTCTCAATATGAAAGAGCTGCATGCTGCAATATTTTGATTTAAAAAGGTTGAGACCTAAATCTTATGATATAAAAAAATGTACAATTATGGAAGTGTCATTTAATTTAAGTCTATTAAAATTCAGAAAACAAAATGATGAGTAAAATAGTAATAGCCTTTAGATTAGGAACGTGTGTGTACTTTGCTTTGCTTATGTACCATTCATGTGTCCTTTTAATTTTATATGAGCTTTCAATACAATTGGTACTAAATTTTCATCATAATTTTAACAATACAGTCCTTAGTCCTTTTTAATTGATTAATAGATACTAAATTTTCATCATAAGTTTCACAATACAGTGCTTAGTCCTTTTAAATTAATTAATAGGAATAGCAGTTGGTATGCTCTAATACTACTAAAAATGATATTCATACACTTAAGAAGAGATTGTTAGTGTAAAACATAGGTAAAAAGTCTCACATTTGATGTATTATTCAGTTAGTCATATTCATCCTGAGACAAATCAAGTACTTTTATAAGGATTGGACTCTCATTAGTGATTGGCCAAATAGTATTTTCAGTTGACATATAGAAATTTTGTTGCCTTTCCCAGAAGCTTTTAATTTATTTGTTTCCTTTGTCTTTGTAGAGGCTTGCACCTTTTTATTCATGAAAATATATCCTATTTTCCACTATTTGAGTTAGAATAAAGTCTTTGAGCCTCCTTGTAATAAAACAAAATAGAGAATATAAATTCCACACAAAGTATTAGAATTGTTTTGTATCGATAGTTTTTAAAAGTTTATTTTTTGTTTTTACTTACAATCAACTTATATTTATTTTCACTGTATTTTGTTAACAAATGTATGGCTTCTATATTTTAAGTTTCTCTCAAAATCATGAAGATAACTTAATCACTTAATTTTCTAATTACACGTTATTCTCTTGACATTAGTAATAGCTAACTATAATTCATAGGAAATGAACAAGATTTTTTTTTACAAAGCCATATAATTTGAGACGGAGACTATAATATAAAGGATGAGTTAAAAGATACCAAAATATAAATAAATATAAATAGAGTATAAATATTTTGATGTTTTTCATTGTATGATTATTGAATTGTATACATGTACAGATTGGTGTATTGCTTAAGCAATTTTTTTCAATCCTCACCAGATTCCTAAAATTTGGAAGTGAGGACACGGGAGCAACAACGGACTAAATGATCTAAAGTACAAAAGATTTTGACATTATATTTTCACTCAAAACCTTAAACCAATAGTTATATAAGTCATTTCTCTTATATATCTAAGATTTATTACATTTATAGTCGATGTGAGACTTAACCAACCATTCACGTTCGAACTCAACTTTATCCCCCTCAAGTGTGTGAGTCTTCTACATCTTATACTTCTACCGCCGTTATTACCAATCTACCAACTATACTGTCAGAAAGACTTTTGATAAAAGAATCCAACACCAGTATTCACTCTTGCTCCCCCACGAAGTTGAATCATGACTCTGATACTACTTATTAGAGAGTCTGAAGAGCGCGAGAGCAATAAATGGGTCAAATATTCTAGAATCCACAAAGTACTTTGACACTACATCTCAACTCAAATATAAGATGTTAATGCTTTCGCGCTCCCCCAAACCCTCCAACATTTTAAATACATTCTCCAAACAATTTTCTAGGCTTTCAATGTCATTCTCCAAAGCCTCCAATCTTTCACTTACAGCCTTAATCATCACAAATTAGTACTATCACTTAAAAGGGTGTTTACAGATGCTTCCACAAATTGCAACTCATTGAACTTCTCCAAATTCTCTTCACATGATATTACCTTCTTATGCATCAATTTTGCCATCCTTAATCATTCAATAACGATGATACCCCATATTCTCCATCCACCTTCTTCATTGATGTGATCAACTTTCTAGCATTCTTCTAAATATTATTTGAGAAGAAAATCTATTCAACTACATTTTTTTTCAATGCTTGCATCCCCTTTTCTCCTTCTAAGAGTAGAGTAGAATTAAATCCTCATTTCGAATTTTTATGCATGTATTAATTGTTGCCAAGTCCTTGACACTCTCTATATATAATAACAAGCAATTCATGTTTCATTCAAAAAAATAATACAGCACATGCAACTAACCTCTCTCTTAATCAATGTGAACATGTAGTTACATGGTTTTTCCTTAGAATTTGTTAAACATGTCATATTTATGCCAAACATTGTGCAATATAATATACACCATGATGATAGTATAATGAAATTGAGGTGTATAACTGGCATGTCTTCCAAGTGTTGCAAAACAGAAAACCACATTAGTCACCAACTAGCTTGCCTCCTCTTCTGATACACCTCATTGCTAATATATATAAAAAACAAAATGTGTTCAGATGTAACTATTGCCTGGCATGTTATATTGTTGAGGAGCTAGAATTGCTAAATGGTTTAAAGAATGGATTAATTATTCTAAGATTGATTATTTTCTACTCATTTTGTTTTGAAGATGTCTCTTCAATTATTTACATTTTTCTATATCATATATAAGATCTGAATCTCAATCTTTTTAAAACAACTTAAGCTCCTTCGTATTCATATTGAGACAGTTCTGTACACATAATTTTTTTATTGCAATGATGAGTGAAATGTGGCAGCATAGGACACAAACTAATTTGATGACTAATGAAGTTTTGTGATTGCCAACATTAGGAAGACATGCCACCTATGTTCATCTTGCAGAATATCACATGCAATTATAATATCATTCACATATTCAAAGGGAATTTCATGCATGCACCACATGCTCCACACCATTATTAATTAAGAAGTAGTGCTATCTGTTTTTATTTCCTTATTATATAAAATCAATTATTATCAATCAATATCATGAATAGCTAACTCTTATATAAAGATAGACTCAAGCAATTAGTAACATCACACAAACATTGATCTAGCTTTACAATTATCTTAGAAAAAAATAAAGAACAAATTAAAGAGCAAAACAATGGCAACAAAGTATCATACTCGTTCAAATAGTTTTCCTTCTGAATCTCATCCAAACGCAACTAGAATACAACAACATCTCAACAAAATCAAGACTTGGGAAGGCACGTCTACATCTGATTCAATTATCACTTCCCTTTCATTTCTTGAAGATTTGTATATTTCATTGGAAGATCTTCTCAATATGTCATCAACACAAAAGGCCATTTCTAACCATCAAGGTGAGAAATTTGTGGAAGAGTTGTTGGATGGTTCAGTTAGAATTTTGGATATATGTGGCCTCACAAGAGACACCCTGTTACAAATCAAAGAAAATGTTGAAGCACTTCACTCTTCTATTAGAAGGAGAAAGGGAGATTCAAGCATTGAAACAAATGTATATGAATATAACTTGTTCACCAAGAAAATGAAAAAGAACGTTACGAAGTTGATAACATCTTTGAAACAAATGGAAAGTAAATTTGGAGCATCACAAGTTTTGAATGAAGATAAAGAATTTGTTGATGTGATACGAGTTATTAGAGAAGTCATTGTAATGAACATGTCTATCTTTCAATTCCTTTTGACTTTTTTGATTGCATCAAAGTCAAACAAATGGTTGAAAGTGGCAAAGTTGATGAGTAATAAGAAAGTAACACCATCTTCATGTGGAGAAAATTTGAATGAATTGAAGTGTGTGGAAGAATGTTTGAGGACCCTAAGGGAAGGTTCAAATAATGTTGAAAAGATGAAAGATGCAAATGAAAAATTGGAGAGTTTGGAGAATGCAATTGAAAGAATTGAAAATGGTTTGGAGAGTGTGTTTAGGCGTTTAGTTAAGACTAGAGTTTGTCTTTTGAACATCATAACTCAATAGTGTGTTTAGTCTTAATTTTATCTTCAAAGCTTCCAAATTTTAGGGTTTATTTGAGGATTGAAAAATTTTGTCTTATCAATTTGTAAATACACATACAGTTCTATAGTCATACAATCAATACAATCAGTTACAATCAAAAGTTTATACTCTATTTTTATGTTTATTTTAAGATTTGAAATATCCTTAAGGGTATTCATATGCATTATTTTTACTCTGGTTAATTTATGGCTTAGGGAGATTTAATATTAAACACTTCGTTATTTTATTTGACCTTTAAATCTATGGTCTTTGAGTCTGATAAGTCTTCCTCAACCATATGTATAATTTATGGTTTCGAGTTAAAATAGAAATGGCTTACACGAGGATCCTTAATTCTCTTTTAGCTTTATCTTCTACCCGTTAAGAATATCTAAACATTTAACTCAATACACAAAATTGATAGTTTCAATAGAAATCAATAACGATATTTCTATTTGGGTGATTTTCAACTTGTGCTTAAATGTCTAAGTAGGTAACACAATCCGCATTTACAAATATCCATTTGAATCTATCTCGGCTGTGACGGAAAAAAAATCTTCTTTAATCATATGCATTTGCGGATTTTTCCTGAAATTTAAACTTAGAGGATGGGGTGTTGATATATGTCCTACACCAACCCTCCAACTGCTAGTAAAAAAAATTGACTTAAACAATATTCATGCATTAAAATTAAAAGAGTATATTGATCGAAAATAACACAAATACAAATTTATTAAAATTGAAAATAATGAATTTGCAAACAAACTCACATGACTCAAATTAATATCATTAAACGGCAAAATATTTATAAATTTGATAAAATTAAAGTTGATGATGTTGAAGACATTGATTGAAATAATTTGTGCTGAAACAAAATAAATTTGAACAAATAACACTGCAACAAGAAGATGAAATCAGAAATTGCAATTAGTTGATGAAACAAGAAAAACACAATGAAAAAATTATTTATATAAAAATCATGTATTTTGAGTAAAAGGATATACGAAAAACAATGTCGAGTGTTGATTTTAGACTAAAAAATTATCATAAATCACTCCTCTTCTATGATGAAGAAGTTGAAGATAAAAGACAGGTAAAGATGTGACAACTAAACCTAAAATTTGGTTATTATGGAAAACCACATTATTATGTGAACTGCTATTAAAATTAATATATTTTTAACTTAACTGTTTTATGTAAATAATATGATTTTAATATATTTTTATTTTTCTATTATTTTAATATATCATTTACAAAATACATAGTGTTTTTAAATTTATTATTATTATTATTATTATTATTATTATTATTATTATTATTATTATTATTATTATTATTATTATTATTATTATTATTATTATTATTATTATTATTATTAGTATTAGTATTAGTATTATTATTATTAGTATTAGTATTATTAGTATTATTATTATTATTATTATT
>JBBPBR010000002.1:6374713-6386077 GCA_037974775.1 Cicer pinnatifidum
TAGTGTTATTATTAGTATTATTAGTATTATTATTATTATTAGTATTATTAGTATTATTATTAGTATTATTAGTATTATTATTAGTATTATTTTTATTATTATTATTATTATTATTATTATTATTATTATTATTATTATTATTATTATTATTATTATTATTACAATTAGTATTATTAATATTATTATTATTATTATTATTATTATTATTATTATTATTATTATTATTATTATTATTATTATTATTATTATTATTATTAGTATTAGTATTATTTTTATTATTTTTATTATTTTTATCCAAACTATGTGACATATGTAGATATGTGATAGTTGATATCTGACAGGTGATAACGTCTATCGCCTATTAGATATTATCATATAGCATCTATCTGATAGACATTATCGCTCGATATAAACTATCGTCTATCACCTGATATGACCTATCGCTCGATAGGAGCTATCGCATATCGCCCAATAAGAGTTATTGCCTATTGCCCGATAAGAGCTCTCGTCTATCGCATGTATAGTCAAATATGAGCTCTCGCCTATCGCCCGATAGGAACTGTCGCCTATCAAATGATATGAACTCTCGCCTATCGGACGATGGGTGAGAGCTCTTATCGGGCGATAGACGGTAGCTCCTATCGGACGATAGATAAGATCTTCTATCGGACGATAGGTGAGATCTCCTATCGAGCGATAGGTGAGAGCTCATATCAGACGATAGGAGTTGTTGCCTATCAGACGATAGGTGAGAGCTCTTATCGGAAGATAAGCAATAACTCCTATCGGGCGATAGACGGTACCGACTATTGCCCAATATGAGGTAGGCTCAATAGGAGCTACCGCCTATCGTCTGATATGAGTTACCGCCTATCGCCCGATTTAGGCTACCGCCTATCGCCCGATAGGAGCTACCGCTTATCTTCCAATAAGAGCTCTCACCTATCGTCTGATAGGCGACAACTCCTATCGTCTGATAGGAGCTACCACCTATCGCCCGATAGGAGCTCTCGCTTATCGTCCGATAGGTGCTCTCACCTATCGTTCGATAGGAGCTACCGCATATCGCCCGATAGGAGCTCTCTTGTTGCCTCAAATCCTAATTTTTGAACTAAAATAAATAAGATAACTGAAATATTGTGACTTTCTTATCTGAGTATAATAGTGGTTTTCATACTAAAATTGTGTTTCAAAAAGATGAGGAACAAACTACACTCATTACAATCAACAATGTTCTAACAAAAATACTATGCTAAGACCAACATCATAACAAAAAAAAATCAAGTTTTAACTAATCTTTCACAAGAACCTAAGCCAAAATTTTACTGGTAATTTGTTGGTATCTATTTAAGTAGTCTTTGAGCCTTAGATTTTCTCATTCTCTAATGTTGTCTCATCTCACCTAAACTATTTTATTTCAACAACAACAAAAAAGGGAAAATAGCATATTCCACTTATGCAAACACATTCCTAGTTTATGACATAAGTACAAAAATATTTGTAATCTAAAGGCTACAAATTTTATCGTATTCAACTTAAATACCCCTTTAGTTATTGTGCATTTTTCTATACTATATGATTGGAATCCCAACCATATATTAAAACAACATATTGAGACATCGTTACTATATCTTAGGGTTCTTCCGAGGATAGAAAATTTTTACACAATCAATTTGTATATAAATAGTATGTATACAATTCAATAGTAATACATCAATTGGAAACAACAAATTTTTGTACTTTATTTTTGCTCTTTTAATTTTTAATTTTAAGTTTTAATTATAACTATTCTTTGCCTAAAAACTACAATTACTATTTTTTTTAAACAAACAAAATTCATCAATAAAAAGTGTAACTAAAACTATGAAAGTAACAAAAAAAAAATGTTGCCAAGCACCTCGCAGCAAAGTATACTGTAAATACATAAAAAGAATGAAAAAAAAAAACTTTGCAACCTAAAATAAAAATATATCTCCAAGACCATAAAATATAGATGTAGACTGTAGCCAACAAATGAATTCCAGCACTCTTGAAAAACTGTAAAGAAAATAACTTTTAATGGCTTTACAAGTTAGCATACAAATAGCCCTCTAAAAATTTAGGTTGTTGAATACTTCAACTATTAAATCTAATTGCTATAAAGGATATCGGTCTACAATGAACAAATTTAGCATTGGTCCATATTAAATTCCACCTTTATCTAAATGCCATGTAACTTACATTAAACAACCAAGGTGTTGAAAATCATTCATGCACTTAGCTACTGTTGTAGTCTCATTAACAGTACTCGCCCTGCAGAAGCATTGATATTATGGTAAGACAAAAAAATATGTACCTCATAAGTTGGAAATGGCATTTACAACACAAGAATTGTAATGTAAAATCACAATGAACTATAACTCAATTATATACATACGGTTATCTTGGTCACTGGACTCTCTGTAGCAACTTTTCAGACATTCTTTTCTGTTGTACACCACTTAATGTCTCTGAGTTCATAATAGCATTGGCTATAATGATAGTTGTTGATGGAGAAGAGGCACTGACCTATAGATGAAACAACAACTTCAAAAGGAAAACTCAAATTAGTAGAATGAAAATTTCCCAACTCCAACTTACAAATGATTGCCAATACTTCAAAATAGGACAAGAAATAATACATAAATAAATAATATAATATAATATGGTACGCTGAGACTAGAGGGCATCTGCATACCCAAACACGTCCATTTCAGCCAACTGTTATCTCAAAAGAAGTTTCTTCCCTAATGTATCAAATACTGTACATGTGGGTGAGCTGAGAAGCCTACAAACAACATACAATTTCTCATATCATGATCTGTTCAAAGTATGCACGTAAAGAAAAAGAAATTTAAATTCCATACATCCTTGAGAGACCGGTTGAACACTCGAACATATAGCCTTCTTTTAGGGCACCAAACTCTCCTGCTTTCCCACTGGCTAAACAAACACCATAACAAAATAAAAGACATAATTATGGTTGCAAATATAGAATGGAAAGAAGCTAAAAATTACCAGAGAAAAACTCCATGATTAAAAGATACACACAAAAAGGAATTTAAAAATGAAGTCACGGAATAAGACACCAACCATCAGTGCATTGATAGCTCAGGATTCATTCCAGGGTTTGCTTTTACAACCCACACATAAAGCAAAGTGCCTGCCTGCAAGGTGAAGAATTAAGCAAAAAAACAAAAACACCTACAAAAACAGGGTAGACGAACCAGGAAACACTATTTTAACATTAACACCGCCAGGAGAATGACAAGTTAAGAGTAAACTGCAGTTGGGAGAGGACAGTCTCTCAAATACCTATAAATTTAATATGTAAATTTCATTATTGTTTTCCTTTTATTTGTGAAACAGAGGACTCACTGTTTTCATATTCTCTTTTCTGATTCTGTTCATTGTTATTCATCAATATAAGAACCATTACTCAGTGGTATTCTTAATTCTTTACTATCTATTCTAACATAGACACACGAGGCAATATTTCTCATGCAGGCTAGTGACTTGACTTAAAGATAAGTAACAAGATTGTGTCATGTAACTGGTCTCAAAATCTGTGTTTTGGACATAACTACTCAAAGGTTCTAGTGCCAATGTTTGGACGCAATTTTATTGTCCTTGGTACAATGTATAAACAGGTCTCTTCACTTATATCTAGTTAAGTATGTTTATATTTATAGTCTAGGTCTCTAGGGTTATATTATAAAATGAATCCCATATCATTTAACTACTACGCGTGCACAACAACAAACTCTTAATTCATTAATGCCATCCCAGATCCCTCCACAATCATGATAATTCTGAATATCATAATTCATAAAGCAAAGTAACTAAAAGATGTTGCCATTAGTTAATGTGGAAAAGGATACCGCAAAGAGAAATAATTATCCTAAACAGATCTCTATTTTATAAAAAGAAGATTCTCTACATGCACTAAAAAAGATAAAATGATATATACAGAAATTAAACTTGAACTATTGCACAATTTTATCAATGAGTCGTGAGAGTATAAGAGATACCAATTATAAGTTATGCAAATAGCATACATATAGAATTTATGCACACCTCAAACTAAGGTATATTTCTTCTGGTTCCTCCTTCAAATGCAAGCACTGGTAGAAATGCTAAAGCAGGTCCTTTTATATCCACAAGAAAGTTATGCACAGATATAAAATGAAATTTTAAATAAAATAGAATAAACCTCAAAGCTAAGAAAAAAAATTCAATTACTTTCAAGGAAATAGAAAGTACAAGAGTTGAACGGAACCAAGAAATTCATTCATTTTGTAATTTGTAGTAATTTTATATTTACATGTTATACGTTAAGATATATTATAGCATCGTTTGATCCATGTAGCCGACTCCAACCAGCGGGATAAAGCTTGGTTGTTGTTGTTATATGTTCAGATACAACCGCGCTGAATTAACATCATGTGCTTTGTGTTGGTGTAGACAAAAACTATATTTTGAAAAGGCCAGTATCACCATGCAAATGCTAATTCGCTTTTCTTGGCCAACATTAAGGACATAACAAAGTAGATAAATACCTAGAACTATAAGCCTTGAGCACTCCTCTAGGGCAATGTACTCATCTGACTCGGGTTTCAAAAACTTCGAGGAAAAGAGATCTCGTTGTATGGTTATGCAAGAAAAGGTACAAAATGTTTTACTGATGGTATCTTGATCATAAAACACAAAAATAAAATAACCCTATTTTATCCTGGAATAAGACAATCCAACCTAGGATAAATCCCTAAATAAAATTATCCCAAACGGAACCCCTAATTTCTATATTGAAATCCTAAAACTACTTGTCCAATTGATACCATTACCATAAACTTTATATAGTTAATAGAAAGTAACAAGTTATAGAACCTATAAAAATTACATTCAGCAAGAAAGTACAGCAGACCTAAAGAACTTCAATGAACAGAAAAACTAAACAAAAATATAAAGTTTCTTACATCTGATCTGGAGTCAACAACTATTCCAAGAACCGAATCCTCTGCATGAGACACATACTGTACAAAACAGCATAATCAGAATAAGGAAGGAAAGAAGATAGCATTTCTCTGAGCCTAGAGAAAAATAATTGCTAGTCTCTTCCAGAATGCAAATTATAATTCAACATAAAAAGCAAGAAATTAACTCTCATATACTAATACGGACAGAGTGTGCTAAGGAGTAAAAATTTAAAAGCAAAATAGCGCACACATCACTAACCTAATTTCATGGTTACCACCTCATTCAATAAGGTTAGAAAGAGATCGAAAGCAAACATCGTAAAAGGTTCAACACAAATTACATGACAGGTATTGTCTCCAAATATAAAAACAACGAAATTTTGACACTAACAGATGACATTAACAATGAAAGCATTGATTTTGGGATATTATTTCCACCAACTTCCACTTTAGCCCTCTTGTTGTAGGTCGGAAACATATTAGTCCATTCTATTAAAATATCCCAGGAATACATATAATAGAAACACAAGCTTGATTGTAATTTATATATTATAGATATTAGGCAGTAAATTCAAATAACAGATAAACATGTTATAAAACCATAATGAAATTAAACCAGTAACATTGAAAAATTAGAATTGTCGTGTCAATCAAAGAAAGCCTTTACACTACTATACTCACCCTCTTTTGAGAATTTTCAACCTAGTATTTATTAGGCTTGGAGAACCGAAGCCTGCCAGCCTTCATTACCGAAATCACATCATCTTCCTAAAAAAAATTATACAAATGAGAATCTGTTACTAATATACTGGAAAAAATGAGAAAAATGCAAGAAAAATCCTTTACTATTTCCTTCTTGCTTAGAAGATAGTAAGATACCAAGTATCGAGATGAATAAAGAAATACGAGATTTAGAGTAAGACACCTTAGGTTCAGAAAAATTGAAATATGAAGTTCCATAAGGTATATATATACTATATAAAGCAAATTTTCACAGAATGAAATTAAAAAGATCTAAACATTGTAATATCAGTAAGTTGAAATTTTAGAGTTAATGAAATGATGAGTTTCCACTCACTTTATGCCTCAGTAAAAGAAGAAAAACCACTTTATAACTTCTAAGTGAAATATGTTTACTTAATTATTTAAGCTAGACTATCCCCACAAAGAATATTAGTTACCATAGCTAGCGGCACACAGTTTGCCGTTCTAAAGGTGGAAAGTGAATTAATGAAAAACAAACAAGTTCTAAAATCCCAAGCCTAAAAATCTATTAATAGTAAAGAAGAAGAAATTCAAGAAAAACGTCTAGTGCAATAATAAGTTTTCAAATTTCAAACAGCATATCTCAGAGAGAAATTATCAATTGATTGTTATCTAGCATGACTGTCGGGGTCCGGTGTCAAACTAAACATGGCATCAAATAAAGAAAAGGCATTGCTAAAAATGAGTATCGTGTGTGCTTCTAATATATATTGCACTAATGTTGAACAAAAAAAAAAGTGAGACACTTGACTAGTGCAATCATAAGTTTTCAAATTTCAAACAGCAAATCTCAGAGGTAAATTATCAATTGATTGTTATCTAGCATGACTGTCTGGGTCCCTAGTGTCAAACTAAACATGGTATCAAATAAAGAAAAGACATTAATAAAAATGAGTGTCTGTGTGCTTCCAATATAATATATTGCACTAATGTTGAACTGAAAAAAGAGTGAAAACACTTTAACTATGTTTTTATTTTTTGTTATAGAAATAACTTATGCATAAACACTTATATGATCATTGTTTATATTATAAACATTCAATTAAGTTGTTTATCTAAACAGTGTCTAAGCATAGTAATGAATGACAGTTGTAATTTTGTGTAAGTGGAGAGGTACCTGAGGTAAACCGCCCCCAATCTTAATGGTCTGGTTTGTCATGGTAGACAGGTCAAGAACCACATCTCCCAGATACTATAAAACCATACATTATTATTTTATTAACATAATGAAAAAAATTATGCAAAATAGGTGTACAGTTAACAAACAGCAGCAAAGCACTCACCACTAATTGATCTAGTAAGTTTGTGGAGGATTTAGTTTCCATTTGAGTGGGAAATAAGAAAAGGATGCAAAATCAATGGCCCGAAGTCCCCGCAACTTTGTATTTGAAACTGTAAACAACATTTAGCATAAAAACATGATAAGAACCATGACAAATAGGAGAATTAAGATATTGCATTGCACCAGAGGTTACAATAAGATGGTCGGAGAGAATCTCCTACTATAAGAAATGATAATGGTAACTCCATGTAGAGTACCCTAATTACTGATACAGGATAATCCTACAACAGTACTCTCCATCCAGGGCCGGTAACTCCTCGTGATCATTATATTTTTTCTTGCAAAAACATTAATAATGTATTCATTATAATCAAGATTCTTTAAAAAAATTCATTTGCAAGTCACGATTTCAAGGCTACAGTGCGAAAACCAGATGAAAATAAATCTCAAATAAAAGAAAAAAACCAAGTTACAATTTTTGAAAAAAATCACTACTCCTCCTTCACAAAATAGCACGATGTTTGAAAACAAAATATAATAGAAAACATAATTCAATGAAACAACACACCAACCAAAAAAACAATCAAAAGAAAACTAAAATGTTCAAAATAAGAACCAAAAAAACCATTGAAACAACATAAAAGAAGAATAAATAAGAAAAAAAAAAAAGTTGGTAAGGATGAATAGAAATGAACGATTAAGAAAGAACCATTGAACTATTGAACATAAACGAACTATTAAACTATTGAACAGAAACGAACCATTGAACTAAACGATTTAGTAGAAAGAAGGAAGGACGGTGCCGGTCGAGTTGCCGGAAAACGGTGCCGAAGGTGGAAGGTCGATAGGGAATTTGTGACCGTTTGGTTACAGAGAGACGATGAAGTGAGCGTAAACATTAACGAAAAACAAGAAACCTTATTTATATGGGTTTTTAGTTTTAGGCTTGCACTTTCTCTCTCATTTCTCAATTGTCCTATTTTAATATATATATATATATTGTAGTGTAAAGTAGTTTTATACTTTGTTTAAAAAAATAAATAAAAAAAATTTATACTAACATCAGATTCAATAATTATTTATTTTGTCAGGTCTAATCATAAAAATGAGATGGAGTAGAATCATGTGCGAGAATACATATTTTATTGAATGGTAATGTAAAATCCTTTTTTATTTGTTTATTTAAATCAAAAGAGTACATCTATCGAAAATAATACAAATACAAAATTGTTAAAATGTGAAAATGATAAATTTTTGAATAAATTCATAGACTTAAGTTAATAGCAGTAAAATATCTATAAATTTAATAAAATTAAAGTGAGTAGAATAACCTTAGTTTTAATTTTTTGTTAAGGAATAGAATTCAAATCTCTTAAAAATTGTTGTAAAATGAACATTAATACTGCTTTAATTCAAAATAATTTCATGTTTCTCATTAAAAAAATCAAAGTGTGACAATAGATAAAGTTTAAGTATTTTTTTTGTTTATTATACGGTTTGATATTTAGATATTTATAATTTATTTTTTATTTTAACTATTTAGTTTCGGAGAGAAATAAAGTCTTATAAGTTAGAGTTCGTTATCACAAATGAAGATGTGAAAGATAAAATTTTATTAAATTTATTATTAAATTAAATAAAAAAAATCTTAAACATTAGCTAATTTGAGATAAATAATTCAAAAAACGATAAAAAATTTATTTTTTTGACAAATGATAAGGAATGAACTTCAATAAAAAAAAATATATGAAAAGATCTAATATAAATTATGAATCAATGATGTATTAATTTTTACAACAAGATCATTCTCTCATGCATTTAAATGGACATTGAATATTACTCCACTTATGTTACCCTAATGAGCAAGCATATTCAAAAACAAAACTCTATTTTTCACCAAACATCTAAACATGCAATCTAATCCACTTTCCAAACCATCAATATCAACATTCAATCTCTCCAACAATTTCAATGCCCTTTGACCTTCACTATTATAATCACTACTTTTCTCTCTTCCAATAAGACAACATAAAACATTGTTAAGTTCTCCATCACCATTGTTATTATTCCCTTCTTTCAAAGAAGAAAACAACATCATAGGCTTCAACTTTGAAATCAAAGATGACCCTTTTGTTCCAAGTGCTGGCATAGACAAAAAAAATAGCACAGAACATAGTATAGTTATAGTAATTGTATTTGCTTCTCTTAAAACCGTTGCCAAAAAAGCTAGTTTCTGATCTTGATTATCACAAAGAGAAAATGAATTAACTTTGTTCTGCATTCTCTTTAGCTGCAAAAGTTGTTTGGAAATTTTCTTCTTTGCATTCTTTCTAAAACTTTCATATGAAGAAACACTATTTTCAATGCTTGAATCACCTTTTCTAATTCTTCTACGTATTGATGACTCAAGTGTTTGAATGTGTTCTCTAAGAATCAACAATAAATCCCTTGAACACTCACAAGCATCTAGCAATGTGACTGAACCACACAATGTTTCTGATATGAGTTTTCCATCTTTGTAGTGAAGAAGAGCTTGTTGAGTTTGTTGAGAATTGAAGAGTTCTTCCTCCATGCAATTGTACATCTCTGCAAGTAACACTAAATCACTCTGAATTGTCTCTGTTTTTGAATAAATGTTGGATGAATGAGAGTGTTTGTGATGTTGTTTAAGGTTGTTTAAAAGTGATTGTACTCTTTGAGAAGAGGGGTTTCCTCTTGTGGGAAAACTAATGGATCTTAATGGTTGATGTGTATAGGGAAATTTTGAAATGGCTTCCATTGTTTTCTTTGTTAGGATGGTGTTGCTATGACAATTATTTGTTTGAGTGACAACTAGCCTTTGTTCAATCTTATTTATAGGGACATGGTTGAGACTTTGGAGGACAAAAATATGGTATCATATTTTATTGGGTCAACCTATTATTATTATTTCAATAAAAATTGTTTCAACTAAAATTTGAACTTCAATTTTTCCAAACCATTCATTTTTAATTGAAATTTATTAATCAAATTGAGTTTAATTTTTTAGTTAATATTTGTTGGAATTAAAAATAAATAGTTAGTTTCACATTGAATATAAACAAAATAAATTTTAAATATATAAAATATATAACTTTTATATTTAATATTTTTAAATTTTAAGAAAATATACCATATAAAAAATCTCGTGTAATTGTAAATTATTTAGTTTTATGTTATCCTCGTATCCTAAAATTTATTGGATAACATATCTAATATTAAATAACATTTCTGTTTTGAATATCAGATCACATGTGTACATGTGGTGGCAATTTGTGTGACCTATGTTTCATATGGCTTTCTGACAATTTAGGCCAGTAATTCGGTAGCTCAATGAAAATAGACTAATTGTAATTAATCTCAACCTTTGAAAAAATTAAAAATTTAGCATTCTCTAAGAACTTTAGTAGTTGATTTGTTTCAATTGCAATAATCAATTTTTAATTTTGGTATAAATTAATAATAGATAAATGCTAAATAATAATTTGAAACCGTGGGGTACGGTGATGGTAGTGCATTTACTGTTATAGGGGAACAAAGGGTGGCAATCAACCAATTATATATTTATGATTTCTCCTACCTTGGAAATTGATGTGTTAGCATAATAAAAACATCATGGCATATAATTTGTTTCTGTTGCTTTGGTTTGGTTTATGGTTGTGTCTATAGTTAGTAACAAGAGAGAGGGCATTTATAGGAATCACATGTTAGATTTCAACATGCATCTACTCCTTATAAAATGAAATATATAAAAATAAAAATAAAAAATATATTGAAAAGTTGCACAAATTTTTAACTAAATATATTGAGGTTTTTTTCTCTATTTTAATTTTGAAAAAAATTATTAAATTATTCTCTTTTCAAAATTATATAAGACATCTTTATAAATAACGAATTTTTTAAATAATTCTGAATTTGTAAAGGCGAATTCTTTTAAAAAAAATTATATTTTTAATTTTGTTTCATATACATATATATAGATATAATTTATTCATAAAAAAACACAAATTTTAAATTAATTACATAGATCCATTAGAGTTGCATGTAACATTTGAATAACGGTTGCAAGTATGACCAGATAACCGATATAGTTCATATTTTGTTTTCATGTTCTTTTTAATGTCCATTTCAATTCTAATATAGGAACTATTTGTATGATGTTTTTTAATTTTTCACATTTCAACATTGTAATTATAGTATTTCACTAGGCTAATATCATTCATTGGATATATATAAAAACTGTTATTTATATTGTTCTTTTTTATGAATGAATTATATTAATTATATATATATATATATATATAT
>JBBPBR010000002.1:6386221-6408044 GCA_037974775.1 Cicer pinnatifidum
TTTAAATTTCTTTAAGAAAATCGTCAATCAAATTCAAATTAATGTGACTTATAATTTAAAAAAATAGTATTTTAATATATACTTTTAGAAAGGAAATAGTTTAGTAATTTTAAAAAAAAATGGATTCTTTAAAAAAAACAAATATATTATCATTTTAATTATCTGTTTTTATTGATATTTTATTTTAGATAAATTACTAATTAACAAGTTTTCTCTTTTGTTGCGTTCTTCTGCCTGTATTAGCAGAGTAAACAACAACATTACGTTTCAAGATCAATGTATCCAAGCATTATATTCTATGACACAAGAACTTGTGAGTTGTGATACTTAAACTTACACAAAATGTGCAATAAAATATTCGCATATATTGCCGTACTTCAATTCATTACAGGAAATCACTTGTTTAATAGTTGCATGATACAAAATTCTTAATTTATTTTTTCTTTTATATTTAATTTTTCAATCGAATAAAAGTTTAAAACACTAATATAAATAAGAACTGACTACTTTGTGTATTTTGTGTATATTGAAGTAATATACTAAACCAAGATAAGTAAATACCTAAATACTTGGATAAATTTAGATTAGGTAAAGTGTGATCGTATACAAATTTTAAAGTAAATTTTAATTTTTTTAACAAAAAATTCAATCTTATTATTTAAAGTGTTCAATCTTAAAGGGACGGTAGAGATGGTATGAATGTAGACAACCTAAATACTTGTTTTTCCGATGTAAAGAGAAGTGTCAGAACATATTTTTTGGGCACAACATACTAATATAAATACAAAATCAGATAGTGAATACCTTAGTTCTCTTAGCTCTAGAATACTCCGAAAGAAAACATAAGCCTAGGTTTTGTTTATTTTTTATTTTATTTTCTGAAAGCATTGGCTATTGGAAATGGTTCCATGTGATTTTATGTAAAGCATGTGTATCCTCGGATGAAGGTCATATGTATATGTATCATGAAAGACAAAAACGATGTGTTGTGTTTAATTTATATTTTATATTCTTATTAAGCGTGATCAACAAAATATTATTAATCAGCAAAGACAAACATAAATAATACATAGTGGACTCACTGTCAACTAACATGACATCAAGCAATCAAGACATAAAGGCTTTAATTTGTTAACCATTATTAGTTCAAGTAATACTTAAATTAAAACAATGAGTCTATGAGTAAACACTTTAACGAAATTTTACTGGATTCTCTAATGACATCAAACCGAATTCTCTAATGACATCAAACCTCTATTTTAATTGATAGTATATCTATTTTTAAATGGAGTAATTTAGAGATGTTTTTACGAATGATTATATTAAATTTGTATATATTTTTTTTTTCACGTAGAGGACTTAATATATATGAAATAATCAATTAAAACGACATTCAACACAAGAGTTACAATAATAATAAAGATATAATTTAATTATTATTAAAAATATTTAATTTTTATTATAATTATTTCTAAAGTCATGAATAGTTGAGATGCGTTGATAGCGAAATTTTTTACTAATAATGTAATATTGATAAAATTTTACTCAAAGATTATATTATTTCGACGATAATTTATACTCCAAGATTTTTTTTGCAACGATCAATATTAATAAGTTGTATTATTAATATTTTAATTAGATAATGATCGAATTTACGATCTTATTTTCACTCAACTATGTAACTCTCCACCTTAGTCACTAGATTATCCTTGTATCTAAGGATGGGAATAGGCTAGGTCGTTCGTAAGGGCCTATGGCCTGGCCTACTTATAGCCTGGTCTGGCCTATTTAATAAAAAGTCTAGGCTCAGGCTGTTTTTAAAGCCTATTTATTTAAATAGGTCAGGCTTGGCTTATAAAAAAGCCTATTAGGCCTGACAGGCCGGCCTATATATATTTATTATTTATTAATATTATATTTTATTATTATTATATTAATAATATTATTTTCTATTTTATATTATATCAATTAGACAATTACTTAATAATCATTCCATATTCAGTAGTCATTCTATATTTGGTAGCGGTTCTATATTTGGTAGTAGTTTCATATTCGGTAACCGTTCAATTAGTCAATCACTCAGTAGTTGTTCCCTATTTATTTAAGAGGTAATAATGGTTGTGTTTAAAAAGGCTTATAGGTTAGGCCAAACTATTAAAAAGGTCAGGCTTAAGCCGAAAAAAAAGCCTATGATAGGTCATAGGTCAGGCTTAGGCCGAAAAAATAAATCGTAGGTCAGTCTCAAGCCTGGTCTAGCCTATTCCCACCCCTACTTGTATCCAAGATTGATAATTTTTATTGGTATTTCTCTTACTAGAATCTTTCTCTAAAGTAAGGGTAGTCGTTAAATAATCAAACTGAATAAGACTTGAAGAATGAGTGGATCTTGGACTCAATTCAGGTGGCTGGCCCTCTACTGATCTAAAAGCACACCACTCCATGTGGAAGTGATAGTTTTCCCTCTAATTTTCTAATATACTATATATCTATGAGATTACTATTACGTCGCATGAAGTGCTGAATAAACCCCGTTTTAATTAGCAAACTTGGTATATGAGATCAAATCTACACTGCTGGACAAACACGTGATGTAACAGCCCCACATTGATCAACGTCAACCCTTTGGTGTACCCTCGTGACTTGCATGTGATTTTATTTAGTTAAATAGGATTATGTCATATGATAATACTAACAATAAACTTCAATAATCAATTTAATTAAACTGATTAACCATAACCATCTCAGTCATTTTTAAGGAAGTGAGACGTAAGGAGTAAAATAAGAGCTTGATATGATTAAAGGTTAAAGTAACAACAAATAACTTTGATTAAATGAAAGTGGCATCAACTTAATTCCATTTGTTAAACCATCCATATTTCAGTGTGTTTTCTGATACAACTTACAAAACCATCACCGAAGTGAAATCTTAAATCATTATGAATAATGTTACTAATTGTACAAACATTCACTCGTACAATTCTTCAGCCGGAAGTGTACACTTAGCTTAGAATGGGAATTCCAAATAACAATGGAATGGAAGAAATAAGCGTTAGAGGATAACCTCAACTTGAATCATCCTTCTCATCCTTCACAGTATCAACTGAAGATGAACTGGCAAGACATTTAGGGTACTTAAATGGAACAGTTGTCAAAGGCTTATCATCTGACAGGCCTTGACAAGCCAAACCGAATGTGTATCCGAGGGCAAGAGCCACAGGAACAGCAACAGCATTTCCAACTTGCATGTACCTGCATTCAAGATAGAAGAACTATTCAGTGCCAAGTAATATATTATGGATACGAAAAAGATAGAAAATGTTTTAATAACTTATGACCCATTTACTTTCTAAAAACATTCAATTTCATTTTCAATATTTACGTACTATCTAGGTGAATTTAGTGACAGTTGATTATGGATTTTTCTTTTAATTTTTTATAAAGAGAAAATTAAAGCTAACTAGTGTTGTGACATATTTAAGAATTTTCACAAAACTACATTTTCAAAAGCTTTTACCTGAAGTAAACATGCACGTAACTCAGACTAAAACTACCTGAAGTCGTTAACATTTAATAAGGACTGATTTTGAACCCTTCCAAACATACCTCTCTTTGATAGGCCCACAAAGTTTATAGCAATCAGGAAATCCTTGAAGCCTTGCATTTTCACGTATGCTAAGAACTCGATCTTGTGCTGGGTGGAGAAGGGCCTAAAAATAAAATAACTTGGGATTGAGAAAATGCATAGTGATTCTTGAAAAGGGAAACAACCACGAAAAACTACCACTTACACAACCAGTCAAAACAAGGGACAATAGCAAATCAGTTTAATTGAAGAAAAATAATGCTTGCATAAAGTCCTTGTATAGTTAACAACTTAACATCACTTGAATCATAAATGAAACAATTGTGTTGAAGAGATTTTGTAATGGGAGAATTGTATAAGTGGCACTAGTTTTACAAAATAATGCACACAACTTAGAGTATTAACCTGATTGTGAGGCTCTGCTCTTGTCACAACAGTTGACACAATTTCATCCCACCACAAACGACCAAAAGGCCTGTGTTTTCTCAGCAGGTACATTAGAATTTCATATAGATGAAATAACAAAAAAAACATGAAGCAGAAATTGGATAATATGCTAATACATACTTTGAGGAGGTTCCACGAACAAATGACATTGCATAATCAGGAACCTATGCAAAAAAATAAATGTTTTTGTGGTCAACAAATAAGTAGCTTCAAATAAAAATGTGCCAAAGACAAGACAAGACAAGATAAATACCAAAGGCTTCCCAGACTGTAGTAACACTCTTTCAACTGAAGGGTCCCATTCAACTTTGTTGTCTTTCACAAGAACTCCAGGCAGGTCTCTGAAGTTTGCACCCTAAAAAGACAAGCAATAAAAATTAATATTTACAGGGAAATAAAATAATCTAACAGCACATAACGTTCATTCAAGATATGAAACCTTCTTCTTGGGAATTTGGCAAACTCTTTCATAATCATCTTTATTTAATTGCAAGGGACGATGGTCATACAGAACTCTACGTGGTGCACTTTTACTGGTAGCCATATAATTCACCATCTCTACAAAATAGAAAGCAAAGATCAGACACTATCAATTCTGTAGAGTAGTTGGTGCAGTTAATGCATAGAAGCCAGTATGACAAATTTTCTTAACATACAATGAGATCAAAACATACACAATTTAAGTTATAACAAAAGCAAGAGAAAATGCAGTTTAAATCTCTTAAGTAAGCAGATTTCGACTGATAATAAAGATTGGCTCAATTTTATTTAATGAAATCAATATGTTAACATTTAACTTCAATACAGCCATGTACATTCCACTGCAGTGACAACAGGGTATTCTAACAACAGATAACCAAGACACTAGATACTTAAAAACTCAAATAAGTACAAAAACACACCACTTCTCTTTAATCTGATGTATTTTTGAAAATCGGTACGAGGAGTGGTTCCGTAGCTCATTTCATCCTGGCTCTCATCATTTGCTATCTGTTTGATATAAGATAAAATAAACAAAGGCAAGAAATATCATCAAAACTTTATATAAATCAATCAAACTAATTAAACAATGTATATGTAAGAAAAATAAACATACTGGAGGGAGATCTGCTATTGCATCCTTAAGAAAAATGGCATCAGCCAACTGACACTTTTCATTAGTGGCATATGCAACTGCAATTTCCTACATTATGACAATAGCCAAACTCCAATGATTAAAACTTCACAAAAACTAAAGACATTCTTTATCTAAGGAAATGGATCAAACATTTTTAATTCTATTAGTCCTTACTTCAAATTCAGTGGGTATGACTCCTCTTGATACCACCTCATGAGTTGGCAATGGATATGCAGGCAATTTCTACAAACAGATAAAAGTATATAAATCATCAACCTTCCAATTTCAAGTTCAAATTAAACATTGAATCAAATAACTGCTACAAGAAAAAAAACAATAACCTTACTTGAGTAGGAAGAGCTCCCCAAAGAAAAACACGCATCCGAAATTGGGGAAGGCCATAAGATCCTGCAGCCATCATACCCATTCTAGCTTGGTAATTCATGGCCACTAGACGGCCTATGGCATATCGACCCAAAAACCCACCAGCAAATTTCAAAATGTCAACAACATTTTCCATGAGCACATATTTGGGCTTCAAGAAATCAATGATGTCCATATAAACAATCAACTGCTTATTCTTTACATCCTCCAATGGAGCATTTTTATTCCTGAATCGGTTGAAACCACTTACACCTTGACAAGGTGGTCCTCCACAAATAAAATCAGCATCACCCTGAACAAGTGTAAAGTAATACAAATCAGTTGATACGCAGTAGAAGTGAAACAAGGTTGTGTGCAAGCCTGCAATGAGGAATGGAGATACTCACTGGAAGAGGCAATAACTTTTTCTTATATCCTTTTGTAACAAAATCTTTCAAAGCTTCCTTACAGTCACTGTTACATGTAAAATTACAATTAAAATCTTGCATAGATATTTAGCTGAAAGCATTTGGTAAATGTAGTAAAGCAAAGTTAAGGAGAACAATACTCAATAGTTTGATAACTGGAGTTTACCTCAAGCCATCTATTGGCTCCCATGTATCCTCACTGGAATCATAGCCCCTCCAACGCACCTGAATGATGACATCAAAATAATCAATACTAACTAAAAAAGTTTCATTGCACAATAAAATTAAAAAGAAACCATGTTCTTAGATGAATATAGCACTAGAAGTAGCTATGCATATTTTAAGTAGTAGTAAGCTAGGATCAAAGATATAGTAGCCAGATTATAGTGCAACACAAAATAGGCTATAAAAACATTTAATAATAGTCAGTCCTAATGTAAATCAATCAAATTATTGTGCAAGTTCAAAGCCAACATACTTTAAAATGTAGTCCTGATTTTTTTACTCCATTGGGATCACCGTAACAAACAGAAAGTAGCTTTTCGACCTCAAATTCCTCAGAATCAGATGAATTATCTATAGCTTCATTTTTCACATCACTAGCTTCATCATCAGCTTCTTCATCCACATCTAGATTAGAATCTGACCTTTCAGATCCTATCAATGAAAACTCTTCACATAGCTTAACCCAAGCTTTTAGTAGACTTAAAAAGTCTTCTGCAGGCTCATTCCTCACCTGAATTTCAGATTTTGGTAAAATACATGAATATTAATAAAATTAAGAGTAAAAGAATAAAGATACAATGACTAGTATTAACTACATGATGCCAACAAAACCATACCTGTGTTTCTGGGTGGTTCAACTTTAAACTTTCACACGCATGTGAATTTATGTCAACAGCCCACCTCTTCGAAGACAAAAACAACAAGATTCTAAAATCAGTCAAAATAAAATGCTTTAAAAATAAGTTAAAATTAAAACATTGCTTGTGAAAAAGATTATTCTTAATGCTAAATACCTACCGTGACAAGTTTCATGCCAGATATAGAAGCCCCAAAGCAAAGGCCAGTGGACATGGCTCCACAACCAGAATACAAATCTAATAATGTCCACTCTGACTTGTCGGAACTTTTATGTTGACATTTCCCTCCATTGGCCACATTACTATCAGCAACACAACCATTAGAACCAGATTCACTTGAAATTGTAGAGGTTGAATCACTTTCTATTCTGGCTGGTTCTGTAACAATGAGGACAAACCACAACCAACTTGAAAAACTCAGCAATGTGGCATGCATAAACTTTGTACAAATCATCATATATCAGTAATGAAACTCCTACCATTTATAATGTTTGAAAAGGTTAAATAAGGCACAGTGTACTTCATATCATAATATAGATCACAAGAAGGAATTTTCTTCTTTGTACCCACCTGTAGTTACAAAATTATAAATGTATTCAAACTATTAATTAAGGCAAAAACAATCATAAATAACACAAACTAACCAACAGCAAATAAACAAAACACCTACATTTGGAGCAATTTGCACAATTTTAACTTTAGAAACAATACAATCAAGAGGGTTTTCATCTTTAACATCGGAGATAAACACCCTCTTCCTATCAACAAGATTACCATGATCCTTAATAACCTGCACAAGCATTACAAATCTCCAACTTTAACAATACCCAAAACAATCCACTAAAAATACAAAACATAAAGAACAAAATCAAACATTCTCACCGTATCTTCAGCTCGATAAAACCACTGAGCAGTGAAATACTGCTCCTTATCAGGAGTTTCAAACATTTCAACAATTCTTGCTATATAATCAGGTTTACCATCTTCAGCCTAAATGAAACAGCGTTCAACAAATCAACGCATTAGAAAAATCCCAAACAACAAAACTAACAAGCATCATATCAATATCAAGGGTATTTTAGTCCCTAAAAGTGTAAGTCAATAACATTTTGATCTCTAATTCAGCTAAAAATACAAATTAATCTTCAAATGATCAAAATGAGCCCAAAATATAGAACGTACTATTATAAAATATCGAAAAGATACTATTTACTGTTAAAATAATTCATGATCATTATAACATCAAAAACTAAACTGAATAACATTTTGATAATTCAATAACTAATTTAGGTTTTGACTTGAGTCTAAGACAAGTAACAGCACCCTACACTTTGAGAGACTAAAATAGTGATTTATCAATAAATAAACCTAATAACACAATTTTCAACTTAAAATCAAATGAAATAAAGTAAGAACCTTGACATAAGCATTGTCGTTAAGCTTATAGATAACACCATCAACATTAGCTTCACGGTAGTGACACTTTGCTTTCAAACAATCGCTTTCGTTCGATCCACTACAATCAATCACATACTAATGAGTTTGAACTCGCGTAGCAGACGAAAAATAAATAAATAAATTAACAGAAATAACTCACTCGTTAGAGCTTCCTTTATCCCCCTGAAACGGAAACACACAAAAAAAAGTGAGGACATAATGGGAATTAAGAGAAAAAAGTTAAAAAGAAGAGAGAAAGAGAAGTGAAAGACCTTCTTGGAGTAACGGCGAGGCCATTTAGATTGGGCTTCGGCGTTGGGAATGGGCTTTCCGACGAAACAAGCGACAGGGTTAACGGAAGAGTGTTTGGCCTTTTTACGTTCGGAAGGAAGAAGAGAAACGACGTCGTCGTTTTGAGGTGTTTGTTGTGGTCGTTTACCCATTGAGAAAGGAAGAGATTGAAACGACAAAGCAAAATGAAGCAAAATGTGATAATGTATGGTATGATGAGAAAAAAATGGAGTATTTATTTTGCAGCTCCAGAAGAGCGGGAACTTAGGAATTCAATATTGCGCTAAATTTTCGCTACTTTTAAGTTCCCGCATTATAAATAGAAATTAAATATATGTGGATATTTTTTTTCATTCTCTTAATTATTATTAATTTTGAACCAATGCGTCTCATGATGATACACTTTGTTGCTTCGAAGACAAAGTCTAATGTACCATTTATCATTTATTATTCGTGAATCTTTTATTATTCACATAATTTTTATTTAAGTGGTTTAAGATAAGGATCATCGAATCACTAAAGTGAAGTGGTAGTGTTTTAGTATAAGGTATATAAGACTTTAGAGTTGACTGAATATTTATAAAAATACATCAAAGATAGTCATATTTAAATAGTTTATCATTATCGATATTGCGACATCAACCTCAATAAAAAATTAATATATATAGACAAAATAGTTTAATGGATAAGACATGTGGTTGACAAATATTATTTGACATGAAAGGTGAATAAGGAGTTGATTCTATATAAGATTTGTTAAAATATTGAGATTTTAGTTGTACACGAGTAATACTTTGTGATCTTTTTATTTTATTTTGGGTGTTATTTTGTTGTTCAAGTTATCCTTACATGAAGTATGGTAATTCATATTTGTTGAAGTGGTTTAAAACTTTGTAATCATGGTTAGGTGTCGGATTATCATGTTACGAGACTTTTTTTATATATTGTATCAAAAATAATATTTTGTATTTGAATGAAAGTGATCTCATGTTTCTAAAATTTTTAAATAAGCTAACAATTGGTATCCAAAGCCTATTTGTTTTTGAAGAGCACGTGATTTAAAATCATAAAAAACATCATAGCAATTTTTTGACAAATAGAATATCAATCTAAAAAGGAAAAAATAAAATATCAATCTAAAAAGGAAAAAGTAGAATATCAATTTTTCCTATATGACTTCTAACAATATTACACTATCACCACCTCTTGTAATTATAGAAAAGAAATTTGAAATATGGTATGTAAATATGAGAACTCGAATGACAAGTAATACAACTTATATTTTAATATGAATTATGTTCCACTATAAATTAGTACTTAAAAATAATTAAAATTCAAATAATTACATGCGTCATCTCTTATAAGTAGACATTGATTGTCATATTTATTTTTATGACTGAGATGATGACTTAAAAGAAATTGTTTCGATAAAAATAATGAAAAACAAATATATATCTTGTATTGAGTTGATGCAATCAGTGCTCATAAAGACAACGAGATTTGTAAACTATTACTTTTTAAGAGATATCATCGATCGCCGTTAAAACTTTCAATTATTTTTAAGTATTGAATGTGGGTCACTCCTCCAGACAATTCACTGACAAAATAAACGCAGGTTAATAACTGATATATAATAAGTTCACCAATTAAAAAAATAACTAGAGAAGAAATTTTTTAAAAAAAATTAACAAAAACAATCCGTTTTCTTGATACCCAACCTTTTTTCTTAATTGCATCTAGCAATAATACACTATCAACACCTCTTGTATATACATGAAATATGGTATATAAAGTTGATGATTCATTTGAGGGCATATGATATTTGGGAGGTAGTGGAAACAACTATTGAACCACCACCATTGCAAAAAAATCCAATTGTTGTCCAAACGAGATACCACATTGAGCAAGTTGTTAAGAGATATAAGGCTCTTACCATCCTTCACTCAGTTTTAAATGACGATTTTTCATGAGAATCTCACACTTGGAGATAGAAAAACAATTTTGGGAGAAGTTCGAAGAAAAGTTTTTTTGGGAATGAAAGAACTAAGCAAATACGTGCTCTTATTCTAAAAAGAGAGTTTGAAGCCTTAAGATGAATGGAGCTAACAATATAAATAATTTTATGACCAAAGTTATGAAAGTTGTGAAAGAAATTAGATTGTTGGGGAAATAATTTATTGATAGTATAATTGTAGAAAACATCTTAGTGGTTTTACCTGAAAGGTTCAACTAAAAATTTTATTCACTTGAAGATTTTAAAGATATTGATAAAATAAGCTTAACAAAGCTTACAGTTGCGCTTCAAGCTCAAGAGCATATAAGACTTCTTAGACAAAAGGAAACAACATAAACAACCTTACAAGTCAAACATAAAGAAAAATCCATAACAGTTAACGATGAAAATAAATTTGTTAGGAAAGCATTATGGAAAAGATACAAATAGAATGAAAAGTTTCTAAAGTGTGGAATATGTAAAAGAACTAGCCACAAAGAGAATGATTATTGGTACAAAGGAAAAATGCCACCACCAATACAATGTAGTATAAGGTATATAAGACTTTAGAGTTGACTGAATATTTATAAAAATACATCAAAGATAGTCATATTTAAATAGTTTATCATTATCGATATTGCGACATCAACCTCAATAAAAAATTAATATATATAGACAAGATAGTTTAATGGATAAGGCATGTGGTTGACAAATATTATTTGACATGAAAGGTGAATAAGGAGTTGATTCTATATAAGACTTGTTAAAGTATTGAGATTTTAGATATACACTAGTAATACTTTGTGATCTTTTTGTTTTATTTTGGGTGTTATTTTGTTGTTCAAGTTATCCTTACATGAAGTATGATAATTCATATTTGTTGAAGTGGTTTAAAACTTTGTAATCATGGTTAGATGTCGGATTATCATGTTACGAGACTTTTTTTATATATTGTATCAAAAATAATATTTTGTATTTGAATGAAAGTGATCTCATGTTTCTAAAATTTTTAAATAAGCTAACAATTGGTACTATAAATTAGTACTTATAAGTAATACAACTCATTTTAATATGAATTATGTTCCACTATAAATCAGTACTTAAAAATAATTAAAATTCAAATAATTACATGTGTCATCTCTTATAAGTAGACATTGATTGTCATATTTATTTTTATGACTGAGATGATGACTTAAAAGAAATTGTTTCGATAAAAATAATGAAAAACAAATATATATCTTGTATTGAGTTGATGCAATCAGTGCTCATAAAGACAACGAGATTTGTAAACTATTACTTTTAAGAGATATCATCGATCGCCGTTAAAACTTTCAATTATTTTTAAGTATTGAATGTGGATCACTCCTCCAGACAATTCACTGACAAAATAAACGCAGGTTAATAACTGATATATAATAAGTTCACCAATTAAAAAAATAACTAGAGAAGAAAATTTAAAAAAAAAATAACAAAAACAATCCGTTATCTTGATACCCAACCTTTTTTCTTAATTGCATCTAGCAATAATACACTATCAACACCTCTTGTATATACATGAAATATGGTATATAAAGTTGATGATTCATTTGAGGGCATATGATATTTGGGAGGTAGTGGAAACAACTATTGAACCACCACCATTGCAAAAAAATCCAATTGTTGTCCAAATGAGATACCACATTGAGCAAGTTGTTAAGAGATATAAGGCTCTTACCATCCTTCACTCAGTTTTAAATGACGATTTTCATGAGAATCTCACACTTGGAGATAGAAAAACAATTTTGGGAGAAGTTCAAAGAAGAGTTTTTTTGGGAATGAAAGAACTAAGCAAATACATGTTATTATTCTAAAAAGAGAGTTTGAAGCCTTAAGCTGAATGGAGCTAACAATATAAATAATTTTATGACCAAAGTTATGAAAGTTGTGAAAGAAATTAGATTGTTGGGGAAATAATTTATTGATAGTATAATTGTAGAAAACATCTTAGTGGTTTTACCTGAAAGGTTCAACTAAAAATTTTATTCACTTGAAGATTCTAAAGATATTTATAAAATAAGCTTAACAAAGCTTACAATTGCGCTTCAAGCTCAAGAGCATATAAGACTTCTTAGACAAAAGGAAACAACATAAACAACCTTACAAGTCAAACATAAAGAAAAATCCATAACACGATGAAAATAAATTTGTTAGGAAAGCATTATGGAAAAGATACAAATAGAATGAAAAGTTTTTAAAGTGTGGAATATGTAAAAGAACTAGCCACAAAGAGAATGATTATTGGTACAAAGGAAAAATACCACCACCAATACAATGTAGGTATTGCAACAAAAATGGGCATATTGAGAGGCTTTGTAGGTTGAAACAATAGCAAAAAAATCCAACAAAGTAATGTTTCTTAGAAGACAAATGTGACTAAAACTGACGCTAGCAAATAACGTTTGTTCATGGCCAATACTACAATAAGTTTTTATGATGGAGACATTTGGTTTATTAACGGTGGATGCACACAACACATGACCAATAAACCATTTTTTTTTTCGGAGCTCAAACCTGTTAAGGATTTGTAAAGATCGAAAATGGAGAAAAAGTTGTCATCATGAGTAAATGAACGATGAAAATTCATATTGCAATAGGTATTAAATACATTTTTGATGTTTTTTTAGAGCCTAAAGTAGATCAAAACCCGTTGAGTGTGGGTCAAATAATGCAAAACAACTATTGTTTTTTATTTAAAGAATAAAGTTGTGTAACTATTGATGTTAATAATCATGAATTGTTTGAAATAGATATGAAGAAACAAATTTCATTAACTAGACTTTAGTTTTCGAACATGAATGTAAATTAAGTAAGGTTGAAGTAGATTCTAAGCTTTGGCACAAGAGGTTTGACCACTATAAGTTGAAATCCATTCAATTATCTCAAAAGAAATAATTGGTCAAATATTTGCCTAATATTCAAATGTGCTCAGAAGTGTGTTGTAACACTTAGTCATTTTATATTGTACCTTATTAGGAGCGGAGATAATCGTTGATGATATTATTTTAATTTTTGGCAATAATAATAATAATAAAAATAGTAATAATAATAATGATAATAATAATAATAAAAGCATCATTTGACAACCCGTTAAAAATAAATGGCTTAGGTGGAAATGCCACGTTACCCACTTTCGGCTTAACTTCCCCACTCTTCCCCACTCCTCCCCACTCCTGACTTAACGTTATCCATTTCTACTGATAAAAAGGAAAAAAATAAAAAATAAAACAACAACAAAAAGGAAGGAATTCAAGAAGGAGTTAGTGATTCATCCCATCCAGGGTAGCACAGTTGGAGCAAAGACCGCGTGAGAATTTTAATAACGACACTCATATCGGTAAGGGCATCACTCCAATTAAATATTTATACGTATGATTGTATTTATTTTGGAATATATGATTGTATTTATTTTGGAATGTATGATTGTATTTATTTTGGAATGTACGATTGTATGTATTTTAAAAAATTATGAGATTAAATATATACTATGTTGAAATGCTTTTATCAAATTTTGGAAAATAAATATGGTGTGACATGTTATATTCATGGTTATGTTGAACATATTCAAAGTATGGAAAATAAATATTATGTGATATGTTGTTATAATGGTTTTGTTGAATATATTTAAAGTGTAAGAAATAAATGTAATGTGATACGTTGTTATAATGGTTGTATTGAACATATTCAAGGTGTGAATACTAAATATCATATGTGAAATGTCATTAATAAGTTAGTATCATATTATATTAATGATTTATTAAAGGGTTCACATTCATGCATTCATATTCATGCATTCATTCATAGTCGTGTGGTGGAGCGTCCATAAATGGTTGGAGCTCATCTATCTTTGCGGGGATTTTGAGTTGGTGGTGTTGCTTGGAAGGACCCACTAAGCCCTTGCGGGGGAGGCGATATTCCGGAATCATTACATTGGCATATAGATTAAGTCATAAGTCTGTTTGAGTATGCATTGAATTAAATGTGATTAGTGTTTTATAAAGATAAATAATACATTGTACCTCCTGATAATTGGTTGAAATAATGTTATTAATGATATATATATATATATATATATATATATATATATATATATATATATATATATATATATATATATATATTATACTGATAAATTTGTATACAGCTGTATGTGTTCGTTTGAATAAGACAATGTTAATAATGAATGACAATGTTAATAATGAATGTTAGTAATGATGTGGATATTATACTCGTGAATGTATTTGCTGTTAATTTTGGGGTGAATTATTATGTGATATTGTACTTATGTTATTACTGTACCTCTTAATTATTTGGGTGAATTAATATTATTAATGATGTAGATATCTGGTATTCTATTGTAAGGTTGTTTGTATGGATTAATAGATATTATAATATTATATTTGTATTTTCAATGTACCTTATGGTTGTCGGGTGAATTAATGTTATTATATCATTATTTGTTCCTGCTTGTCATTTTGAGTGAATTAACATGATATATTGTTATGATTATTATACCCCTTAATTATTAATGACGTAGATGCCTTAATATTGTATGAATTAATTATTATTATTAATTATACAAATATCATAATATTATATTTATATTTTCAGTGTACCTCCTGGTTGTTGTTGGATGAACTAATGTTATTAATTACGTAAACACTGTACTGTTATCTTTTAATTGTTACTGTTATCTTTTAATTGTTACTGTTATCTTTTAATTGTTATTGTATACGTGGCAATTTGAATGGAATAATGTCAATAATTATGTAGGTATTGTACTGCTTTATTTATTTTTATTTATTATTTATTTATTATTTATTTATTATTTATTTATTTATTTTTTGGTAAGTATTTTGGAGATGACCCTTACATTTGACAGGACGTCACATATAGTGTTACTTGAGTGAATAATGTCACGGTCAATCCAATAGGAGAAATGCGAGGAAGTACAATAACATGCAGTTGGAGGCTCCGAGATACTTTTGTGCTGGGGGGTTAGACTCGTTGGGTGAGTCTTTCCACAAGTCCAAAGTTTATGACCAATTAGGATTTATGTTTGGGTAATAAAACATCAATAGTCTTGACTTTAAGAGTTTCTTTTGTTTAACGTATTAAATTTACTTTTAGTGATTGTAAATACTTTGATTCATTATTTGTAAAATATAACTAAAAATATTATTAATTGATTTTAAGATAAATTAGTATTTAAGATAATCATAAATAAAAAAAATGAAATTGCAATTTTACGTTTAGAATTTCGGTAGTTAATGTCTCGAAAAAGCGGGATGTTACATGTGTGAAGGTTGTAAACTTGATAAGCAACATGGATTGCCTTTTCCAAGTTCGACTACATGGAGATAAACTGAAAAACTTGAATTGGTTCACTTAGATATTTGTGGACCTATGAATATTACTTCACCCCACGGTAGCAAATATTATATTTTTATAATTTAACTAAAATGATTTGGGTTTATTTTCTTAAATAGAAATCTGATTTTTTTTTCTTCTGTTTTTAAGAAATTTAAAACCTTAGTTGAAATACAAAGTGACTGTTTTTTGAAGAAACTCATAACTGACAATGAGAAGGAGTATATTTCTACATAATTTAATAAATTTTGTGACGATTTGGGTGATGAGCGCTAACTTACAGTAAGCTACTCACCCCAACAAAATGGAATTTCTAAAATAAAATAATATATTTGTCCGTGAAAATAGTTAGATGCATGCTTTTTTGAAGAAATTGCCAAAGTCTCTTTGGTTAGAGGAAATAAACATTTTTGTGCACCTCCAAAATTGACTTCTCACAAGAGTTGTAAAGGGGTGACACCTATTGAGGTTTGGGGAGGCATAAAGCCTTATATCAAGCATCTAAGGGTGTTTGGTTCATTGTGATACACGCATATACCAGAACTGAAAAGAACAACTTAGATGAAAAAGTTGAAAGAGGAAAATGCATACTAGAATTGGAAGACCTCTCAAAATTAGTAGTCATTCAAATTTGCCTTTACTTCATAGCATACTTTAAGATCAAGATGAAGAAGTTAATGATGACTTCGCTGTAAGAGGTGCCCGACCTCTTTCAGAGATTTATCAAATATGTAACAATGTTGTTCTTGAACCTAATGACTTGGGAGATACTAGTAAAATTGAGGACTTAAACCAATATATGAAATAGGATATAGCTACTATTAAGGATGGGAATAAGTTAGGTCGTCCGTCAGAGGCCTATGGCCTCACCCGACCTATTTAATAAAAAGAGTAGGCTAAGAATATTTTTAAAGCTTATTTATTAAAATAAGTCATACTTAGGCTTATGAAAAAACCTATTAGGTTTGACATATCGGCCTATATATATTTTATTATTTATTAATGTTATTTTTTTTAATTATTTATTAATAATATTATTTCCTATTTTAAAGTATATCAATCAGGAAATCACTTAGTACTCGTTCTATATTCGGTAGTCGTTCCATATTCGGTAGCGATTCTATATTCGGTAATCTTTCCATATTCGTTAGCCATTCAATTAAGCAATCACTTGATAGTCATTTTATATTTGTTTGAGAGGTAATAATGGGTACATTTATTTCAGAAAAAAATTTATTATTGGAAACCAAAAATCATTTTTTAGGGTTTAAATGGTGTTTGTTTCAGATTTTTTTAAAATAATTTTTTATTTAATATATATATATATATATAATATAATATAACATTTAAATGTTTTAATGTTAATAAGACTTTAAATAGGCTTTTAGGCCATACCAAACTTTTAAAAAAGTCAGGTCAAGCCGAAAAAAAAACATATGATAGGGCGTAGGCCAAACTTAGGTCTAAAAAATTAATTGTAGGTCAGACTCAGACCCTTCAAAGCCTGGTCTGTCCTAACTTAATCCCACTTCTAGCTACCATTGATAATAACAAGACTTAGAAGATAGTTGACAAGCATATAATTGGAGTTAAATGGGTAAATAGGATAAAGATGAACCCTGATGGATCCATCAACATATACAAGGCCATACTTGTGGTCAAAGGCTATGTTTAATAGTATGAAATTGATTACACGGAAAAGGTTTGTACTAGTAGCAATAATGAATACTATTTGAATTCTTGTAGCATTAGTTGCACAAATGAAGTGGAAAATTTGGCATTTAGATGTTAAATCAACATTCTTGAATGAATATCGTCATAAAGAAATTTATGTTGCTTAACCTAATGTTTTTTTAGTAAAAGGAAGATAAGAAATGGTGTGTAAACTTCGAATGGGCTAAAACAGACACATAGAGTTTGACACAACAAAGTTGATAGCCATTTTTACGATCAAGACTTTATGAGGAGTGAAAACGATGCAACTATTTAAGTAAGAAGGTTGTTGGGTGATGGTTCCTTAATTGTCTATTTGTATGTTGATGGCTTGCTAGTAACAAACAATAATCAACAAGAAGTACAAAAAATAATGGAGAAAATAAAAAAATAAAAAAATAAAAAAAAAACTAATTGAGATGTTTGGTTTAGGAGAAATGAACTACTTTATAGGCTTGGAAGTACATCAATTTGAGGATGAAATTTTTCTGAATCAAGATAAGTATACTCGTAAAATTTTGAAAAAGTTTAGAATGACAAGTTGGAAAATCATCTCATTCCTTTGGTGTCAAATTTGAAGCTCTTAAAGAAAGATGAAATTGAAAGAAAAAAAAAAACGATTCTTCAATTTTTAGAAGTTTGATTGTAAGTCTACTTTATCATATTTCATCCCGACTTTACCTTACGTGTGTAGCAAGTCTACTCTCAAGATTTATGCAAAGTTCTACAAAGACTCAATTTTCCTCGCAGCACAAAATGGTGCTTAGATATGTTAAGAGCACTGCACAACTTGGATTATGGTACAAACCAATTGAAAATAAAAGTTTGATAGACTATGCCAATAGTGATTGAACTGAAAATATTGATGACACAAAAAGTACTATAGGTTATGTTTTTTCCTTAAGCATTGACACGTTCTCATGGAACCCAAGGAAACAATAAATTGTAGCTCAATCTACTACTGAAGCAAACTATGTAACAGTAATTGTAGCAACAAACTAAACTATTTGGTTGAGGAATACAATAGCTATAAGCAACCTTGATTTATTGTGATGTCAAATCAACATTTGCTATTGCTGAAAATCTAGTTCAACGTAGAAAGACTAAGCATATTCAAGTGAAGTTTTATGCTATACACGGGACGGTAAAAAGTCAAGACATCAAACTCGCTCATTGTTGTTCGAACTCTCAAGTTTCTGATATATTGACCAAATCTCTCCAAAGAGTTAAGTTTGAAAACTTTAGAAGGTTGTTTGGAATGTTCATAAAAAATATTAGGGAGGAATGTTATAGCATTGAGATTTGAGATGTACACCAACAATATTTTGTGATATTTTGTTTTTAAGTGTTATTTTTTTGTTCAACTTACCTCGGCGTGAGGTACACGGATCCCTACTTGTAGGAGTGAATTAAGACTTTGTAATTATAGTTAGATGATAAACCACCATGTCATCATATTGTTTCTCTTTTTGCTGTTTTTTATATTGTGTTTGAATGAAAGTAATTTCATGTTTCTAAATATTTTTAAGAAGCTAACAAGACTCAATTTAAAAAAAGCTTACGATTCAAATGGATTTGGATCTCATGGATTTTTATTTTTATTTATTTTCTATGTGTAATAGAAAATTTATTTGGGTTCCATAAACTAAGGTGGTAAAACGTATAATCACCTTGTGGCTGAATCATAATCTCTCACTTAGATTTAAATTGTCTTAATTAAGTTATTATTGTATGATTTGTCAACATAACTTCTATCCTTCTTCAAGATGTCAGCTAGGTGTTGCTCTTCTCTTAAAAACTACTTTTTAACATTTCTATAGAGGAGAGATTGAGGGTTCTAGATAAATCAACTGAGTTAATATTTCAATATATGATTTTGACAAATTCTCTAAAATAGTAAAAACTCAATTCTAAAAAATTTATCGCTAGGCCTTTTAAAAAATTGTTATTGATTAATTTTATAATAAATAAATATAGAATGAAGGAGAAACAAATAAACTGACCTTAAATTCTCCAAAAGAACATGTGCGTGGGATTGACAAGACAGAGTTAAACAACCTTTGTTCAATTTTCTAAAAACAACTTGAAGTTGAATAAATTTTAAAGCTACAAGCATAAGAAAATAAAAAAGAAACAAAAAATTAGGACAGCTTATTTTTAAAAAATATTTAGCGATATTTAAGTTATTTCATATTACTAGCTAGCAAGTGCGAGCACAATGAATTTTTGCTTGTGTCATTCATAAGCACATAAAGAAAAAAATAATCTAATGTAATTGTTAAGGTATACAATTACAATTAGTACAACAATTAAAATATTTGTCAAATTTACATAAATTTATATTCTTATATTTTGTATTTCACAAATATCACTTTCTAAGATGTAACTAATCTTATAAATACACTTATTTATCATGTTTTGAAATAGTTTTACCTCAAAACCAAGAACACACATGCATCCTATGAGGCATGGACAGCGCACAACTTTGCCAATCTAAAATATTGGATATGTGAATCATTATATTGTGTTGAAAAAATTAATATATATGTTTTGGTCAAATAAAAAAAACTTTTAACGAAGAAGAATTATTAGTAGGATCTATTTAATAAAAAATATTATAAATGAAAGATAGGAGAAAATCAAGTATTTATTAATTATTAATATTATAAATGTGTAATACGTAACTATGTATAACGGTAATAATAATATCATTGTAGATGTTCTAATACACCCTAAATATCAAAACGGTAATAAAAAATCAAACCAAATTTTCATATCTACAAAATTTTTTACTTTATTTTATAGTACAATTTTGTTCACTTGGTTATTTGTCACGCTACTTATGTAAGATTACATGACTAATTTTCGTATAAAATAAAATAATTTAAAAAAAAAATATTATACCAAGTAAGTAGCGGTGGAAATAGGTGTCTATGATTTATTTTGTAGACTTATGATCTATCATAGATTTTTTTTTTCGGTATGACCATTTAAAAGTTTGACATGACCTGTAAACCTTTTTAAAATCCTTATTCACATTAAAATATTTAAAGGTTATATTGATGTTCTCCACATAATAATATCAAGGTAAATATCTATATATACTAAACAAAAAATAATTTTTCCAACAAAATAATTTTAAAAAAATTTGAAACAAACATCATTTAAACTCTAAAAAATAATTTTAGTTTCAAATAATAGATTTTTTTTTTAAAATAAAAACATCTATTATTACCTTTTAAACAAAATATGGAACGACTACTGAATCATTGACTAATTGAAATGTTATCGAATATGGAACGACTACTGACTACTAAGTGATTGTCTAATTGATAGAATTTAAAATAGAAAATAATATTATTAATATAATTCTAATAAATAATATTAATAAGTAAGAATGTCAAACTTAATAGGTTTTTTATAAGTCTGGGTCTAATCTATTTAAATAAATAGACTTTAAAAACTAGCATTTTTATTAAATAATACATACTAAGTCTTAGATAAATCAAACCATAGACCCTGACGGCTAATCTATTTTCATTCCTACATATTATTTAAATATATACATATATAATAAGCAAGCTAATGATTTGGATGAATGGATGAAAGATTGGACCCGTTCATTACGATATTGGTGATGAATGTTTCATTAATCACTACACCTGCGTCATTAATCAGCACTACGTCTCCGACACGTTAGATTTAATTTAAACGTTTTTGTTTTGTTTTCTTGTCAAGAGGACAAACATATATAGAATAAATTAATTAAAATTCTTGCTAAATGACTCTGACTTGGATTTCACCATTATCGGCATAAACAATTTTTGTTTTATATTAATTAATTAATCCAATTCTCTTACAAATATTATTAAATGTCAATGTCAACTAATTTTCTTAGAGAGAGAGACAAACATAATTTTTTTTAAGTGTTTTTAATCGGAAAGTCTTACTTTATTTGGATTTTGGATACGTACACTATCTTCTTATTCTATATTTTCTTTATAAAAAGAAATAAAAATAGTGAGTTAAATAAGGTTAGAAGTATCTACAGTTTAGGTTAAATAATACTTATAATCTTTTAATTTAATTTTAATTAATATTTTAGTTTATTATTTTTTATTTAATTTTTTATTTTAATTTTAAGTGACAATTTAATCTTTTATGTTTTAAAATGTCAATAAT
>JBBPBR010000002.1:6408496-6423350 GCA_037974775.1 Cicer pinnatifidum
ATAAAATGATGTGGAAATATTAACATATTTGTCTATCTATTTGTTACTGATCATAAAAAAAATAATTTTGATATTCAATAATTAAGAACGAAAATATTTTATCTTTTACTACGATTTGAGTGAAATATCTAAACCAATAGTTACCGAATAAAATGAGTAAGATATTTTAAAAAATATACTCAACGTTTAAAAAATATTTTGTATTCATCTTTCTTCTGTTAAAAATATATTTTCTTAAAAAATCAATAAAAAAATAACTATTTTATTTTTGACATAAAAATCATTTTTAAACAAAATATTTTTTTTAAGAAAGTTTTACACAAAAATAACTAAAAAAATATCAAAAATGGTTTTTTAAAATTTCAAATAAACGAACTTTGTGCTGTGACCAATTAACCACACATGTTACATATATTCTTCTAATTCCAACAACAACCACACCTCTTACCAATTAAATAAACGAACTTTTTGTGACCAATTAACCACACCTGTTACATATATTCTTCTATTCCAACTTCCAAGTTTGAAGTGATAAACAAGTTACACTTAAAAAAATAATATAGAAATTACAAAATTTTATGAAACTATATAATTTATTCAGTTATTTGATTAAATAAAGAAGCACAATATTGAAAATAAATACTCTAAAAGAAGAATAAAATTGGAAGATATAAATGCTACACAAAAACACAACTTTATTGTATATGATATAGATCTAACTTTATATAATATTTTAAAAGTCGAATCAACTTGACATGATCACTATCAAAATAATTTGTTTACAAATATAAAATTCGATAAAAATTTATACCATGGCTAATAGCTCTATATCAATAAAAAAATTATTACTTTCTTAATAATAAAAAAAATATACACCAACTATAATTGTATCATTTCGATCGATTAAATCACTCAAATCAAATATATTTTCGGTTCGCGGTCCAACTTGTTTGACAATTCAGTCCAATTTTTAAAACACCTACATATTTAAATTCTTATATACATACTTCATGTTTGTTATATTGCCAAAACTAAGCAAAAAGTTATATATATATATATATATATATATAGAACCATTGAGGACTTTACAATGAGAAAAGAAATGGTTGATCAATGCTCTAAAGGCTACGTGCCTTTGTCACCGATTAGTTTCCTAGAAAGAGCAGCCACCATGTTTGGTGACAAGGTTTCCATCATTTACAATGATCATGTTAGATTTTCATGGAGACAAACCTATGAAAGATGCCTCAATCTTGCTTCTGCTTTGGTCAACTTAGGAATTTCTCATGGTGATATTGTAAGTTCATGTTTATCTTTCAACCATCTCATGGTATTAATTCGTATGATTTCCTTAATTTGCATTGCATTTTGACAATACTTAATTTTTAATTTATATAATATTGAATTATGGATTTCTTCTGTTTATAGTTTCATTCGAATTTCAATTTATATGATCAACTCATGTAATTTAAATAATTTTGTATGGTTAAAAAGTTTTAAACATTTTTAAGAGACACATGAATGAGTTTAACAAGGATGTTCTTAGTCCAAATCCGAAAAACTAATGTAACAATTAATTTTCTAACATTAGCCTATAAAAATTAGTTTTACACATTTCAAATCAAAATATACTTTCTTAATTAAATTTGTTGTTTATATGAAGATATTTTAAAGAAGTAAAATTTTCTTAAATAAGTTAAATAACAATAGCTTTTACACTATCAAAAGAGTTATAACATCTAATCATAATCGTATATGACTTTTAAGATAGTTATAACTAAAGTCAATCATTTTTAATGATATGATGATTATAATTTTATAATGACCCAAAAAATTACATTATCAATGCATGTTAGTTGAATTCTATAGTAAATTCTGACCTTTTTTTTTAAAGAACTTAACAATTAAATACACACCGTATGATAAAAAGAAGTATCATGAATTGGAATTCGCATCTCTAATATTTCATAAAATTATTATATGAGATACATTTACGAAACTCACAATTTTACTTGGGAATCACAAAAGAAAAAAAGTAAAACTATTAAAATATTTTAATTTTAAGACAAGTTGGATGACCTAAATCATAAGTCATAAAATTGACCTAATGTGTCATTGTTCTTGGACTGTCACAACTTAATTAATTTAGCCTACTATACGGAGCAATTAACTTGAGTGTTACAGGATCTAGAACATCAAGTATTCATGCCTAAAATAAAAGGTTAAATTTTATCAAATTTAATTTATAAAATATTAATTACGTAAATACATCGTCTTGTTTCAGATTTAAACTCTAAATTTTGCAAATGTATAAATTTTATAGTTGGATAAAATAATTATGATAAAAAATTTATCTTCGAAAATAAAATAAAAAAAACACTCAATCAATAGTCAATTTATATCACAATTTATTTTCTATACAAGCGTAAGTAAAAGTTCGAGTAACATAATAGTTAACATAAAAATTCAACTAAAAAATATGAGATTTAAATCGTTCATTTAACATAAAAACATTAGAATGGACAATCTCCACCAAATTCTTCTTTATGCTCTTTCCATTAACTATCTAATCTCATTAGTTTTTTTTTATTATCTCTTTTATTTTTTTTCTTTAGTTTTTGTATAAATATGTGAGAAATATAATTAAATAGAAAAAGTATAGAGAATAATTTGATGGAGAGAATCTATGTCCACAAAATATCACAATAAAAATTAAAAAAAGTCTTTATATTTAATTACAACAAAAAATAAAGGTAAATACACAAATAAGTAGTATTATTAAAATATAAAATGTGACAAAATATAATACTATTTAACCGAAAATATGATATTACTTTTCACAATATGCAGTATTTTGTTATGAAGTTAATTTTTTTCAAACGATCTGAAATTAATCTAATGTATAAGCGCGTATTAATGGAAAATCGAATATAGTACCGTGTTAAACAATATTCATTCAAATACAATTTGAAAATGACTAAGTCGCTGTCTTTATTCTACGATTGAGTTGGCGACGCTGACATTTTATTCCATGCCAAAATTGATACCAATCAAACACGTTATTATTATTATTATTAATAAAAATGGAAAGTCCCAAAAAATAAAATGGAAAGTCCTTGGTCTTTGAAAAACTCTATTTTAACTTTCAAGCCATTTGAATGTGGCAAATCCATATAGAATATTTATGATTATTTTTACTTTCATCTTGTCAGCATCATTTTTTAATATTCATTATGATTCTAAAACATGATTTTATCTTTGTTTATAATTAAAATCCATGGAAAAACATATAATTTCACAATTTACAAAAATGACCTTTCATTTATTATTTTTATTTTATAAAAATGGTCGAATTAAATAAGAAAAATATGAATTTTCAGTGTCATTGGAGTTGCAGAGCTCAATTGGACAACCAATCAAATCTGATGTCTTATTTAAACTAATTATATTTTGTTATATGGTTTTGATGATTGTTCACCGACCTCTATTTTTGTTGGTATAATGTTAAATTGGAAGTGTACTCCTAATTTTGTATTTCAAATCAAATTTTACTTTTGAAAGTTAGGTTCCGATAAAATATTTAGAAACGAGATATTTGCATTTGCCAATAATCTCATTCACTTTTGAGTCTATTTTTGTGGCTCAGTCCATACTAAAACAATAGGTCAAATAGAATTTTAATGTCATCGGAGTTGCATAGATTACCTAGACAATCTAATCTAGTATTTTATTTAAGCTAATTAAAGTTTTGATATTGTCTATTCGTTCCTATTTTTGTTTATATAGTGTTAAATATATTGTTAGAAGTGTACTACCAATTGTGTATTTCAAATTAATTTTTACTTTTAAAAGTTAAGTTCCAATAAAATATAGAGAAACGAAAAAATTACATTTGTCAATAATCTCATTCACTTTTAAATCTATTTTTGTGGCTTGGTCCATACTAAAACAATGGGTCAACTTACCATTCATTGAATTAGGTCAAATTTGACAGCTCCACATATCTATGTATTGACCAAAAAACAAATATCTATCTAGATAGTATATTATTCTTTTACAAATTTCAACTCTTAGAGTGTGTTTTTTTCCAAGTAATTTAATTATAAATCTTAAAGTTTTAACACGAATTTATGCATAACTCTTTGAGTATGTTTATGTTATTTTTGCTAATTAATTAACATTACCACTGATATTTTATAAGTGTCATTTTAGTAATTAAATTTTGTTACAAAATAAATGTCGTTTATTTTTTCAATCTAACATCAATTAATTTATTTCAAATATCCCTTAAATTAATATTGATATTGTGCTCATCATTTTCAAATTATTATAATATCCTACTGTACACATGCAAAAATTGTTTTTTTACAAGCGAAAACTCATCATTTAATTATTAATAATAATGTGCTGCAATATGCAAAATTTGTTAATAACCAATAAATAATAGAGGCATATTTGTAAAATTGTTACACTTTTTCTTCATGCTCTAGTCCCATCACTTGAGAAATAACTACCCTAGGTATTAAAGAATTTTGACTATTTTGAAGTTGCAACTTTTCAGTTAAAATAATTGTTATACATGCTTACCTCATAATGGTTGGTTGTATGGAAATACACCAAAACTCCACTCTCTATTTTAGAAAGAAATTTACTTAACCAACATGAAATTGCTCATTATACTCCAACAGAAAAAAAAGTTTTTTTTTTGTTTGTTTTTTTATTGTTCTAACGTGTATATATATTTTACTAATACATAGGTAGCAACTTTGGCACCAAATGTTCCTGCACAATATGAGCTTCATTTTAGTGTACCTATGGCAGGTGCTATTATTTCTGCACTCAACACCAAACTAGATGCAACAACATTGGCACTTATATTGGAACAATTAGAAGCTTGCAAAGTCATATTTGTTGACTATGAATTTATTGACTCTGCTTTCAAAGCATCAGATATAATCTCTCAAAAAAAATGCAAGCCACCCCTTATTGTCCTAATGCCAAATTATGACCAATTAGTGAAAGATATTCCTCAAGGTACCTTATTCTACAATGAGCTTTTAGCAAAGGGAGAATCAAATTTTAAAACTTTAATGCCTAGTAATGAATGTGATCCTATATCAGTGAATTATACATCAGGCTCCACAGGAATTCCTAAAGGAGCTGTTTATAGTCATAGAAGTGTCTATCTTAATTCACTTGCAACGATTACTCGTTTCGGCGTGAATCCTTTGCCGGTTTTTCTATGGACAGTGGACATGTTTAAATGCACTGGATGGTGTTTCATTTGGGCAATGTCTGTTCTTGGTGGCACCAACATTTGTCTTAGAAATTTCACAGCAAAAGATATTTTTGATGCAATTCATGTTCATAAGGCAACTCATTTGTGTGGTGCACCTACCCTTTTGGAAATCATTGCAAATTGTGACATTATTCATAGGCCACTTCCTCACAAGGTGAGTATCACAGTTGCTGGTGTATTGCCACCGTTCAAAATTCTCAACAAGGTGGCAGAGCTTGGATTTGATGTAAACATTGGATATGGTATGACAGAAGCTTTAGGTCCGGTCATTGTAAGAAAGTGGAGACAAAATTTAGATGATGATATTACAAAGCTAAATTATTATGTTGAGAAAGGGCTAATAGACTTTATGATGGTAGAGGTTGATGTGAAAGATCCAAATACAATGAAGAGTGTTCCTTATGATGGGAGAACCATAGGTGAAATTATGTTTAAAGGGAATACTTTGATGTTAGGGTATCTTAAGAGTTCACAAATGATTGAAGAAGCTTTTAAGGGTGGATGGTATAGGACTAGGGACCTAGGTGTCAGGCTACCTAATGGTTCTTTTAGTTTGAAAGATAGGGAAACAGATGCTATATACTCAAAGGGTGAGGTTGTGAGTTCACTAGAGGTAGAAGCAGTGTTGTTGAATCATCCAATGGTTTTGAAAGCAGCTGTTGTGGGGAGATATGATGATGAGTGTTTGGTGGAGTCACCTTGTGCAATTGTGGAATTGAAGGATGGATGTAGTGCTACTGTTGAAGATATCATCAAGTTTTGTGAAGATCAATTGGATACTGACATGGTTCCTAAGAGTGTGGTCTTTGGGGATTTGCCTCTTAATTCAACCGGGAAGGTGCAAAAATTTCTTATTAAAGAAAAGATAAAAAGCAATGGGTCGTGGGGGGAGTGACTCAATTTAATTAGGGTATGGTTTGTATGATTTTAAATAAAACAAGGAGAAGTGAAAATTTGTAAGGTGTCAAACAAGCTTGTATTAAGCTTATTTATTGTTTTATTCTAGACACTTGAAGTCATTACTTCCTAAAGACATGCAGTATATGAATTGTGAGTTGTGTGGAATGTTACAAATATTTTTCTATAGTTTTTTTAGAAAAGTTTGGGAATGCAAAAATTGCCTGATTCTAATGCAAGGAGACATGGTTACATATTCTAATGTCATAAATACAGCATTATTGAGACAATAAATTCGAAGCTTTTAATGATTTTCATATTTTAAAAATGATGTATGAAATCACGAGTCCAAACCAACAAACATAACGACACAAATTGTGAAGATAGATTGTGATTGATAAATTTCTTTTGTGCTAGTGTCTTGAATTTTATAACTTTCTATTATAGAATTCATTTGACTTATAGTTAACCCAATAATTTTATTTTCAAAAAGTTAAGAACTAATAGCACATATAAAATTACAACATCCAAAAAAGTGGGGAACAGAGAACAGCTCTCATCAATCTTTGTATCATATCATATTATGTGTTGGATAAAACATTATTCAGGATAAAAAAATTGGCGATTTCACCTTTAAAGAGTGCAAAACTTTCTCGATTAGCAGAAAAATTTCAATGCTAACTTCAATTACGAGCAAGTGAATATATAATTAATGTAATGCATCTATCACGGCATCAACAACCTCTTGGGTGGTGCTTGTACCTCCAAGGTCCTTTGTCCGGTATTTTCCCTCTAAAATGACTCTTTTGACAGCAGTTTCCAATCGGTCAGCGAATGCAGGAAATTGAAGATGTCTAAGCATCATTGCCGATGAAAGGAGGAGTGCCACGGGGTTGGCTTTCTTTTGTTGCACTACTTTGTCGTTACCAACATTTCCAGCTGAAGCTCCTTGTTCAAATACAGCGTAGTCAGCCCCAACATTACCTGCAAATGCATTGCATTCATAATTTTAGATATTCAAGCTTAAGGATAAAGTAGCTTTACACAATAATCACTTCTATCTAGACATCATTCCAGAAACTCCACCCCAAGGTCCAACACAAGACCAACAGCCCTATCTGATATTTTCATTAAAACCTTCATCCTACCGACAGCACTGCCGCCACCAGAGATCCAACCCATCTTCACTTACTAGATTTGACTCATTTAAAGTTAACTCTCATTCTAGAGGGTGCAATAACATCACAACCACTGATGAGAAAATCAGTTGTTGTTGATATTTCAATACATTCAATGTTTACTATACACTGCATATGATATTGAAGATTGATTTTTCATTATTGGTAGAGATATCTTACTTTATCATCTAAAGTGAGTTCTGAGTTGTTCACTTTAGAAAAGTAAAATGTCAATTTATTGACTTCACTGCTCTTACTTACGTTGCCACTACCATTTGACAACTCCATTACCCCACAATGGCTGCTGTTGCCTCCATTCTGCAACCTGTTGAGGGAGATGAATGAATTTCCAGTTTGATTTCTATACCACCTTCATATTTTCTTTTCAGTGAATACAATCTCTAATTTAATCAATCGTTGCTATATTTTGGCAGAAAATTTTCAGCTAATGAAAAATTTTCCTGGAATAATTGTCGGAAAGAAGTAAAAGAACTAGACAAATACACTGTAAATCTAGACTCAAGTTCTGAGCAATCATCATACATCTCAGAACAACAATGACAATATGGAAGCAAGATACTATTTGATAAGAAAAAGGGCACAACATAATCAAATGTGAGCTGTAGAGTTTCAACACATTAGTAATAGTTTTATACCTCCTGGCATGACACCGGTGCCTCCAGCAATGCCTGCTGCTGTATTTGCAACAAGATTTCCATAAAGATTGGGAGTTACCTGCAAGTGGAAATAGTGTTCATCAAGCTTGAAACTCCTCTTATAATTACTAGAGCAACTACAAAGAGAGTATTTAAGGAACCAAAATTTTTTAGACAGACAAAAAAGAGGCTGATTTTATTGCAAAAATACAAGTTTTTTATAGTGGGAAAGATATTGATTTTATTTGAAAAAAAATAAACAATTGGGATTCAGGGTCAAATTTTAACTACACATACCATGACATCAAATTGTTCAGGCTTTGAAACAAGCTGCATGCAACAGTTATCTACAATAATTTCATTATACTTGATTCCAGGATACTTTGTAGCAACCTCTCGACAAGATTCCAAGAATAAACCATCTGCAAGTTTCATGATGTTTGCTTTGTGCACAGCAGTTACCTTCTTTCTGTTATTTAGATAAGCATACTCGAAAGCATATTTAGCAATGCGCTCTGAACAGAACTTTGTTATTACCTAGCAAAATTATAGAATTAGGTGCTAACAGAAATCCATAAATCACAATGCCGAGGTGCTAACATCATGAGATATAACATTTATAGATTACACAAAAAATATCTATAGTGAATGAGCGGTTATAAAGGAACATAACTTATCCATCAAAAGAATATCCCTCTAGAAAACGGGAAATATCCAAAGCATGATTAAAATTAACAACCTTTAGAGAAACATAAGAAAAAGAAATGTAAAAAAAATAAAAATATTCCTAATTAATTTAACTACTGTGTACTACTATTTTTCTCTTTGTTCGCATTTCCATCAAGTGTTCCACTGATGTTTGGCAGTTTCAGTACACGACATTCAAATACTATCAGTGAATGCAATATAAAATTATCATCTAAGAAGCTAAGGTTCACCAGTTTCTAAGGACTTAGAAACATAAGTAAATTACCCCATCTAATTACCAAATAGCATTCTCTATCACCGAGTTTGACAGCCAGAAGTGCTAAACTTGCAGCCAAAATTCTTTCAAAACTTCAACCCTCCAAACCTCCTAATAAATTTATAGATAAGAAGTTCACAACCAATTTTCAATGCAAATCATGTCTAAAAGTTCGTCACATCCTAAGTTATATACCATGCATAAAGTACAAGTAAATCATCAAGAATCTTCACCACAAACCACAAGCAAATTATACACCACTGCTTCCCATTTCATCTTAAAGGCTAGGAAATCCAAGTTTTATTCTTGTGAGTTGAATGGATCAAATATTTCAATACCTACAAACCGATCACTAGTAGTACTCACTACTCAATCCAGCAATGCAGCCTAGCAACAAAACAATTCAAATTTCAAACCTAGCCAATGCGTAAGTACTAAAAACATAAACTCTACAAATTCTCACAAATACAACGATCACTTAATTGTCACAATTATGATTATTCCGATTATAACTTTCTTCTATTTGAGTACAAAATAAGGGATAAACAATCATTTTAGTCCTTAGATATGTGACTGTAACTCCTGAATGCATCAAAATTAGTTTAATCCTCTAATATGTACATAGTCAACTAAGTCAACTTTGGTAATCGACATTGAAAATTACCAACAGACAACAATACACAATCAAATATTCTTATAATTTCAATACATTCAGAGACTATAATAACATAGCGACAATGCCTCACACATTTAAGTATCAAAATGATGAAATACCTTGAGGCTTTCAACAACGCCGGGAACAACCTCATGTTCAAGACCAGAATATTCTCCCTCAGTATTCTCCCTAATAACAACAATATCAACATTATCATGCCTTGTAGGCAAACCAGGGAGGTTAAAGCAGTTAACAAGGGAAGCATAGAGATCAAGTTCCTTCCTCAACTGCACGTTAAGAGAATTAACACCACCGCCCATAGGAGTAGCAAGTCCTCCCTTCAAACAAACCTTATTCTTCTTTATCGATTCCAAAACTTCTGATGGCACCGCCTTCATGTCACCGTGGACTTCGTATTTCTCGAAGTAAATAGGAGCGTGCATCGCTTCCATTACTTGTTCGACTGCGCCGGTTACTAGTGGTCCGATTCCGTCGCCGGGGATGAGTGTTACGCCTCGTGGTGTTCCATCTCCGGGACGTGGCATGTAGGTAACGGAGCGGGTTGGGTTGAGGTGGTGGCGTGAGGCGAAAAGCTGTTTGAGAAGGTGTGGTGCGGATCGTCTCGTCGCCATTGCGGCGGCGGCTGGTGGTGTTAGGGTTTTAGAAGATTTTGAGTGTGTTTGGTGATTTCGATTTTTGATAGTAGCTTTAACTATTAGAAGATTCGAATTAATGTTCGATCAGCCATGGAAAGCTTCAAAGGAAAGGGTTCTTAGCAAAAATAACGGTTAAATTTTGTTTATATTAAATTAAAATAAATACTTAAATAAGTTGGTTCTCACTCAAATCTTTTATATTTATAATTTTAGTTTATATTTTTAAATTAATTCATTTTTATCATTAAAAATTTTTAATGATTTTTATAAGTATTTTTAGAAGAATTAATTTCACAAAAATTTAAATTTTTGTAATCAAAGATGAATTAAATATTAATTTTTAAACACTAAAAATTTAAAAATTTATATTTAATTTATCTTATAATAAAAATTTCAAATTTTTGTGAGAAGAGAATTTAAAAAATAACTATAAAATATATTTAAAAATTTAAATGATACACATAAATTAATTTAAAAATAAAGACCAAAAGTATAAATGTAATCAATGTGAAGTTTTTTAAATACCCAAACACTCTTATTGTATATCATTGGAAGTAATCCAACTAGCATGAGCCCAACACATACAGGTCCTTGTGTTAGTAAAGATATTTGATATTTGGTTTTACATGTTATTTGTTAACTAGCTATGTGTCCATCAGTAGCAAGTTAAAGTGGTTGTCATTGAAATACAAAAACTCTCTAATTTAATGATTGATCGAAATTAATTTAAATTTCATGGAATTTTTGAGTGAGTATTTCGTAACAAAAAGTTTTTTTTACGCTTGATTCTATAAATTTGTAATTTTTATTTTTAAATGTTATTTATTTTGTACGTCAAAATAAACTTAGTATATGCTTTGTCATTCTTATTGTATGATTAAGATATTTTACAAAATTTTAATTTTTTTATTTTATTTTTGAGATTGTATATTTTTTTGAAAGTAGATATAGATAGTAATTGAATAGATGTGAAGAGTATGAAAAAAAAAAGTTAAAGAGTTTTTATAATTTACTTTTAAAAAGTTTTATGGAAGAAAATGAATATTTTATTGTCCTTGTGTTGTTTGTTTTAATGAAAATACATTATAATTTGAGAAAATACGAAGTCATCTTACTTGTTATGAGATTGACATGAATTATACTAAATAGATATGTATCGTGATTCTTTAAACATGTCAAATACGTACGAAATAGTGAAATTTAATCCAAATATCAACAATCAACTAGAGAACATGATTCGTGATATTAGACAACCTTTAATTGTGCACATGCATATGATCATTTGTGCAAAATAAGTAGCAACATAATAAAAAAGAGTGTTATCTAATGTTTTATCGCAATAGTTAAGTAAATTTTCATTGTAATTATCAATTAAAATTAGAGAGAATTGTACTTAGCACATTTAATTTTTTGCAAATATAGTCGTATTTGGCAATTGCTCATTATTTATCATAGGATGAATATTGTAGCCTTCATATGTACATTGAAATGGAAACTAGATAAAAATATCATTCACATTGTCAGATCTGAAAGTGTTTAATTTATTTATCGTACATGGATTTTTTCAATACATTTTATAATACAAATTTAACGAATATTTTATTTTCGTAGAGCTTTAGATGGATATAATATGTTCCAATGATTAAGAAAAAATAAGTCCGTGTGGAGCATTCACACCGTAAGTTGTTTAGATTACAAGTTATATGTTTATATTATAACATTTACTCACTATAATTTTACATGATATTCAAATTGTGCCAAAGACAACCTAAAGGTTATGAATATCGTTACTATATTATGATACATATGTTGAATATTGTATCTAATAGTCTTGTTTATTCATGGACACAAATATGATATAAATGATAAACATTAAAATAATAAATAACACTATAAACTCACACATACAATTGCGATGTTTTAGGTTGACAAAATATTCAATATAACAAAATTGTTATTTATCATTTGAGCAAAGACTTATGAACAATAATCTTTTTTACTTAGAGTATGTTTTGATAAATTGTTTGGTACAAGATAAATAAAGAAGAAATAGAAACGAAAAAATGATTTAACCTCGTTTTATCTCAATATATATATTATGTTTTCAAAATGAATTTTGAAAACTAAAAATAAATAAGTGAGAAGCATCCTCTCAAAAAAATATTTTACTAACAAAATTTATTTTATTTTTGTACAATTTTTATATCAATTTTTTTTTTACTAAAAGAAAATATTTATCAATTCAAATTGTAGAATACATCAATACAATAAAAATTTAAAATCGTTAAAAATAAAAATGATGAATTTGCGAATAAACACACCATCGCCCAAGTTAATGGTGTAAAACGACAACATATCTACAAATATGACAAAGTTCGAGTTAGGGATGACAATAAAATCCGCACCCGCGAGTATCCACCCGAACCCGCTTGATTTGGTCGAGGAAAATCCGCTTTAGTTGGGTGTGGGTACCGGTGCGGATTTCCCCGACATTAAAATTCAGGGGCGGGGACGAGTTTGGGGGTGGTGATATCCACCCCGCTCCCGCACCGAACCCGCCCCGCAAGTAATATTATTGCAATTTTAAGTTTTATATACATATACATATACATATACATATACATATACATATACATATACATATACATATACATATACATATACATATACATATACATATACATATACATATACATATACATATACATATACATATACATATACATATACATATACATATACATATACATATACATATTGAATATATTTAATATTTTTAAATATTAAAAATTATAATTTTATCTCTATATAAAATATTTTTAAATTTTATTATTATTTAATAATAATTAATTTATTATAATAAAAATAATTTTAAAATTTATAATTTTATATATATGAGTGGGTGCGGGCGGGGATACTCGAGACTTGTGGGCAGGGATGAATGCTTAAATTTTACACCCGCTATGAAACGGGGGCGGGTGCGTGTTTTCACCGATTAGTTGGGTGCGGGTGTGGAGGAGGCGAAATCCGCCCCCACCCCGCATCGTTGCCATGCCTAGTTCGAGTGTTTGAAATACCTATACATTTTGACGATACAAAAATCATTGATTGAAATGTATTAAAACGGGGAAAAATCATCGCACAAAGATGGAAAAATTAAAATATATCGCACTTAGACGATAAAATCATTAAAAAAAAAATAAAAATAAAAAATAAATTATATTTGACTAAAAATCACTTATTTAAATATAATGAATGAGAAAGATGATATGGAGAGATTATTCTAGAAAAAAAAAAAATGGTCTTAAAAACTTATGATTATTATTTAAAAGATACTCTTATATCAGTTAATTTTTTTTTATTTTATTTTTTATTCTTTTACTTTTATAAACAAAATATCATTAAAGTATATATACAAAATATTTCAACTCTTAAATTTTAAAAAATAGTCCAGACCTAACATTATAATAGAAGACATTTATCCACATTCTATAAAACATCGAAGAACTCTCATCAAATCATGTGCTCACAAATCATATAAATTTTTATTTTATTTTTATATTAGTTACAAATGTCACAAAAACTTTTTCCCCCTCTTAAATCAAACAGTGACACACCATGTTTATAATGTATCAATCACATTATAAACATGCAGAAAGTATAAGTATATATACATCTAAATTTAGTAGTATAATGCGTATGAAGTTGTGTATTAATTTGGTGAACATTTCTTCTATCATCTGAATATTGTCATGTGATGTAGTAGTATAGTAGTATAGTAGTATAGTATCTAGTATCTATTTGATTAATGTTGTTGATAATACTTTTATAATCATGTTCGCCGCATCAGAAAAGGCTTTGGTTTTATTGGAGAATGTCTCTGGTCACGTATGAGACCACATACAACTTAATTAGTCATATTCATCTTTCCTTTAATCATCAAAGCGCAATAAGAGACAAACACATCAAAACAAACCCAAAAGCAACCACTTCATAGTTCAGTTCACACTCTTCAGATATTATTCTATTGCCAAATAAATGTGTCACTCACATGCTTTAAGACAAAGACAAATTCACCGTGTTTAATTGTTTACAATTGTTTCGACCTTAACATTTTCTGTCTTTCTTAACTTGAATTTCGCAAGTGTCCCGTACAAAATGACATTTAGGACCACATAGGTTTAATCTATGTCTTTTTTTTTAACTATTTATGTTTTCTCTTAATTTAAGTTTTACTATTAATGATGTGACTATTTAAATGATGTATAGAAAAATTTACACGATGGCGTAAAGAACTACGATATTGTGAAATTTTAATTTAATTTTATAATTTTTTTTAAAATTACTTTTATTTGCTTTGAAATTTCCTGAAAAAAATCCAAATTATTGTTTAAATAAATTTTGTTTATACTTTAAACATGTATTCAATTTTGTTTATGGTTAAAACTCCACTTTCTAAAAAATTAAAAAAATGTTATACTGGTTTGAATTTTTTTTTTTCAGAAATAATTAATATATAATTAAGTAATTTAAAATTCAATTTAAATTT
>JBBPBR010000002.1:6427856-6447814 GCA_037974775.1 Cicer pinnatifidum
TTTTAAATGTTAGCATTTAGCACCACATTTTCATAGGGACCACCTCATTCTCTACTCCATTATTTTTTTTCTCATAAAGTATTTATTATTGGGTGAAAGTAAAATGTATAGGGACCACTAAATAAAGAACAGGACAGACAAATTTAGTGATGCTCACTGTTGGGATTGTTTATTGTTAGTTAGTGGTTACAAAACATTCCTAAAGTACCATAGGTGTTGTAGGCGATGTTTTACACTAAAAACCTGAAATTTGAGAATCCAAAGATATTTTTGCAAAGACAATTAATTGCGGGCAAGTTATTAACATTTTAGTAGAAAACAACACCTACAACATTTGTGGTACTGTAGACAAGTTTTGTCCTTTTAGCCAGACTTAGGCTCTATTTGGTAAATAGATAAGTTAGCTTAATTTTAACTAATGGAGCTTTAATATCGTACTAGAAGTAATTGATGTTCTATATACAACTTAATTATGTTTGTGATCTTGAGGGTGCTGCTAGCTTTTTCACAGATTCGGCGTTGTCAATTGCATATTGTGGAAAATATTGTTCAAATTCCGCTACCAGCAATGCTACAGTACCGCTATAGTCTCTATTTGACTTTACTTTGTATCAACTACCATATCGCGGAACAATAGTAATTTGTTCAAATTTCGCTATACTATAATGCTATAGGGCCACTATAGTGCCACTGTAGCCGCTATTTTAGAACATTTTCAGCACCATCAAATGTTACTAACTTGTGCACCCAGTTCACTATATTTGCTTGCATATGATGTTCTTGTTGTGACATCCATAATATTTTATTTTGAATTTTATGTTTACTCCTTCAACATGCCATTGCGCATGCATATATTAGCCTCACAGGACTAAGTGACTAACATTCAATACTGTGCTCCGGTAACAGGGTTTCCATTGTCTGCAAACATATCGAGTAGCGCATGCATTATGGCACCAGGGACGCAAAGTCTTGGCCTTGGCCTTTCAAAGCCGTGTTAGCGAGGTAGCTTACTATTTGATTAAATTTGATATAAATCCAATAAACATAAATGGATTTCATATTTCTGTTTCTGTCACTGATTTGTAGGTTTTTGGAGTTGACATTCATCCTGGTATGTTGGTTTCATCCTAGCTTGCAAATTTATAATAACTTAATTATTTATGTAAGAAAGCAATTTATTTATAAGGGGGTGGTTTTTTTGGGGAATGTCAAGAATTTGTTTTGTGGGGGTGATTTTGTTTTGTGAATGTCAAGAAAGTAATTTCGTTATAAATTTCTATCAGAGTAGAAGCAATATAATGTTGCAAATAGATTCATGTTGTGCCTGCAAACTTATATTTTTTGAATAAAGGAGAATGATATCATTTAAGCAGAAGGTGTTCTTGAGAGTACAATCTGTAATTCTTGGAAAGCAACTGGAAGATTAAGTTATGTCATGAAGGATATTTGTGTCTCCATTGAAGATATTGAAAGATCTTTGGCCAATGGTTATTACTTATTAATATTATTACTATTATTACTATTGTTGAACTTTACATTTTATGGTTTTCTTATATAGCTGCGAAAATTGGGGAGGGAATTTTATTAGATCATGGGACAGGCGTGGTTATTGGTGAAACTGCTGTTATTGGAAACAGAGTTTCATTGATGCAAGTGAGTGTGTTTCTTCATTAATTTATTTTATATTGCTTTTGTCCAGTTGTTTGAAACCTTTAATAATCTTAAGTAAATTAGTGCTTTTATAATTTCCTAACACTTCATGTTTTCAACACAAGAGATTGTTGACAGTAACTAGTAAACATCTCTTTGAAGTTCTCTTAACAAAAGCTTACATCGAAAGGATAATAATCCTGGAAACTACTTTTGAAAGCTAATCTGATTTCACTTTTATGAAAAGGGTTTATCAGATACTTTATATACTACAATGGATTTAGGATTAAAACTATTTTTTAACAAAGGTTTTTAACTCATACATCCATTATATTCTTTAGGTGATATATGTTTGATTTGACAGGGTGTAACATTAGGAGGCACAGGGAAGGAAACAGGTGATCGCCATCCCAAAGTAGGTGAAGGCGTGCTGATTGGAGCTAGTTCAACTATACTCGGAAATATTAAAATCGGCGATGGTGTGATGATCGCTGCTGGCTCCCTTGTGTTAAAAGACGCCCCTCCTCGCAGGTATTAATGGATATTTGCCTGTCTATCTATTAGAATTTTCTTAGTACTTGCAACCTGATTTGTTTCATAGTAAAAAGTTGATGATTCTTTTAATGTCTTGTTTGCTTTGTCTTAAAGCATTGTGGCAGGAATACCAGCAAAAGTTATTGGAGGTCTACGGGAGCATGACCCATCTTTAACCATGAAACATGGTAAGTTAACTTTCAAGCATTGCTTCTCTATGGGTGTCTTAGAATTTGAGTTGAACCTAACTCAATCCTACAAAATTGACATGTGAGGTGTGAGGTATAGACAATGTCTGCTTATCTGAAGCATGATTTGATAGCAGGTGGTTCAACAAATTATAGATAGGCTCTGATACTATTTTAGAATTTGGATTGACGTTAAATCAATTATACAAAATAGGTTTGTATGGTTGGAGAATGTCTTTCACTTATAAACACATTTTCAGGCCATATCATATCTAATGTGAGACTCTCAACATGGTAAACTGAAGTCCCAAATTCTTGCCCCTTTTTTTACCTGTTACTAAATGGATTAATTTAATAGGCTGATTCGTAGTTGATGACAGAAGTTATGCTTATGGTGTCTCATTCTTATGGTATATATGATTATGCTTCTATCTATGGGATTCACTTTAACCTATCGTTGGAGTAATTAGTAGCATTTTTTCAATACCTGTTGCCTATAAATTTAATTTGAAACTACTTATTAGTTTTTATTTATAAGAATCCACCACTAAAGAGACCCATGTGAATCATATAGCATACCAGTCTGTAGGACATTGATTAACCTGTTCTAGTTTTTATGGCACTATCAAATAGTCTTCTATGTTTTAGGGAACTTCTGTAGCAGAAAAGTTGTTATCAAATGTGAGCCTTATATCACAATTTTTGTTCCCTTGATTGTGCAGATGCTACAAAACCATTTTTCTCAAATGTAGCTGCTAACTTTAGAGATGAAAAGAACAATGGTTAGTTTTATTCAAGTCTTATCTTCGTGCTTAAATTCCAGAAAACTTCCACACGGACTAAATATTTTAAGCGCATTTTTAGTTCTCAACTGGTGTCCTTATCACATTTTCAGGTGCACAGAATCCAAATAGAAATGAAGTGAACAACACTTGAGATGTTTGGTTTCTTAGATCTCATTTTGGATTGATTGACTTCAAAGGAAGGATGCTGTTGTAGTTAATGTCAGAATCATAACAGTTCAAAATGATGTAGTGGATCTCAAATATCAGTAATAATACATTTTACTTGCAATTTTTGCTGCTGAGTGCAGAGGTTCTTGCACCAGTATAGCTAATTTATGTAGACAAAATTAAAAGCAGATTCTACTTAAGGTGAAGGATATCCCATTTAGTATTTAGCTCTTTAAACAAAAACTTTTTGTTTCTTTTTTGTTTGAAGGCCAAAATTCTTGTTGGTGAATGCATCACTAAAATTTGGATACTACATTTCTGATTTCTCATCCAACCATTTTCCTCATTGTCCTATTCAATTGGTCTGAAGACATTTTGAACATATATTCTATCTTCTATTTAAAGGGATGAAGCAAATCCGCTTGTAGGAAGCATAAAATCCGAGATTTCTAATGTATCACATAATCTTTTATATGAGATCATAAGGAAAATGTAGATCTTTTCTGAATTTACATCCAAATCTTTTATATGAGGTTTATTAGGAAATAAACAAACCGGATTGTTCATATCTATGCAACTTTTTTTATGGCTATTCCCCAAATATTTTACCATGTTCCATAATATATTGACTCTTATAGTTAAGGAAAATATTTCACCCTTCCATTTATATTTAGATTATTACAAATGTTTAAGTTTAATTGCAATTACTTATAAAGTCATACATATGAATGGTTTTAATTTGTTCATAATTACTTATTGAGTCATACATATGAGTGGTTGTAATTTATCAATAATGTAAAATTTTTTACATTAACAATATATGAAAATTAATATCTAAATATAATTTTGATCTATTTATTTGAAATTTTATTGATGATTCTTTGTTTCCGTAAAAGTAGGAATATTGTATCATAAAACAACTATTAAGCAATTATTCGTAAAAAATAATTAATCACAGAGTAATCATTAATTTATTCTTCTAAATATCATTATCTTACTTGGTGCTTAAAGTTTATAAAAATAATAACTAGTCCTTAAATATATTTGAAATCTATCAAATTAATTAAGTTTAATAGTAAAAAAATAACATCGGATCTATAGACTGCAATTTCAAACTTCATTTTTTGAAAACTCATTTTATCAATGTGGTCGCATATCACATTAATAATCAACATTACTTTGTAAATATTTTACCAAAAAACCATTACTTTGTATATACAAATTGTACATAAAAAATAATAAAAATTAATAGAAGCTAGCCACAATTTCTTCTTGTTTATGAAAATTACTCTTCAATTATTAGCTTTCAAAAGATTATACAAATAAATTTAAATAACAATCTATCAAGCAGCCCAAGAGATATATCAATCTATCATGATTGTTTGTAGAAAATTATTTCTTGCATCCACACATCTAAACCTACCACCCCTCAATCAATTTGAAAATACAGCTTTATCTTTTATAAAATCTTTAACTTTTTAACTTCTCATTTTTTGACTCTTCTTTCCAAAATATTAAAAAGTTTCTAAAATTTCGAAATGACAACTTCCACCATTTTCGAAACTTTCGATCAATTGGAAACTTCTGAAATATAAAATTTTATAATTTTTTAAACTTTTAAATAATTCAAAATTTTCGAAATAGAAAAATTTGGAAACTTTAGAAAATTTCTAGATTTGGAAACTTTAAAATATTTGTAATCCTTATTTCGATAATTTAAAACTTTCAAAATTATCAATTTTAAAACTTACTATAAATAATTAAAAAGATAAAATTGTATCTTCATATGTAACTTTTTTTTTATAACTTTTTTGAAACCTCTTGTTTGTATAACTTTTTCTATTTTTGTAAAACTTGTGTTGCAGGTAAAAATAAATTGAAGAAAAAATTGAAATATACTTTACCATTATTATTTAAAAAAAGAAAGAAGAAAATTGAGTAGGAGATTACTTGAATGTCCTTATGAAATCAAAGTATTTACAACTTCAATGCTGGATCCAAAGCCTCTTTCCTTGTTGTTCGGAATACCAATTCGCCGAGACGGTGACTACACCATCCCGAAACGGCAGCGTTTTCTCCTCACCTTGACGTCCGAGGCGTTTTCAGATCCATTTCTCCACCGGCGATCTCATCTTCACCGGTGGTTCCCGCGTTTCAATCTCTTCCTCCTCATTCGTTAATCAGCACAGACTCCCCACACTTGTTGTTCAATATAAGGTACACTCAATTTTGAAGAATCTCCGCTATTCATTAATTCTCCTAATTCAATAACGTTGCTAGATTAGTGCTCAATTCTGATTCAACCACGCATCACAAAAACTAAAATGTTTCAGTTTTTAAGATGAATTAAATGAATGTAATCATGGTGTCGGTGTTGTGTTGGTGCTAATTCAGAATTTCATCAGGAATGCATGTTCAATTTGAATTTTCAATTTGTATCTCATATAATAACATAGTAGGTTCATGGTTATTCAGTGTCCAATTGCAGCTTATGCTGGTAAAACGTGTGATACAAGAAGTTGATGGCATCTGGTGAAGGTGATATTAGTGGAGTGATGGAGAGTCGTGTAGAAGATTCTTCTAGATCTGAGGAGAATTTGTCTGATATGAATCATCAAAGCAAAGATGGAAGTGATGCAAATATTCTATTGGAAAATGGCTTTTATGATGGCAATGATGACTCGGGTGATACTCATGATCAACTTCTGGAAATGGTTGTTGACCTCAAATTTCAGAATGAATTCATGAAGTCTCAGTTTGAGGGATTTAGCAATGTTAATACTTTTAGTAGTGACTCCAGTATACAGATAGGAGTTGGTGGAATTGAAGATGGGGAATCTGACATTGTGAAGGAACTGCGGGAAAGGATAGAATCATTGAATAAAGAGTTTCTGGAAGAAAAGCAAACAAGAATTGCATCCGAAAAAGCTTTGGAGCACCTTCAAATTGCATACTCAGATGCAGAAGCCAAAGCCCACGAACTCTCTGAAAAGCTTGTAAAAGGTGTGGTTATGTTTATATGCGCATGTATGAAATAGTGAAAGTCGTATGGCAATCATGAATGAATAGACTGAACTCATTAAATATTATTTTACCATGTATATTACTTGTTTGGTAGCCAATTTTGCCTCCAAAACTAATTCTTACAGCTGTAGGTTGGATTTGTTTTGCTTCAATGTTTAAGCATGATATAGATATAAACTATCATTTAGTGGTCGCTTCATACTGACATTAGGGACTTAACATTGCCCTAGAAAATATTATCTTCCTTAGAATGAATGCATTGCCATACTTTCTTGTGTAGCTCAAAACAATTTGGAACATGAAATAAAAGAACGTGAGGAGAAGTACTCTGAACTTGACTCCAAGTTTAATAGGCTTCACAAAAGGGCAAAACAACGCATTCAAGAGATTCAAAAGGTGAAATATTGCTTTATTCTTTTCTGGTTTGTTAATGTTTTTTACATTGATGTTGTCTATATTTCCTTGAAGTAATGCTACTTACACAATCTCTTATCATAAATTGCACTCAAACTTCTAATCGAGTGGATCACTTAAACTCCACCCCCTAAAACGTACACAGCGTAGCCACATGATTAATTTGTGTGGATGTGAATACTCTTGCAATCATGGTAAAATCTCGGTTTATTTAAATTTAATTATCAGCGACTAATCTATTTTCTTTTAGTAATGAAACCTGGCCCCCAAAATTCTTATATAAGCACACATAAGTAAGGAGGTTCTTATATAGTGTTTCAACAAAACCTCTTGGAGCAATTTACCGAGTCTTAGACACTTCACTGGATTATTTTATATGTGTTTATATAGAAGTGAGTTCATTTTTTTGGTTTGGGAAAATTTCGTTCGCAGGAAAAAGATGATATTGAGGCACGATTCTCCGAGTTAAATGAATCTGCTGAGCGGGCAACTTCCCAACAGTCAGCATTGCAACAAGAGTTAGAGCGCACAAGGAAACAAGCAAATGAGGCACTGAAAGCCATGGATAGTGATAGACAACAATTAAGAAGTGCAAACAACAAGTAAATACACTAATTTTCTTTTCATCATGATGATTAATAAATAAACACATTCATTACTTAGAAATTTTTGTATCTTCAGGTTAGGTGTGTGTCAGGAGAAGCTATGTTCTGTTTTATTTTACATCACAGACTCTATATGTGTAATAATAAGCTATGCTTATGATAGGAGTTTACCCTAGCCTTACGGTTATTTGCACTGCATGGATCAAATCACAATTACAACTATCACCTTCCATTTGTTCTGTGTCTTCTTTATTCAAGTGTAACCAGTTGCATCTTTTTTTCCAAGAGCATACTGTCAATTTCGTCTTCCAAAGATTAGGGCGTCACCAGATTAGTGCTTTAAAGGGTTTTGTTGTCAGATCAGTCTCGTCAACATTAATGTGTCACCCTAATAACCCTTAGAAGAATTTTTCAGAAAATTAGTACCTTAGAAGTGTAGTTGTCAACGGATTAAGGAATAAAACAGTGACACCAAAGGACAAATTTGGTAACATTTTTGTATATTTTAAGGACTAATATTGTCAAAAAAGTATTTGAAAGACCAATATGGTGGCACTTCAATCTTTGAAGGGCTAATTTAATAACAAAAATATTTTTAAGAAGTTATTATGGCACCTGAATTTTTCAGAGGAACTAATTGTGGCTATATTCTTTTTTAAATTGTAAAATGTGGGTAATATACCACAGAGATTTTTTTTGTATTAAGGGTTGGGTCCCTATGCATGTATGGTACTCTCTCCGTCCCACAATGAATGGCCCATTTGCAAAAGAAAATTGTCCCAAAATGAATGGCCTTTTCGATTTTCAATGCACTTTTTACCAATTGTACTCTTTAATTAATACTACTTGCATCACTTCCAAGGTAATATCTTCTACCATGCATTTATGATATTGAAATACACCAATACTTACCAAGGATAATTTGGTAAAAGTAGTATTATCTCTCTTTCATTTACACACTTTTTCTAATATGTGTGAAATGATCAAATGACTCACTCGTTATGGGATGGAGGGAGTATAAAATATACTTTCAAAAGAAATTCCATTTTATCCTGTTTGTGAAGAAACCTCTCCAAGATAACATGTTAACCCCCGATCTCAACTTTCTGGGTTATGTAAGAATCATTAGAAAACAATCTTGTGTTAAATTGATTGTAAAGCACTCATCCTTTTTGTAATTATAATTATTAATAAAAAAATCTGTGTTGCCCAGGCTTCGAGATACCATTGAGGATTTACGGCGTTCACTGCAACCTAAAGAAAGTGCTCTTGAGGCATTGCAATCATCACTTGCTGAAAAGGAACAGGTAAAAATTATCCATTTATTTTAATAGGAGAAATGTTTATTTGATTTAGATCTCCTGTAAGTATATTATGTTAAGTCTTACTAACAATTGATTATAATATATGTCTTTGTATCTTGTGATGTTTGCATCATTAACGTAACTCAATACTCTATTTATGGCTGTAAACTAAATAATTGATGTTTTACATTTTATTAAATAATACTCGGCAAAGATGCTGTTATATCCAACTTATCTATACTGTTTTATCCAGCTTATCTATACCGCCTCTACTCTACATTAGGTTTGTGTTTAGGGCGTAGTCAGTAGCTATCGTAGTGGCCACGACAGCGGTGTAGCGTGGCTCCTTGGCACTATACCAAACCCTATTGCGTTGCTGTGTTGAGTAGCGGCTGTAGTGCCACCATTTCCAATCATATAGCGGCTGTAGTGGCTGTGGCAGTGAAACTTGTGTAAAATTCTGAATTATTTGGACTTTCTGGTCTTTCACCCTAAAATAGCCAATTTTTCCCTGAACTTATATTTGTTTATTTTGCCGTCACCTTGAAATTCTGAATGACAACGAAATGGGGTCCTCCTGTCTTCTCTGAAATAAATGGCTTCATCTCCCCTCCTTGTCTTGTGTGGCTTTTCATTGGCCCTTTCTGCAACTTTTTGGCAGCCATCCTCACCTTTGAGAAAGTGGTTCCATTAAAGGAATCACTTATATTGATTTTAAAGGTTTAAATGAGTTATTTTAATCCTTGGTTGCTAAAATTTATTTGTTTTATATTGGGGTTGAATATTGGTAGCAATGAACTTTGATTATTAGTTATGAATTTCTTCAATATTGTGTATTCTTCTATTTTTATAGCTTTTTTATGTGTAAGGTATCACCTTCTTGTATTGTTTCCCTAAACTTTGACGCAGCAGCCGTACTGCTATAGCATTTTAGTGGTTGGCCGCTTTGCTCCGCTATCCACCATTGACTACATGGATTTATGCCAAAGCTTATTACTATGGATTTATGCCAAACTTTAAGTGCCTGCTTTATGTTTTCTTTCCTTGATTCAAACAGTTTATATGATTTAGATATTTTTTGCAGAAACTGTGGTATTTCATTTATTGTACTCTGTTCTTGCAACTTTCTCAACAATCGTATTTGTATCATCAAACTTGCGTAGTTGTTTTATTTTGGTAGCACATCACTTGTAGGCTAAGTATATAACACTATTTGTTGGATATCCTAAAAATAATTGACAACTTAGATGCTGGAAGATATGAGAGGATTACTTCAAGCTGCTGACGAAAAAAGGCAAGCTGCCCTAGCTGAGCTCTCTGCTAAACATCAAAAGGTATGTGTGTATCTTGTAGCATCTTTGCCTGGCTATATTCATATTTTCTCTGATTTCACTGGAAAAAGGTGATATTCTTAATCTTTACTATGTATTTTGTATATAGTTGCACCTTGTCCCCATTCAATGTTTGTTTCCTGCAGAATATAGAGAGTTTGGAGGGTCAACTCAATGATGCTTTGTCTGATAGAAGTAAGGCAGCTGAATCCATTTCTTCACTGCAGGTGAGTTTTGTGATCATGAGCTTGTCCATACTTGACTCAAAGGGTTTGGTATAACCATACGTTAAAAAATATCCACATGTTGCTTTGTTTTCCATTCCATGCTTAGCTTCCTTAGTGAATAACTCTACTTTTGCATAGAGGTCTGCAAGGGCTAAACAACCAGACCATTTATAGATGGACTTGGACCCGAAAACCAACAATCAATTTAAATCTAGTAAAGTTCGGGCAATACTAGACCTATAATTAATCTGACTTTGGAGGATGCGCTCCATCAGCCGAAATGTTTCTTATTTGTAGACATTCTATTGATGTGCTTTGTCTACTTGCATATTTCAATTAAAATTAAATTCTTTCTGAGTATTAAATTTAGAGTCCCTTGACTCATTTTCCTGGATTGGTTAGTGGTGCCAATCTTTTATCCAAAAATATACATGGTACCAATCACTTCTTATATATATGAATGCATGTATTCCTGGACATGTCAGAAGTTTCCGGCTGATGGGCTGACCATGCCAAATCGACTAATGCTTCCAGGTTCTAGTTGCAGAGAAAGAATCTAGAATTGCAGAGATGGAGGTAGCATCAACTGGGGAAACAGCACGACTCAGAGCAGCCATGGAAAGTGTGAAGGGGGAGATTTCTCACCTAAAACAGGAGCACGTATGGTTCTGAATTTCAATACGTATAAATTAGTAATTTAGTATTTCATTCAGTGTCGGAGCTCTCTTCTCCTTTAGCAACGGTTTGTTTTGTTTTGTTGTGATATCATGTAATATGTACACCTGACATAATTTTGAGTTTTGACATTTGAACTGCACACCAAATGAGTTCATAATGCATACATCCAATGTTTAGAAATTTGGAGGTCTTGCTGTTATGCACTTATTGCATGGTAATTTGGTACTTCTTTTATATGGCTGCTTGACTCAAAGCTTTGGTGGTTTCAGGAAAAAGATAGGGAAAGCTGGGAGGCTGCATCTCAGGCACTTAAAGTGAAGCTCAAAATTGCTGAGAGCAACTGTATACGTGCAGAAGTTGAAGTAGCAAAAATAAGAAGTACATATGAATCCTTCTCTAAAATTTCCTACATTCATATCAAATGGATTTTTATGTTTTGGCAATGGCCAGGTCAGCTTGAATCGGAGGTATCTGGACAAGCCAAGATCCTCAGTAAGAGAGATGCTGAATTATTGGCTGCCAAAGAAGAGGTTCTAATTAATCTTTTCTTACAAATTAGCTTGTAAAAAATTAAACACATTGAATTGTGTTGATTTGTAGCTTGTCTATGTATCTTAAAGAATGGCGATGTTTTTGTCTTATTCTGGGGTTGGGTAAGAATTAGGAAAGTGTTATTTGTCAAAGAAATACACTGAGGAAAAAACTTTAGTTATGATAATGTATATGTACTTTTATATTAATGTAGGACTGCGCTAAAAGTCAACTTGAACCCATATCTTCTCTAACCCTACACTCTATTTATTACAAATTATTCATCTATTACATCCTAATGTCTCGCTTCATATTTGTAAAAAACCCAAATGAAGAAAATTTCCTACCGTTGTTAATTCAGCTGCTCAGTAAAATTAATAGTGTTACAATATGGCTTGAAGTTTTTGTTTTTGTGATTTGGCAGACATAGAAGAGGAACCGATAGGTTATAGGTTACAATATGGTTGTTTCTTCACTGAATCTGATACTTTTATCACTTTATATACATTTAATAACAATACAGCCTTTCATTGACAATTGGTCATGCAAATATGCTCTTACTCAATCCACATTCTTGAATGGCTGTTAATTTGACCCTTGGCCACATCACATGTGAAGATTAGACACATGATTTACACTGCTTGACTGATCTATGATTCGTTTTGCACCTCTGCAGATTAGCATTCTTGAGAAGGAATTTTCTTCATACAAGGCTCGTGCACATGCACTTCTTCAAAAGAAGGACGCAGATCTGGTTGCAGCTAAAGACTCTGAGCAAGTCAAAGCTCTTGAGGAAGCTCTTAAAGTACATGTTTATCATAGTCTTTGAAGAAGACATCGTCCGATTAAAATATAAATGTTGCCAATCACATTCGCTATTGTCTACAGGAGGCTGAAAATGAAATAATAACAATAACAGAAGAAAGGGATAGAGTTGTTCAAGATCTTCAATCTGCCATGGCTAATAATGAGAAAGTACTTGAAGAAAGGTATCATTATTATTGAAAAATCTTAATGGGCTTGTATACCTGATATGCCGCTTTAAATACCATACAGATGAAAAAATGCAGTTGGAAGCAAAAGCAGGATCACAAGTAATTGATCTTGTGATAAATTTGCTTTTTCCCATTAATTTGTGCAATCAGCTATGGTTTGGGGATTACGTATCGGATACACTAGTAGTTACCTTTTTCTGTTCAGCGTGGAGCATCCACAACCTCTCATTTTATGAATTTCAGAGACAATGCCCTTGAAAATGCCAAGCAACAGATAAGGAGCTTAGAAATAAAGCTCGACTCACTTAGTGCTCAACACCTAAAAGAGAAAGAGGAATGGGGACTAAGCCTTCAAAATGTAGAAGAAACATGGAGAAGTAATACACACAACTACTTGGTTAAAAGTTGTTTATACCTTTATATTTATTTGATTTGCTTATGTATATGAATTTGGCATAAAAAAACTAACTTAAATCGAACTTTTCAGTCAAATGCGAGGCAATGAAGGCTGAAAGCGAAGCAACTGCTGCAGAACATATGCAAAAGGAATTGGAAGAGCTCAAACAGCGATGTAAAAAGTTGAAGGTAGTGTGTAAATTGTTAAACCTGTGCTTGGACTTTATTCCCGCCTTTATTAGTGTTTTTTCCCATCTTTTTTCTTTGGGTGCTAACTGAATCTATAACTTGTAGGAAGAACATGCTTCATTTCATGATCTCGCTGATAGAATGATTGAGGAAAAAGACAACGAAATATCTAGACTTTTGGATGAAAATAAGAATCTCCGTCAGTCTCTTCAATCAAGACCTCTGGTATGTTATTTTTTATTTATCTATTTTCTCAAATTTCAGAAAAATCAAGACATTTGTCGTATATTAAACATTTCCGTGATCTTGCAAATTTTTTCTTCTGTTGCCGCAATGCTGTCAAATGATATCAGGCCAATCAAAATGATAACTACAACACAGGTATTGATTTAATTATAGTATGACAATACATTTTCCACTTGCAGAGTTTCCTTAAGTCTATCATTAAGGAGTGATGTGTGACACTTTTTCTTCAACTGTTGTGTACACAGCCTTGCATAAATTGGATTCAACTAATTTAAGTCCCTCAGATGCAGAACATCAAATTCTGGTATAGCATTCTGCAAATGCAGTTTTCAATTCTATTTATCTCTGTAATACATTTTTGAGATTTTTTTAAAGTATTCAGTAAGAAATTTGTGTATAGCAATTTGGTCAACAATGAGAAAGAAGATGCAAATCTTTTAGTTGTCTCAGTGAGTTTTTTTAATTGTTTTGGTAGTAGGGGGTGATGAAACTGGAAGACAGATTTATTATTCAAGATATATAAGACTATTTCTTTCATACCCTCTCATCTATTATTTTATTTTGGAGAATCCATCGCCGAGTCTTTGTTTTGATATTTGTCACAATTTCAGATTTTGGCTAGACAACAAGCCCAAAGAGAGGAAGAGCTAGCACAGTCGCAGCGCCATATTTTAGCTCTTCAAGTATGTCTAGATTTCTGTAGAATATTCATCTTTCATTGTCCCCCATCCCTTTTCTTCTGTAATACTATATAATACGATACTACTACTTATTCAGGAAGAAATTGAGGAGCTTGAACATGAAAATCGTCTCCATAGCCAACAGGTATGTGTGTGCCGGAATTTATTTAGATTTTATTTTCTATTTCTATTTGTAGAAATGAAAGGAACAGCTCTAAAGGGTCAATGCTTGTTTCTTTCTTCGCTTGAAAGACTGATTTTCTAGGTTCATTTAAAACTGAAGTTTTACAGTTGCGTTTATTTTTCATAAAATAATTAATAATTAATAATTAATATACTTACTAGCGGTAATGATCTTCAGCTTATACTCCTTGTTTGTACTGCAATTTTCTAATAGGAAAAATATTATCACGCCACGTCATTTTTAAATTTGTGACCACTTGAAAAAAGAGTAAATGAGAGCATTCTTTGGATTAGTGATTCAATTAATTTTAATTACACGTGACGTCATACAACAACCTACACATGAATTTTCAAATATTATGACTGTAGGAGGCAATGTTAAAGACCGAGCTTCGCAACATGGAAAGAGCAAAGAAGAGGGAAGGTGTAGATATGACATATTTGAAAAATATTATCTTAAAGCTTCTCGAGACAGGTATTATTAATTTATTTTAAAATATAAGTAAAGATGTCCCTTTTGTCCTCACCTCCTTTGCATTTTCTAGCTTATATTGAGAATCATGTTTAATTAATAGAATTTTTTTCTTTGATCAGGTGAAGTGGAGGTATTGCTACCAGTTATTGGGATGCTGCTTCAGTTTAGTCCAGAAGAGGTAATTTTGTCATCATCTACCTTTGCATCTACATCTAGGTTCTTACTTCAGGAATAAATTGTGCTAATTAAAAAGAGGTTCTCCCTATGCAATGCCATTACATCTCCAAAATTATATTTTAAGGGTTTTTATTAAGAATCACTTTGATGTAATTTTAATTCGTAAAACTCATTTGGCTTATACTAAATAGCCTCCAGTGTTGGATCATCAGGGGGCACTTGCATGAGTATATATGAAAAATATCTTATAATATTTTAACAACATTGAAGGAGTCTTTAAATATTTATTATAAAGCTGTTCTTCTTTATAATAGGAGTTTCAAATATATATTCAAGTATTTAATTGGATAGTAATTGGTCAAAACAGTATGTTTCATGTATCAAAAAGTTTTCCTAATGTTCGTTTCTTGTCTCCCCATAATTGTCGTGATATAATCTGAAATGCTTTCTTTTAGAAGAGTGAAGTTATTTCTTAATTGTTTTTATGTAGCCAGCAATTTCTTTTAGTGCCTAATAGAATGTAAGTAAATTATTTTTAACCAAAAGTTCAGTTATGTTGATGACTGAAAAGAAACAATTTTCTGCTATTTGATTGCAAATGCAGATGCAGAAATGTCAACAGACATATCAAAACTCAACAGATGTTCCACCAAGTCCTGCAAGTGATGCATCAGGATCTGGCCTTTCTCTCTTTTCAAGATTCTCATTTTCTTAATGACACAAATGGAAGTGTTGGAGAATTCTTTTGTTGACATTAGAATGTCTGCTTTTCAGTGGAGTACGTTTGCTTACTCACCACTGTTACTGACAAAGCAGGTTTGCATCTGTAAATTAGAAAATATGTCTTGGTCACAACAGCAATTGTTCAATGCAATAATTTGGAAGTTGACAACCTGTAAAGAAACATCGAGGATAATATACAACGGGGAGGAACAACACACAGGACTTAGTGTTTTTTGTCTGGCCCAGGGAGCTACAATATAATTATTTTTTTTATGGTTGAATGTAGCTTATTGCTAGAAAATTGTATCATATGCATTTTCAATATGACTATTTCAAATGAATGAGAATTCTCCATTTGAGTTCATACTTAATTACAGTATTTTTAGCATGCTAGATTTTCATGAAGTATTGCTTTTTCATTGGTACATTAGACATTATGTTTATTGCATTATGAGCTGGTATTTTATTATTATAAGCTAGGGTTGCTCAATCTTGTCTGCTCATCTGAGCTTGTGTAAGAGGTTGATGCTGCAGGCTCTTGAACTGCCGCTGCTTGGCAACTTAATGTTGCTTGATATTATAAGCACTTGATATCCCTGTGGAAAGGATAAGATTTATGCCAAATTTCTGATATGATGGAAATCCAAAGTTAAAACGATTCGATGTGCACAATTAATTACGTGGTTTTAATTTATAGTAAAATGAAGTTCAATAAAGTATATCAGAGGTGCTAACAAAATGGGTCAAGTGGTTAATGATCTCCAGATAAGGACGAAATACAAGAGAATTCGAACTCGAATAGTAACTAAAATAATTCTTAATTATACTTTACTTATCTTCTGACCAAATTCTTAACCACAATACAATATACTTTGTATGCACTTGTCAGTATTGAAACCAAACTTAAATATTTGTAGTTTTAAGCTTTCGTTTGAATGGTATGTTGTCAGTATAAATATGTCATAAATTCGAATTCACAGTAACAATTGTTGGTATGGATATCCATTTACATGGAAATGGCAATAAATCCCTGCAACCATTAAATTTTACACCTAATAATAAGTGGTATTATGTTCAAATCTAAGATATGTTTGCGAGTTAGTTTTTGGAGGAAAATATTTTGGAAGGTCAAATCTATGTTTTGATATTTAAAAAATAAATAAAAGAATAATATAATATTATATATTTATTTATCATGTTTTTTCAATTTCTTTAAAATTCAAAAGAGAAGCACTAATAGTACACTCTCCAACACAGAGTCTTCAAAAATATTTTTCTCTAAAATCCAACTCACAAATAGCTAAAAGGATCTAAAATTTTCTCGAGTTTTTTCTTGTTTAACCCAATTAAATTATACATGGTTGGTTACATGAAATGGCAGCAAAGTGACACTAGAAAGAGTTGGGAATTGGAAACACGGGAAAAACAATAGGGTAAAGATTATTTGCCTTTGTGGGGGAAGCACACTTTACCTTGTGTATTTTTCTCTCTCTCACCCATCTTTCGTTAAAAAGCCTAAAGTCAGAATTAAATTTCAAAGATATATTATAATATTACTTTTTAGAACTTGTTAACATTGTCAAGATGATAAATTTGATTTAATTGTTTGCATATAATTATTGAAGTGTAGATTAATGAATAAAATAAAATAAAAAAATATTACTCTTTATATATTAAATAAAAGAAAAAATTAAATTAAAAAAAATTAATGTATTTAATTTAAATTTTAGATTAAATATATAAATTTTTGTTTTATATTTAAGACCGAAGTATAAGATAAGAGTTTAGGACACCGAGATAAATGAATATGAATAAAATGAAAAAATAAATTTATAGATTTTGTGTGTGACAATTTTGAACTCTCTAATTCCTCGTACCAAGATTCACAGCATTTATAAAGTTAGTATATCAATGACTGTCTGATCGAGATTAGATGATCCATATTCAAGTTCGACATTTTTAATTATAAAACTAAAATTAAAATCTAGATTTGCTAACTGTCTCCTCTCAATTGAACAATCTATGAGATCTTCACTGCCTAAATTCAGAATTCTGTGACTGCAGCAAATTATAATTCAACAATTTTGCACTATATGACTGGTAACAACATCAATTCCATCATTGAAAACTCTTATAGTTTCAATACACAACTTACACCATGTTTACCAACCTTTCTAGTGTATATATCAAGGTATTTGTAGTTTGTACATAGTTTACCAAAGTAGTTCAAATCCATAGAATCTTGTACAGAGGTATACTGAATAGAACCTAAACTAATTCACTTCAACTAGATAATGAAAACACTACATTTGTATATCAAAACATTGCACTTAAAAGTGAAAGGAGACAAAGTAGAAAAAACCAAAGACAAAAAAAAAAAAAAAAAAAAAAAAAAAGACAGACCAATTTTAACTAGCAAAGAAACACTAACACAACAAAAGCTACTCTAATAGGTTAATTAATGCAAGTGCTTGTTGCATACATAGGAATAGAAGAATATTATCCTCATTTAAGCATGCTTGGCTTGAAAATCCTTCATGAAAGCCACCAACTTCTCAACACCAGCTAAAGGCATGGCATTATATATAGAAGCTCTCATACCACCAACAGACCTATGTCCCTTAAGCTGAACCATCTTTTCCTTAGCAGCTTCCTTAATAAACTCACCTTCCAATTCCTGTTTCTCCAAAGTAAAAGGGACATTCATCAAAGACCTCACAGATTTCTCCACAGGACACTTATAAAAGCCACTATTTTCATCAATAGCATTGAAGAGAATCTCAGCTTTTCTCTTGTTATTCTTCTCAACCTCTTTCAACCCACCTTGTTCCAAAAGATCCTCAAAAACCAAACCACACATGTAAATTCCATAACAAGGTGGTGTATTATAAAGTGAATTGTTTTCATCATGTATCTTGTAATCAAGCATCACAGGTGTAAAACTTTGAGCATTTCCAATCAAATCTTTTCTTATGATCACAATTGTTACACCAGAGGGTCCCACATTCTTCTGGGCCCCAGCATAAATAACCCCAAATTTTGACACATCAACAGGCTTTGAACAAAAATTAGAAGACATATCAGCAACCAAAATTCCACTTGAATTTTTAGGGTTAGGGTAATTAACATCCTTAAACTCAACCCCATGAATAGTTTCATTTGCACAAATATGCAAAAATCTAGCATCTGGGCTTTGTTCAAAATCATCAAAAGATGGAATCTTTGTATACTTTTCAGATTTCCCAGACCAAATCACTTTAGGTTTACAATACTTTTGCGCCTCTTTGAATGCTTTGTCACCCCACGAACCAGTGACTATGTAATCAACGGTGTCTTGTGGAGTGCAGAGGTTTAACGGCACGGCGGCGAATTGTGTGGCGGCGCCGCCTTGAAGGAACAAAACAGAGTATTCAGATGGGATCTGTAAGAGAGTACGTAAATCTGATTCAGCTTTTTGAATTATGGAGAGAAATTCTTTGCCTCTGTGACTCATTTCCATAACACTCATGCCGGATCCACGCCAGTTGTAGAGCTCCCATTGGGCTTTAAGAAGAACATTTTCCGGTAACGTGGCGGGACCGGCGGCGAAATTGAAGACACGCTCTTGAGATTGGGTGTGGAGAGTTGTTGTAGAGTGGTGTGTGTCTAATTTGGTGGCACATTTGATTGAGATGGGTTTGAATGATAATGGAAGAAAAGGGTTGTTTTTGTTTTTGTGATTGAAAAGGTTTGTGTTTTGAAGAAGATGAGTGTGAGGTGAAGTTGCCATTGATATGTTCATGCTAACGTTGTTGTTGGCAGTTTTCTCTGTTTTTTAGAGAGAGAAAGAAAAAACAGAGTTTGTTTGTTTGTCGTGTTGTTGTTTTGAAAATGGAGATGATTAGCAAAGATTTGAATGCTGAAGAGGATTTATTTATAGTTAGTGTTAATTAAGTAAGGGATTTTTGTGGTGTTTGATATTTTCAACTCACAACTACTACTGCTTTTGAAAATATTTTATCATGATTTGAACAGTCCTTCTCACTTCCTATTAAATATATGTTTAACTTTTAAATGGATCTATTATTAGTTATTTTAGTATTTAAATATGTTTTTTTAGTTAAAGATGGTTATGGTTTAAGTTAAATTTAATGGTTATAATTCACAAATAGTGTAAAAGGTATTTATTTATATAGTACATATGAGTTAAATTTTGTATGATGATCTTTAGATTTTTTGTTATTGTAGTATATGATGCTTTAATAAAATAAATTATTTCCTTTGTACATGAAAAATTCAAAAATATTATCAAACTTTCTCCATTCAAAATTATTTTAATTTGTGAGGTACTTTTAATTATATTTACAATTACAACTAATTTAAAATATAACTTTTAACAGTTAATCTCATGATCTAAAAAATATTTAATCTTCTGATAAGTATTTATTTTATTACTATTTAAGGTCATTAATGTGG
>JBBPBR010000002.1:6454616-6467344 GCA_037974775.1 Cicer pinnatifidum
TATATTTGATATTCCAACTACTTTTTTACACGAATTTTGTCATAAAATCTTATAATAAAATACAAAGAGGATACAAATAATGGAAACAATGAGAACTTAGTGATAAAGACTTTAAGAGCATAAAGATAATTCATATATTTAATAAATTATTATGAATTTTATTTATTGTAATTTTATTTGTAATAATTTTTAATTTGTTTTATCTTAGAATTGTAATAATTTTAATTTAGATTTAGTTGATGTCATAGGTAAGTGAAAATACTTTACTTCTTCCATTTAGTTTATTTTAGAAAAATATGATGTAAACCCAATATAAGTATAGAGAATAGTATTATTTATGACTGATTTAAGTTTAAACATAGTATTACCATAAATATACATTTGTAAACTCATTTACATAAATTTAAAATAAATTAGGGTTTTTCTAATGAGAATTGTGAGAGAGTTAAAACTCCTTTTTAAATTCTTAAATTAAAACTTGTTTAAACCTTAATTAGGCAAATTCTTCATCTAACTTATATTTCTTTCTTTCTTCTCTCTTTTATTTACCATTTTATTTCAAAAAATTATTTAATAAATCATTTATCTACCGTGAAATCAACTTAAAATCCACATAATTTTATAGTATTTTTTTATTTATTTTAACTACAAAACTCACCTCCATTAAATACTTACACGTAATTTGTGATTCGAATTCGCCATAGGAACATGTCACAGTCGTTTCGAGCATGACAATAAGCTAAAAAGTGGTTGGTGAGACTGAGTTGGTGTGATTAGGAAAGAGGGAGTGATGTTTGCTTTTTGCTTCATTTTACTTAAATAAATATTATTATTATTTTTATATTCTTGTTTCTTTGGACTTCAATTTTGCGTTTTTCCAAACCTGGCGGCGCTCTACCAACCGTCACAAATTATATATTAGTAACATCCAACTCAACTTAGGATTAGAATATTCTCTATTTTCTATTTTTTTTTATCATAGTTTTAAGATTATGAAAATATTAATGTGATTTAATAAGCTCAAATATTTTTAATGTATCTCAAAGCATTAAAAAATATACTATTAGAGATGAGAAATTGAGGGAGAAAATAAATACGATCTTAACTTCTCATTAAAACAAATCTTATCTCATTTTCATTTTATTTGAAAAGTAATATGTTTATTAAGATTTAAATGTGAGATATAGTCTAAAGAATTCAAGCAATCAAAATTTATAGAATTAAAGTTCGGCGATATTGAGACATTTCAAAAAATTAGAGATTGTCAAGTTTGGATATTTGACAAAGTTAAAATAGGGTTTAGAAGTTCTTCAAATGTTTTTTATACTTAAACAGAAAAATGATGAAGTCAGAGATGTTTCTACATTAAAATGGTGGAGGATTAACGACTTTTGAAAATAATGAGAAAACTTAAATTAAGGGAACAAATATCATAAATAATAAAAAATCTATTAAGATAGAGAATATACAATATATAATATTTGATACCTAACTTGCTAAACATATGTTAACTTTGTGATATTAACTTCGAAGTTATATGCAAACCGATTGTATGTGAAGTAAAATAATCATCCTTGAGAAATACATTTTTCGCTAGATAAAGGAAAAAAAAGAAATTATATGTCTTACACTTACATGAAATTATGATGAATTATGTTTTATGTCCACATTGAGAAGGACCAATGAATTTGGCACTAGAGGGTTGGTGATGTGTGTTTGAACATTGTCTCAAAACTATCTATATTTGACCTATCAAAAGGTCTTCCAAAGATCATTTTTGAAAAGGATAAGATATTTGAAGCTTGTGTTAAAGGAAAACAAGTCAAAAATAATTTTTATACAAAAAATACAATTTCAATAAATAAACATCTTGAACTTCTTCACATTAATCTTTTTGGCCCTGTCAAAACCGCAGGTCTAGGTGGAAATAAATATAGTTGAAAATATGCTACATACGTTTAAAAATATACTACATAAGTATAAAAAAATGTATTCACAACTTTGAAATTAAACTCAAATTAGAATAATAAAACTTAATTGCAGTTTTCGTCATTTTATTTTCATCAATTATTTGAATTGACCCAAATTTTCATCTATTTTAAAATCCAACACTTTTGGTCTCACTCTCAAATTTTTCAACTAAAAAATGGTGATATGACATATTTTAAATGGCGTGACTTACGATATGATGATGTTAACGGGTCAATACTCATAAAATTGCAATGAAACACTAAAAAACTTTTAGTTTCAACTTAAAAAATGATTTATTTTTGTAATTAATTAATAATATATAAATAACTAATCCATTTAGATAATTCTAGATATCAAATTGTATATCATGTAATTCACCCCTCCATCACTTTGAACAATTTGATTTTATCCTTAAATTGCAATTCCACCGTAGATTTAAATTGCTTGAACTATGCTAACGTGTCAGACTTCTGTTTTAAGGGATGAACCCAAACAAATCTAGAATAAACATCAACACGTTTGAGAAAATATGTATAGCCCCCATGGGATTTAACATGGGTTGGCTCTCATAAGTCACACCACCAATTCAAAGGGACTATGGTACACAGTGGTAGAGTGAGGGGTATGAAGACAATGTGCCTTGCATAAGCAACATGCTGAGCAAAAGTCAATATAAGCAGAGTTTGAAATAGAAAGGAGAGAACAATAGTGTAAACTTAAAGCATTATTATTCATATCATTGATAATAACATATGCAATAGGTAACATACAATAAACCATATTTGTCTCAAATGTATTAACATGCAAATTAGAATCTAAGTAAAGGGGATTTTCAAACTTGTAGAGTCCATCTACTCCAACAGTTCCCTTTAGCAAGATTTTCTCAGACGTGTGATTTCACAACATAAAAGGTGGGGTGAAATTCAAAGAAAACTCCATTATCATGTGCAAATTTACTAACACTAGTTAAGTTTTTGGTTATAGATGGAACAAGTAAAAGACTATTGACTATAACATTGATGTTAAGATGAGTTGAAGAAGGAAAATGTATGTTGTCTACTGGGTTTATGAACAAACTTTGACCATTACCTATGAGTACATGATTAGATCTAGGTAAAGAAACTGCATCTCCCAAATTGGAGGCATCAGGTGTGACATATGAAATTGGTGGTGAGAATGAATGAGTGTGGTACTTATCCCCCAGATACTAGGTTCGATTTCCACGAAAGACAAAAACTCGTTATTTTCTACGGAGAAGAAAGGGGAAGCGAGAATATCGTGATTACCGATGCTGATAATGGTAAGAGTCGAGTTGTTACAGTATGGATTCACCCTCGATTGTTGAAACCATAATCAACACCTATAAGAAGAGCATGAGGATGGAAAGAATGTGGATTAATAGGTATAGGGTTGGGGTGACCAAATTGAGGTAGAATTGGAGATCGTTGATGCATCAAGAATGGAGTAGAAGAATGTGATACCCAAAGAGAATAGGCATATTGACTAGGTCCGACAATAGCAAATAAAGGCATCATGACCAAACTTGTGGTAGATTTGGCATTGTACACAACCGTCGCCACAATCATTACGACAATTGCGAGAGCCATAGCCTTGATAATGAGTTATTTGCATTCACGTGACTCATACCAGAAGGAAAATTAGGGTTTTGAGGTAGTAGCGACAAAAGATCTATCGTCGAATTCGCAGATGAGGCATATCAATGGTATCTTAGAACTTTTTTTTCTTCCGATCAAGTGCCTATCAATGGCTTCGTCGAATCCCTTTCCTGGCTCCTTAGGAACTTTTCCTTCTTTTCATGTCAGATTCTCATATATCATCTCTATTAAGCTTGATCATAAGAACTTCAAGCAATGGAAACAACAAATCGATGGAATGGTTTATGGTCACAAGCTTCAAAAGTTCATCACTAAACCTTTGGCTCCACTACGATTCTTGACAAAAATTGATCGCACTAAATATCACATCAATCCTCAATTTCTGGAGTGGGAGCAACAAGATGCCCTCGTTTGTACCTCAATTCTTTCAACAATTTATGATTTGATCCTCACGAAACTTGTTGATTGTCCTTATTCATGGCAGGTTTGGAAAGAAATTCATCATCACTTTCATATGTTACTCACAACCAGGGTGCATCAACTTAGATCTGAATTGTGCAATCTCACTAAAGGCGATCTTAAAATTAATAAGTTCATCTTTCATGTTCATACTATAAATGAATCTTTAATCTCCATTAGAGATCATGATCTTCATTGAAATCGCCCTTGAAGCCCTATTTGAAGATACCAATCTTGTAGTTGCTTTTGCCACTAGAAAAGAAGGTATGTGTTCGTTGGACGAACTCAAGTCGTTTCTACTCGCACATGTGATGTGCCTTGAGAAGAACAAGAAACCTCTAGAAATCGTCGTCTTTAACCTCACTTAGACCTTGTCGCGAATTCGACGACAAATTTGTCGTCGCAGCTACCTCTGATCCTTAATTTCTCCTCTGATACCATGTTAAAGTTATGAACAACTAAAAGTAAACATAGAATGAAAAGAGATTGAGAGGAAAATTGATGTAACATGAAAATTGATTTTATTATATTGAATTGTTGAAATGATTACAATAGTGTGATCTTTATTTATAGGTAAAGATCATTGTAGTTGAATCTCTGAATTTAACAAAATTGAAACTATATTGATAACTAATTGAATTTAACAACCTCCAACAGAATATTCTAGAAGTTTTAGTTATTAAGTAATAGCTTTGACACGTATGGGTTTATAACCATGTGCTATATATTACCTCTAATAGTAACAATCATCCTCCTACTCAACATAATTTGAGGACATGCTAAATTAGTCATCCTCACAACATGAACATAAGTCCTCAACAAAATGACTAGACAACTCAGCAAGTCCCAAACGATAATTTTACGTTGATCCATAATTTTAAAGCTCCAAAACATCTATAAATACACAAGTCCTCAACTTCAAACAATAAGAGAATCACTTGTAAACAAATATCCAAGTTATTCAAAGTTCATCATCATTCTCTTCATTCTACATCATTCTTGGAGGATCAACTTTATTGAATGCAATATATTACTACTTTATCTTAGTGAATGGTAATTAATATGTGATATATACAACTTCAAATTACTATATTTCCTTAGTGAGTGGTAAATTAATCTCAAACAATGAAACACATTTACTATTTGTATCCTCAAGTTCATAAAAATTTGAGTAATTATGTAAGTCTTGTGATATTGGTAAAATACAATATTAGTGTTAAATAATATTATTATATATTAGTAATAAAGGTGTTTTAGACATTTCTATTCTTTTGTATATATACTCATTGTAACTCTATTAACTCATGTTTGGTTCATTTTATGTTATCAAACTCTAGAGTGGTTGTCTCTCTTCTTCCTCTTTTCATTGTTAGCATGGTATCAAAGAGCTTTGGTTGATTTTGGGATCTACTATAAAGAAGAGAAATACTATTTTGATAGGAAATGCAACCATCAAAAGAGAAAAGAGAAGAGTAACCTTATTCCTGATTTTGTTACATCAGTCTCACAAAAACATCAATTGCGCATTCGTTACCCATTGGATCGGGCTGATTTTTGGACAACAAGTTCGCAACATTTAGGTCTTCGTCTTCAACTGTCGAATCGGCGAAACGACGTCTGTAGGGGAGAAATTGTGCTCGCACAACACCAGATTATCCCTAATTTATTTTGTCTCAGTAATTGTGTTTGTCGTATTTTCCGGTCATTATTTGTTATGACTGGTGCTAAGGATGATTCTCTTCAAGCACATTGGAAAGCAGATTGTCCGAAAGTGGGGAGAGCACATAAGAAAAATTTTAGGGGACCATCGTCCAATGTTGTTGCTTTTACTCCTTCTACCATTAACTCTAGTTCTGGTTCTGTATATTCATCTGAGATTGCGTCCCAAATATATGATATTGCAGAACAACTTCAAAAACTTCTTGCCATCAATCACATGCCGTCTGCCACCTCTTCTAAAGGTTTGAACTCCCCTGATATGTCAGGTATATCTCCTTCCATATGGATTCTTGATTCGGGAACATCTCAGCATATGACATACGATGATAAATCTTTTGTGTCTGTGAAACATGTCTCGTCTGTGTCGGTTATGACTGTTGATGGCACTCCTATGCCACTAGCAAGCGTTGGTTTTGTCTCCATACCTAACCTATATTGATCTGTTTGGTCCTAATGATTATGCTTCTAGTGATTGTAATATTGAAAATTGCATGACAAATACTAATAATCCACATGATGACATCCCTCTTGTCCCTCCAGCTGTCCAACCACCTCCTGCGATTGTTGATCCTCCTCGTTACCCTTCTTGTCAACGTAAGTCTATCCAGTTATCTGATTTTGTATATTTCACTTACTCAACTTCGTTTGTTTCTTTCTTAACCTCTATTCACAGTTTGTCTAAGCCTTCTTCCTATAAAGTGGTTGTTATTAATCCTCTTTGGCAACAGGCTATGGCAGAAGAACTATCTGCATTGCACAAAATCAATATTTGGGAATTAGTAGCTCTTTCTCCTGGAAAACGTGTTATTGGATATCGTTGGGTATACAAGATCAAAACTAAGTCTAATGGGTCAATTGAGCGCTACAAAGCACGTCTTGTTGCTAAGGGTTTCTCTCAACAATATGGTATGGATTATGAAGAAACTTTTGCTCCTGTAGCCAAGATGACCATTATTCGTACTCTTATTGCAGTTGCATTTGTTCGTCAATGACATATTTCCCAAATGGATGTCAAAAATGCTTTTTAAATGGTGAGCTTCATGAAGAAATCTATATGGTCCCTCCACAAGAAGTTTCTCATAATCAATGGGAAGTATGTAAGTTAAAAAATGTTCTATATGGTCTTAAACAGGCTCCTTAAGCTTGGTTTGAGAAATTCTCTACTGTGATCACTTTTCTTGGTTTCCGCTCTAGTGAACATGATTGTGCATTGTTTATACGGTACACCACTTATGGTCACATTATACTTTCTCTATATGTTGATGATATGATTATTACAGGTGATGATGTTAGTGGAATCAATGGGTTGAAATTGCAGTTAGCCAAACAGTTTGAGATGAAGGACTTGGGAACTCTTCGCTATTTCTTGGGGATTGAAGTTGCCTACTCTCCTAGAGGCTACCTTCTTTCACAATTCAAGTACATTATCAGGCTCGTCTTTTTGATACTAGAGCAGCAAATACTCCTCATGAGTTGAATGTGAAATATGCTCCCTCGGATGGTGTTCCTTTACCAGATTCCACTTTGTATCGTACTTTAGTTGGCAGCTTAGTGTATCTTACGATTACCAGACCTGACATTGCTTTTATTGTTCATGTTGTTAGTCAGTTTGTTGTCTCTCCCACTACAATACATTGGGCATTAATTGTTCGCATTCTTCATTATCTTCGAGTAACTTAATTTCAAAGCATTCTCTTTCCATGCTGATTGGGCTGGTGACACCACATATCGTAAATCCACCACAGGGTTTTGTATCTTTCTTGGAGACTCTCTTATTTCTTGGAAGAGTAAGAAATAAGACATTGTATATCGCTCCTCTACAGAAGTTGAGTATCGTGTTATGACATCCACTACCGCTGAAATAATTTGGTTACGTTGGTTTTTGTCTGATATGGGTATCTCTCTTTCTGAGCCAACTCCGATGCACTGTGATAACAAGAATGCTATTCAAATTGCTCACAACTCGGTCTTTCATGAACGCACCAAACACATTGAGATTGATTGTCATCTTACTCATCATCATCTTCAGCATGGAACCATTACTCTACTGTTTGTCTCTTCTTCTTTACAGATTGTTGATTTGTTCACAAACGTTTCAGTTTTTTAGTTGACAAAGTCTCGATGCTCCATGTTAATGCATCGTGAGTTTAAGGGGAGATGTTAGATAATACTATTATATATTAGTAATAAGGGTATTTTAGACATTTCTATTCTTTTGTATATATTTATTGTAACCCTATTAACTCAGGTTTGGTTCATTCTATGTTATGAAACCCTAGAGTGATTGATTGCTTCTTGGTTGTCTCTCTTCTTCCTTTGTTCATTGTTAACAATTAGCAGTCTAGAGAAGTTAAAAAAAAAATACATAGTTGAAGATATGCGGAATGGAGTACAATTTCTAGAACACTAGTGAAAATTTCAAATGAAGATTAGACCCACATCATCCCACATTGATACTGCATTTTAATTCACACACTCTGGACATAATCAACAAGAGGAAGACTATTCTGAACAAACTATCAACTTCATCATTAAATTTTTGTGCATAATCTATATTCAGACTCAGCTTAATGACTAAACATCAAATTATCATATTTATTGCAAAAAGGAAAAAAGAAAAATAATAAAATTCTTCAGTAGACACAAGAATTTAGACTTATACAAATATTTAGGCAAAAAAAATATATATTTCTTTTATAATTTTAAATTTATATATTATTTAATTATTATTTTTTCTAATTTTTGTCGTTATCTGTGTAACTCAGCTAAAATGAGAAATTCAATCTTCATGGATTCATTAATGATTGGGAAACAAATTACAAGAAATTTCCATAATTACAAGTTACAAGAAATCTCTTCCAACAACAATTTTGATAGTGTGAGGATTCCATGATATGATTGAAAATTAATCAAAATACTTGGAGAATTATTGAAAATTTTGTATATATTTCTTCCATTATTATGTTCAATGGGAACATCAGAAATACAGTTTAAAATGTTTAAAATTCTGTTCAAACAGAACATTACAGAGAAATAACAAGAGAACATATAAGTAAAACTTTGAGGATTTTAGAATCCTATAAATGATTTCCCTCCCCCCATTGCAACCCAAGTTGCTTATATGTGCAACTTCTTAACCCAATTATGAAAGTCAATGTTTGTTTCCATTAGTAGCTAACCTATTCATGGCCTGCTACAACAACTGGTTCTCCAGAAGAAAACTTGCTGGTTCACATTTTGCAGTATAGTTAAACTTAGATGTGCAATACTTCCTATGTGCCCCTGTGAGTTTCCCTGTCGCAGCCTTCTGATGAAAACCAACCATTAATCCAGAGCACTCTCTGCAAGTCACAAACAAGTAGTACATACATCATCATTAAGCATATAAATAAATGAAAATAAAAACCACTAAAATTTAATTAAAGGCTATGTCCAACACTAATTCTGTAACATAAGTTTTTGTAAGTACATCTAATCATATCTCTCATGGGGATGTTAGTTTGTTATATATCTCAACAAATATCTATACGTGAAATAGGATTGGATGTACAATTATTTTAGACCGACAAATAGTCTTTGAACTTGAAGAACTATTAGATTAGTTTAGTTGGATCATGAAAAACTTGAACTTAAAATGCTTACAATAGTTGATCTTCTGAGTAGTTGGAGTGCCATTCACATGTCTTACTCCACTGTTTGACACCATAAATGGTGCATTGAGCTGTATAGACAGCGGCTGCGGCTAGCTGAGATGGAGGGAACTTCAGCATTTCATATTCTACAAGAGATAGCTCAACCAAGAAGAAAGCTAGCAGTTCAAGCTGTTCATTGTGAGGAATATAGCAAAACAAAATTAGTAATTATGATTTTGCTAGTGTGATGAAAAAAAATATTAGGCAGAATTATGAGTACCGACTTTTTTGTCTGCTTGAGCTGCCTTTAGGAACCTTCTAATGAAAACAAATGCTGTTGGCACAGATATGTTAAACTTCAAAGTATTGACCATAATCTTTTCCTGCAAAATTTTGCACAAAAATCTCAATTACTTGTCATCAGGGTTTTAAAAAAAGGTCTGCAATTTTAAACCTTGTAATGACTCCACAAATGCTATAAATGTAAAGGTTGTCACAATATAAGCAAGCAAACAAGTGTTACCATTTCCAGAACTTCTTTTCGGTTGTATGCTTTGTCAGATATAAGAATTAGATCTCCAACCACAGGCACAGAAACTTCTTCATACTTGCATGCCACAAGCATTGCCACTAGGCCAACCAACTGAAGCTTCTTTCTTATCACTGACTGCTTTTCCAAAAATCTGTCTATAAGGTTAACTGTGAGAAACAATGTCTCATGCATGAGGTCAAATTTGTCGTGCACCTGAAAGGTTCAAGCAAACCAAGTTAGCATTATCAATATTTCGGAGGAATTGAAAATTAATGATTTTATTAATGATGATTAGTAATAGAACTCGGCAGGCAGAGTTTACTACACTCACACACAGTGCCCACCGTGTTTAAAACTAATGATAAAAACATTTAATCCAAGAGGCAAGTTATTAGCAAATTGTAAGGCATAGTGATTAAGAAAGAGCATTGAATATACCTCAATAAGCCAGTCAACCAGTATGGCCCTCATCCTTTCATTAATGTCAAATTGCTGTGCCATATAATTTGGTGAGACACAGCTAGTATTCTGCATATAATTAATGCTGTTAGTTATTGAAATTTCATTGGAAAGCACTGTCATATTTTAATTCTGAAATCAATTTAGATTTCCAAAATTGTAAAAGTGAAATATATTCTAATTAGTGAGAGAATTCAGGAGTATAAATTGGTTTACGCTGATTCAATATAATGAATGATGTATTGAATTTATTATAAGAGAAAACACAATAAATGCTTCTATTGAAAAAATAGAATTGAACCTTAAAATTAAAAAAATAAAAATAAAAACAAATGTTCTAATCTATTGATTCCAAATGTACCTCAACTTTTCTGTAGTAAGCATAAAGATCTTCAATATATTCAACGACTGCAAGAGGGTTATTTGCATCAGAGGTATCAATGTCTAAAACAGGCTCTTCCATAATATCCTCCATCTCAACTTCCTCCTATAATATAAAAGCCAATTATTTGACAGTCACCAACTAAAATTTGAAATGGATTTAAAATTTGAAATTAAATTATATTAAATTAAATAAATGAAACAACTCATTCAAGAAATACCATCTGATCTGATTCAGTATGCTGCATTGGTTCTGTATGCTCTAAAGCCATTGGCACTGGCTGGTCTTCCACTGGCTTGTGTTCATCATCAACAAATATAAACTCTCCAAATCCATTCGAATTCTCATTCTCATTCTCCAAGTTTGACCTTTTGGTAGTTCCCTATTAAAAAATTAACCCCAAAACTCAAAATCTCAGTCAAAAGGTAAGAATCAGTACAATGCAGCAAAATTTCCACAAAGGAATAAAAGATTCTACCTCAGCCTGAGTTTTTTGTGTGCCAGCAATTTTTGCAGCAAACCTCCTAAATTAACACCAAATCAAGATAAATCCATCATATTATCAAAAACTTGCATTGAAATAACACAAAAATTTTCATAATTCCTGATTTATTTTCTAAGAGAACAAAAATCAAACACTTTTCAGTGTCTTTTTTCTGGTCAACAAATCAAACAATTCAAATCACACAAAAGGGTCTAATCATCAAATCCTCACCTAGTGATGGGTCGATGAACCGGATCTGCTTGCTTCTTTTCATAAACCTCATTTTTTCTGTAATTCCACAAAACAAAAACCAAAAAATTCAAAACCAAAACCAAAACCAAAACCAAAACAAATTCACCAGATTCTGATTGAGAATTTACTCTGACAATGCTCTCTTGTTAACAACACAGGGATAAGATCTTCCTTCCACAACCAGATTCTGATTAATCACGCTTAAAGCTCTTCTGTTTTGCCCAACCTTTCTAGAATCCAACCCTATATCATAAATAAAAAAAATTAAACAAAAACTCAACACCCATGTTGAAATCTTCAATCTTTTAAATCAAAATCAAAACCCAACAACCAAATCCATCAACAAACCTTGAAAATTTGTTGGGTTGTTGATTGAGTTCGAGATAGAACTCTTCTGATCACAAACCTTCTTCATTTTGTTTTTGAGAATGAATGAAAAATCAACCCACAAAAGAAGAATTGAAGATCCTAGAAGAAAAAGGGCATAGAAATGAAATAGAAGAAGAAAGCGAGAGAAATCAAAGGGTTGTGGGTAGTAAAAGTGACGAACAACAAAGTTCAGTGAAGAGAGTGAAACATTTCGGGTCTATTTGTCTGTGGCGAACAACAGAGTTTTTATGTTTTGAAAAAATTAACGGCTAGTGAGTCGTGACCGTTGGATCGTTGAGATTCGCTAAATAATTATATTATTTTATGTTTTTTCTTAAGGTGCAAAATTTTATGTTTTTTCTATTTTTTCGCTGTTGTGTCGTAAGGAGAGATAATAACGGTAATAAATTGTTTTTGCATGTGATTGTGTAGAAAGGTGTGTTTGCCGTAAGCAACCCACCAATCTTTTCTTTTTTTCAAATCATAATTACTTTTTACTAAATATAACTTTTTTTGACAATTACTAAATAAATATAACTAATTTGGATTTTTTTTTTTGAATTCAAGCAAACTGTTCTTTTATGCTGAGTTGTTGACAATATACAATTCTCTTCTACTGTATTAAAGAAAATGTTAGCAAAATATCTTTAAATCATTTATTAATATTCTAAATATATAAATTTTTCATTTAAATTGTGTTATAAATTGTGTGTTCAAATTTTTAAATATTTAAATATTTATTTTTTTAAGATAAAGTTATGACTTTTAATTTTTATTGTGATATTTTACTATATTTAATTATATCTCACTATTTCAATAATTATTTATATATTATTGGATACAATATATAATA
>JBBPBR010000002.1:6472449-6493716 GCA_037974775.1 Cicer pinnatifidum
ATTTACACAATTTATTAAAATATCTATATTTGATTTTTGTAATTAGTGTTTATCCTTTGAAATATCATTTTTTTTTACGTTTATCTTTAACTATTTATTTATATATATATTATTACTTCTATGAGTATTTTATAATGCATATTTCATAACAAAATTTTACATCATTTTTTTTTTTTGGAAAAGGTTTAAAAATATTATTTTATTTACACAATTTATTTATAAAAAAAATATTGTATACGTGACATTGCATTAAAGTCTTGTTGTAAAGGCAAAACTAAGGTTAGGACACAATCATTGGATTGAAATTGCCGTTGTTTACTTTGGTTGTATTTGTTTTCTTTCTGGTGAAATCAAATGCGCTCTACCGCACTTGGAAATGAATCTAAGCATTAATAGAAAAATAAAAAATGTTGGGTTCGTTGGTTTCAATCGAAAAAGTACAAAATTAGATTCTGTTGGCCAGCAGATACACTCATTGCAACGTTTCGGATTATTCAATTATTGAACCACATTGATATAACGAATACAAGTTTGTTCAATAATACTAATTGCAGTTTAGAGGGATAAGGATAAAAAAAAACGTATATGTGGAATTTTTATGGTTCAAGCTGGGAATTAATCAATTTGAGAATTCACATAATGAAATAGTAATAATATATTATTTGAAATGTAATTTTAAGAGAAAGACTACAGAATATTTTAGTGTAATGGGTAAGAAATTAAAATACTTTTTGTTAAAGATTATGAAATTATTAAGGCATTAATGAATACAATGTTTTTTGTCGAAAAATGTTTATCTGTTGACTTTAGGATATTGACTGGCAAGACTTATTTTTATTTTTAAAAACAAGTTTTATATGATTGAAATGCATAAGGCATTGTATTAATCGGAAAAAGAAAAATAACATTTTTTCACAAGGTAATAAAAGAAATTTTTGTACCAAAGTTTAAATTTAAATTGATGACATTTATGTAGATTTATTCTTTTTAATTATATATATATATATATATATATATATATATAAAACTGAAGGAATCTATTTAAATTGATATCTATAACTTTCATATGTAACCAAATAAATTTGGTATAAATAACATATATCACCTGACCATCACCATAATGATATATTCAAAATTTTAAGTTTATATTGCAAAACTTATTTTAATTATGGTTTTTGTTTTAAATACATTAAAATTTAGCAATATATATCATATCATAAATACCAAATTTTATTTCAAGTACATAAAACATCCCCATCACTGGTATACAAGTGAAATATGTATTTGATATTTGTGGAGTAAATATTTTTGTCTGAAATTAAACTTGTATCAATCAAATGCCTTAAGTTTTTCCATATTCTGCATTTCAAAACAAAGTTTTTCGATATTCTAAAATAGTCTATAGTTTTTGAAACGTAGATCAATCTGTTTCTTCATTTTGTCTCAATTAATTAACAGGGTTAGGGAGGGATGGCTATGTATCATGTTAAGTGGTTCCTTGTCATACACATAATGTTACAAGTAGGGGTCATCTAGCCAAAGTCATCTAACGCAGGACCGGTCCAAGAGTAAAGCTATCGTTTATGCCTTCAAAAAAATAAAAATAAAAATAAAATTAATTAATAAAAATAGCTTCTAAAAAATTTACTTAGTAAATTGAAAGACCTCATATTCTAATATTCTGTATCCCAATGATGGCAAAATATTCCCCAGAAGTGTCTGTCTTAGCAATAAGAGCATAAGAACAGTCTAGAGAAAAATAATGCTTAGTTTTAGACTACAAATATGTTTCTATCCAAAACCACATCAAATATATCTTCTGCTTCCTGTTACAATGAAGGACGATAATACATATTCTATCCCTAAACTATGCCAGAGGAAATATATTATCGTCTGCGTTACTTGAAGAGACTGGAGAGTGATGGCACACTTTTCTTTCTTTCTTGCGAATGCTGTCTTCCTTTCTTGTTAACAACTTTGTCAGCCGACTCATCTGTTTTTACATCCACGTGTATGTTGTGGTTATTGGCTATCACCTGATGATTCTTAGACACCGTAGATTGTGATGACTTACGGTGCTCATCCATGTTCAGATGTCTAGCATGGTCTGTAGAACTTTTACTGGCAGTGGCAATTTTATTCCTATCATTTATCAATTGTTTTCTATCACTGCTTTTATTATTTGGCATAGATTTCTTCTTCATAGATAGATCAACTTTCTGGCGCAAATTAACTGGCTTTTGGTTCTCTTCACTGGTTTCCTTTATGTTGTGGTTATTGGCTACCACCTGCTGATTCCGGGCCTTTGTAGATTTTGATGGTATACAGTGCTCATCCTTCGTCAGATGCCTAGCATGGTCTGTAGAACTTTTAGTGGCACCGGCAATTTTCTTTCTATCATTTATCAATTGTTTTCTATGGCGGCTTTTATTATCTGCCATAGAGTTCTTCATAGATAGATCAACCTTCTGGCGCAACTTAACTGGCTTTTGGTGCTCTTCATTGGTTTCCCTGTACTTCAACAACTCATCCGAGCCCATTTTCTGCTCTGCAATGCAAGCATTCTCGGTCAATTTCTGTTTTTTTAGTTTTTCTTGCTTGTGCTGTACATTTGGTGTTGATAAAACCTTTCTTTTATCTTTTGTTGCCACCAATTGGTCAAAATCCTTGGTGCACTCAGTCTTAAGGTAACATTTTTCAGCCTCAAAATCCTTGGTCAAAATCTTTTGGTGCTCTTCATTGGTTTCCCTGTACTTCAACAATTCATCCGAGCCCATTTTCTGCTCTGCAATGCAAGCATTCTTGGTCAATTTCTGTTTTTTGAGTTTTTCTTGTTTGTGATCTACATTTGGTGTTGATAAAACCTTTCTTTTATCTTTTGTTGCCACCAATTGGTCAAAATCCTTGGTGCCCTCAGTGTGACATTTTTCAGCCTCAAAATCCTTGGTCAAAATCTTTTGGTGCTCTTCATTGGTTTCCCTGTACTTCAACAATTCATCCAAGCCCATTTTCTGCTCTGCAATGCAAGCATTCTTGGTCAATTTCTGTTTTTTGAGTTTTTCTTGCTTGTGCTCTACATTTGGAGCTGGTAAAATCTTTCTTTTATCTTTTGTTCCCTCCAATTGGTCAAAATCCTCGGTGCCCTCAGTCTTAAGGTGACATTTTTCAGCCTCAAAACCATCCCCGTCTCCAACAATACCACTATGCATAGTTTCAAGAACAATTTTGCCCAAAACATATCTAGTCTCTGAAATATGGCCCCTCCCAAGCATGTCATAATTTATCTTTTCACTTTGTCTTTTACTCTTGTACAATGTAATATCATTGAGCAGCACTTTGAAAATTTCAGAAACAGCTTTCGCTGTTTTCCTTGGTATGAATGCCTGAAAGCCACAAAGTTTTTAGTTGAATTGGAACCTTATGAACATCCACAAAGTAACACATCCAAATGATTTACAGATGGGTACAAGATGACTTAACCGAACATAAAGAGACAGGTTTATAATCAGGTCGAAATATGATAATGGGGACGAAAGGACAATATCCCAGTACAGATAGGCAAAATTATCTACTATACCTCATTCCAATTTCCAATCAGTCACCTGCTAGCCCTAATGATTGTTAGCCTGGTGGGTTCATTGCAAACTTGAAATGATGTTTGTTCACGTTTTGTATGTTGAGACATGTGGTTGAAACTCAAAATAACATCATTCACCTCTTATCCAATTGGGTTCGTGTTGGGAAGCTGCGTGCGTATGTGGTGTCAAATGCTACAATTTTGAGATGAATGTTTTGTGCATTACATAGCCTGCCTTATTATTAAGCAGTTGCATATTGGGTTTTTAAATAACGCCAAGCCACCATTTTATGAAAATGTGGGAAAATAACCATTATAGTGTAGGCTCGTTTAATTGCCTTCAAACTCACGATTTTATGCAAGTATATATGAGTCTATACAAGTCTACCCGAGTTTACATACAAATGTATGCAAGTGAGTTAACTCGATTTTGATACCTAGCTGTAAATCCATGATTTGCGAGTTTGACAACTATGGTTATATGAAACAAACTTGATTCTAAAGTTTTTATTCTTGGCCGTTGATATATCAATTTTTTGTTCTGCCCATCCCCATGCCTTGTTATGTGGAAAAGGAACCAAAGGTAGATTTCTGTATAAAATAGGTTGCTTCAGACTGAATATCAATCGACTGTACATTCTATGCCAGAATCAAAACTCAATCATGAGTGTCAAGAACACATGATATTGATTCACAAGATGACAAGTAAAGGTGACCGAAATGAGTTGACATGCCTCAAGCCCTTATTTATGATAGAATTAGAATTTATATGGTACTGTGACATTTACCAGGTTATATGTGACTGAGAGCTAGGCAGCTATCTGAAAATTACACTTATAAACTGTCTGTAGAAATGGTGTGCTTTGGGGAACATAAGCTGAAATATTTACAAATTATCTTCAGACTTCAGTCAATTAAACATCTCTATTTAGTATTCAATATTTATATTCATTTATTTAGTAACATCATATCCCTTTGAATAAATATATAATTTTCTTTTATTGTTTATTTACGTGACAGCTGAGCTACATTATTTTCAGAGCTCAAAACTCTTGATAGTTATCAACGTCTAAACAGAAACAAGTATCACACAACCCAACGTGGCATGTTACTTTGAAGAATAACCCAATCAATTAGAATAGAACATAATCATGTTGCAACTATTGTGCAGTCAATCAACCACACAATTTTCAAACCTTAGCTAAATATATATACACCAACATAGATTTACTTACCATGTGACAGAATTGAACAGATGGATATCTAGATTCTAGACAGAGATTGAGAAAGATTATTAATACTAACCTGCCCATGTAAGGAGTCAATAGCCAAAGATGCCAATTTAGTGACTGCTGTTGCGATTTCCTCATCTGATTTGCATATACTGGACCTCTTTATTTCAGGTGCAAAATTAACACGCATTTTTGCACGTTCTTTAGCAAATTTAATGCCTCCTTCCCACTCTCCATGATATAGAACAGAAGCAAGTGCCCAAACCACAACAGCATCTTGACGGTTATTTATTGATGCAAGGTGAAACGCTAGCAATCCAGTCCTGTAACACATAAAAATATAGCATGATGTCTCTAACATCCATCACCGAGGGAATACCAATTCAAAAACAACAAATCTGGACCTTTTATTTTACTAGGGAAAAGAGCATACAACCATCAACCACCCTAAACTCTTGAACTTTCACTTTGTTCCAATTAACCCTTAAATTCCAACTCTAGTTACAACAGAGATTTTCGTATGTTGTTAGTAATTTGACCCCATGTTAACAGAATGATCTATTACCACATTAGTAGGGGTTTACAAATTCCAACAAATCTGGACCTTTTATTTTACTAGGGAAAAGAGCATACAACCATCAACCACCCAAAACTCTTGAACTTTCACTTTGTTCCAATTAACCCTTAAATTCCAACTCTAGTTACAACAGAGATTTTCATCTGTTGTTAGTAATTTGACCCCATGTTAACAGAATGATCTATTACCATATTAGTAGGGGTTTACAAATTAATTGGGCCAAAGCGAATGTTAGGGTGTTTATTTGCAAAAGACAAGAGTTTAGAATGGTTGTATGCTCATTTCCAAATGCATTATAATGTACACATATAACTGAACATAAGCAATCAGCGAGTAATCTGGTTTCATAATCCTTGTTGGAAACCCTACTCGCCTAAATTTTTTATTATAAAAATATTACTCACCATAGAGTGCAATCACAAGGTCTATCGCATCCAACCATATTATCCAGATGCTTGAATAATTGCTGCACAAAAAACAGAAACATAAGAAGAAAGCAGAAAAGTTTAATACCAAAAGTATGTGTTAATTGTTATAATTGTGACCAAATCAATATTGTTTGAGTAGGTAGAAACGAGAGGGCAAAAGAAAAAATATTTTGACACAATGAAGTCCTCATACATTGCCATTTTCCATTTTCTGATTTTCATTTCATCTAAACTTTATATGACCAACTGCGTGCCAATTTTATTCCTAGTCATACAAGCATAGCCTAGGAATATGCAAAAACCTCTTCATGTAAATTTCTAAATGTCAGATTGATCTAATGTAAGTAACGTAAGCTAAGCTACTGTCCAATTTATCTTTAGCTTTATGAGAAAAGTAGTAACAAATTAACAATCATTTATGATCCTTACAGTTTGGAGTTTGTAAGTAGAATTTCAGTTACATATGTAGGCAAATAAGAATAGGATTACTGAATGAAGTTCACTGATCAAATAATTATATTTGGAATAACAACAGACAATTCATTTTTTTTTGTAATATTTTCTTAAGATAGTCAACAATGCGCTACAACGAAACAGTTTGCTGTAGTGGATGTTGTGCCGCTTTAGCAGCCACTAAATGCTTCAGATTATTTTTTATAATAGGGGTATTTTAGGTATTCCGTTTTTCTGATATATGGACACACATATATATATATATATCCATATTGTTGCTTTAAGCTTTTATATGCTTAAAGTTGTTTGGTTTAATTACTTTTTCGGTATTTACTTCAATAGTTTGCTTAAGAAGACCTGTGAATTTTTATTGTTATTGATGAATTTTGAGTAACAGCATCTATAACAGTGTTAACTATCTAATATGCATACCAAAATCATATTAACAATTATCCTGCTATGCTACGTGCAGCTAAGCATTCAAATAGTGGTCTAGTTAACAGTGAACTACCAACTTATAGTAGCACGTTCTTTCAGCTTCTAATGACACTTTAGCATTTGCATTCAATGAATCAAATAACATCATAAAAAGGCTATTCTATAATTATTTTGCAAATCTAACTCACCATCAACATATTGGAAGCCAGAGCATCGTCTTTAGTAGCCTGTTTGTCGAGATATGCTGCCTATAATCAACTAATGAGTAAATTTTGTATGTAGATGAGATTCATACTTTTAAATTATAAGACTGAAAAAGTCAGAAACTCAATCCACTCACATGCTTCGGAAGCAAAAATTGAAGCAATTTGAATTTCCAGAGTAAGCGCAGAGATGGCTCAGCAGCTCCATAAGACAGCATATAGTTCAATTCAATCATTACTCTATCCTGAAATATATAAAGAATAGCAGCAAGATGACTAACTAATTTGATATCCAAACAGAAAACGTTATGAGCATCTTGTAAATTTACCCTTTCGGATTATCAATGACAAGTATACTGAAGTGCCAATAAAAAAGACATTTCTACACAGCCTTTGGCCAACAGATATAAGGAGAAGTAATACTACTAAAACTAAAAGATAATAGAAATTTTCTTGTGCCAAATTCAGGCAGAGCATATCATCTCAAATTTCCAAACGAGGTACCTTGTTCATGGGCTTAACTAGGGAAGAACATGTCCAGATTGCAGCCTCGGTCTCCCTTGATAATGATAAACCTAGACGAGCTGCAATTCTGATGCCACGCAAAATTCTCCCTGCAGAGAAATTTCACAAGCAACTTCATTTTCATAGTGAATGCTTATCAATATTGTCAGAGTTCCAAATTTCAAAATGCTGATTAGAGTATGATACTACCTACCAGGATCATCTTTAAAGGACAACTGAGCAGGGATCACAGTTTCTAGCTGAACCCATATGACCAAGCATAATATACATCAGCATACTGTCATTCTTGAAGGCATAAACACTCATTCACATATCAAATGAAGAATTACCTTTAAGGACCTCAAATCAGCCATTCCATTGGCATAATCATATATTTTATTGGCAAAGGGATCATAAAATAAACTGCTTTCACAATCATAAATAAATGGATTAACAAGACAGTCAGGGATAAAAGAATATGTCTCGAAGATAAAAAAATTATACTCTGGGGGGTCATAAAAATCAAATATACAAAGATACCTATTCACTGTGAAGTCCCTGCGCAAGGAGTTTTTGCAAAGAAATCGGTCTTCTTTATTCTTGCATTTGGGCAGCAGAGAGTGTAATACTTTTTCCACTGCTTTGGAAGTTTTTGATTCTGTCTCAAAACTGGTTACCTGATCCAATATAAATAAATTATTTTATTGAAATTGCATTAGTCAAAGAAGAATCTCCGAAAGAAGAGCGCGTTAAATCACACATATAAAATAATATGTAGTTTAAACAAAGATAGAGATAATCTTGAATAACTCCTCATGAACAAACTTACAAACCTCTACTACCGAACCTGTTATATGAACCAGGCATACTGGAAAACGCCGTCCAACAATAACAGCACGAACTGAATGACGACCAAACTGCTTCCTCGCCTGTCAGATATATTATAGAAGAAAAGGTATTTTTAAACTAACTAAAAATCAACAATGTGTCTCTAATATATTTGATAAATCAAATCATTGTCACAAAAACCTCCATAAGCTTTGCTGTAGTGACCACATCAAAATCTTTCGGAATTCTATTCAATATTAGATCTCTCACACACCCGCCTACAAAGTAGGACTTAAACCCTGCAAATCAAAAAGTTGAAAGAATCCAGTTACCAAAAAAGAAAATTGGAGTATTAGCAAAACATAGAATTAGGTACACAGAAATAAACTTGCAAGGAATGCAATGCTTGTGTTCTATCCTGATTGCCAAATAGAACCTTTTTCTTGAAGAAGTTTCAGGACAAACTTAGACGGTTTTGAAATCATAGAGCTGTTAATACCAAGCTCCTTTGCATCGAAAGTCTTCCATTTTGAAATGTCAATGAGGCCTATCAAACAATTAAAAAGTTCAATCAAATCTCAAATGTATGTGACCAAAGTCCTTATCATGGAATTCTTTACACGACCAGGTTCAAAAACTGGCTTTTGAGTAAGTGCTTATATACATTATGCTTGATAACAGTCAAAGTGGCTCGATGAAAATCACGAGAAAAATAAATAAATAAATAAATGCATGTTAAATGAAAACGCAACAACAAAAAAAAAGGTGTTCCAAGTTCCAAGTACAAAATGCAAATGTACCTCGACGAAGGGAGTGATCAGATTCTGTTTCTGAAGACGAATGATCATTCACTGATTCTTTGGGCATAGAGGAGCAGAAATACTGAAAAAGAATAATTAAAGGGCGAGTTTGAAAGAGATGTAAATAATGTTCACAAGGTGTTTGAAAAATTGTGTGAACCAATATAAGAGGAAAGAAAGCAGTATTAATTTACCCGTGAGTCGTTGATGAGGGTTTTAAAACGAGTAAGCACTCGGCTCTTGTTGTTTATTCTGAGCATTGTTGGAGAGCATGCAGTGAAATGAGATGAGATGAAACTGATTTAGCGTTAACTAGACACAGCCTTTGTTCATTTCGAGCGCCACCCCTGATTCCACTTCATTTGCTGTGCGTTTATTATTATTATTATTATTTTGACAAACTGCTTTTAGCTTTATTATTCTTCATTCTTCACACTCCTTAGTAATATTTTCACTTATTTCATATACACAAAATACAATATGTGGTATTTTTTATTTTTAAAAGTTGTTAATATAATGAGTCAACAAATATTATTACTATAATTGAAAAAATATATTTTTTTAAACATTAAAAATAAATTTTTGAGACCATATATGTATATTGTGAGTATTTTTCTAATATTTTTCTTTTATATCGATTTGTCTGCATCACGCATTAATCATAGTAGTCGATCTGTATGTATAAGGTGTATCTTTATTTTGTCCACTTTTTGTGTTTAAATAACTAAATTGTATTATTATTATTATTATTATTTATTGTTCATCAAACTTTAAATTATGTAAATATATTTGATTAGTCATTTGATTTTTGTTAACATATTGGATCTTTAATTCTTATAATGTTTACAATAATACTCTTTTAAACACATTTCATTAAAAAAAACCTATATGTTTGTTGTTACGTTGAACTGGCACAAAATGAGGTCCTTCCTACTTCTATGTGTACTTATTTTCATATAAGAAATTTGTTCAAGAATTAGGGTTTAGGAGATTGGGGGAGATGTCTATTAGAAAAGACAAAATTGAGAGTTGGAACATTGGAGTTTTATTCATTTGTAGAGTTGTCTAAGATTTTCATGGAAGATTGTGACAATGTAGTTTGTAAGGTTAGTCGCAACTTTATTTTAATGAAATATGTGTATTTTAATGCATATGGATCAATTATGGTTTAATTATATAATGTGTGGGGTTGTGGTCCAATATGATTAATTTTATTTAATGGAATAAAACAAGAGACTATTTGAAGTGTTATTCTCATGTGTATGCTCTTAATGTTTTATTTTTGTCTCATGCATGGTCCGTTGTTCTTTTCAAATATATGTTTTTTAACTTGTTATTACTGTAATTGTTTGCTATGTTAAGAAAATGTTTGTTTTTTTTTTAGTGTATATGATTGTTGGATTGTCGTCGTCACATGTGTCATGAATATGTGTTTGGCTCACATCCACTCTGCTAGTTATTTTGTGGACGAGAATGGAACCTCTGTTGGAGATGTATTTAAACCAGAGTGGAGTTATTTTTTGAATTTTTTAGTCTTACAAAGGATATAAGATACTCTCATATTGCTCAAATTTAGTATGAATTTGGTGGACAATTGAAGTTGTTATGAGTTTTTAGCATATGCTTTTGGAGCCATAAAAATGGTAATTTTGGTCAATACTAAAAGGAATGTACATATCTTATTCCATATAATATCTCATCCTTAAATTGAATTTGTAGATATTCCAACACTCGAGAATGGTGTTGGGATGAGCCAAACTGGACATGGTGAGATCAAAACTAAACATGCTGAGACTCAACGCGAGACTGTTGAGACACAATCTAGATATGACAAATATTTTGAAGAAAATGAACCTATTAAGGACCAAACTAAAGGTGAAATAAGTGTTGAAGTCCAACCTAAAGAATATGAACACTGTGAGACTTAATCTTATAATGTTAGTAGTGATATGATGCTTTGAATTATAGGTTCAAAAGCTCGAATGATAAAATACTATTAAATGATGAAGTATTACATAATTTAGACAAATTCGATGGAAGTAATGTAACATCTGAATGTCACAAAATAATAGAAAGACTAAGAGCGAGAAGTCTAAGAAAAATAAAAAACTTATATTGAAAAAAAATATGAAAAAGAGGTATAACAAAAGCAGTAAAAAAAAGTTTGTACTAAATATCTAAATCATCTATGATACAAATATGACAAAATTGTAGGACATTTTATGAGTTTAAAGTTTGGATAATTAGATTGATTATAAAGAAATTGAGAGTGATATTGAGTGGATATTAGTGATGAAGATTAAAAGGTTATTGAATTAAGTGTAAGGATGTTTCACATTTATGGAGACTACGAGGATTTTTCATATTTATGGAGAAGTTAATTGGTGTACAAATGTGCTTGTAAACATGGAAAGTAGTGCTTGTAAATATGGAATGTAGTTCAAGCTTAGGTTCTCTTATTTTTCACTACCATCACGCTTCTCATGTGGTGCGGTTGCTACTGTATTACAAAAACTTAGTCACACTCAACGCATTATTTATTTTTTGATAAATATTTATTTTTATTCCATTATATATTATTTGTCATATTTATAAACAGTCCTAGAAAAATTAAAAATAATAGGAGGAAAAACCTCACGCGCATTACAAAGAGCGTGCCAGGTTCGATCTCATCCCGCGTGGTCCTTCACGAAAGGAATAGGATAAGAGAAACGCTGCCATCTTTAGCCACGCGCATGTTGAGCACGTAAATCTAACTTTCCTAAAAAATACCCAACATCAATTCTTTCCCTGCATAGGTGGGTTAAGAAGCATAGCCTCTCTCTCTCTCTCTCTCTCCCCCTATTTTTATTTATTATTTATCATTTTTATTTCACAAGCACAACGCTCAGGTATTTTATTTCTTATTATTTTTTCCGTCAATATTTCCCATTTTATCTCTGAAATTCCCGGTTTCCATTTCCTTCCAAAATTCGCACGCTCCCGATTTCATTTCCAATCGTTCTAGGGTTAGGGTTTCGATCCATTTCCCCTTCGATTCGATCCACGCATTCAATTCACAACTATCAGTACCGATTATTTCCCTCCCACTAAGAACGCCATGGGAGGTGACGCAACCGCTGAAACTGCGACGGAGCCAAAAACCACCGAAGGAGTTAAGATCAACATTCGCTGTTCCAATGGCTCCAAGTTTTCCGTTCAGATTAGCCTCGATTCCACCGTTGGATCCTTTAAGGACGTTGTCGCTCAGAATTGCGATATCTCCGCTGAACAACAGCGTCTGATTTATAAAGGCCGGATCCTCAAGGACGATCAAACCTTGCAAAGCTACGGTATAACACCCGATCTTCCGATTTGTTTATATATTTATTCGCTTTGACTTGTTATTTGTTGCGATTCAGTGTTTTTTATTCGAGTTTTGTTTTTTATGTTCAATTTTTTATATAAAAATTGTAAAAAATAAAGATACGTTTGTGTGATTTTTTTATTGGATTGGTTTTGTTTTAGATGATATGAGTTTATCATTTTTGGTTCTCTTTGGTTCTTATAATAATTTATTTCAATTTTTGTATGGTGTGCGATAATCCCTTTTTGTTTGCATTTGTATGGTTTAAGATTAACAATGGTGTATAATTACTTTGTATACAATCCATGGAAGGTGGAGTTTTCGTTAAGAACTGTTTGGATTTAGGTCTGTTTGGTTCAACGGAGAGGTTAGGAAGGGGGGTTTTAATTAAATTTATGTTTGGTTCAAGGGGGAGAGAGGGATATTTGATGGTTTATAAGTTATTTTGGTCCCCTTCCTTCCCCTCCAAATTCTCCCTAAATGGAAGGGGAGCAAAAAGAGGTCTAAGGGAATTTTCTCCCCTCGAAATAATTGAACCAAACAACTTTAATTTAAAAAATCCCTCCTTCCCCTTCAACCCCCTCTAACCAAACACGGGTTTGTCATTTGTATGGTATTTTTTGAGTGAAAATAGAAATAGAAATAGAAATTAAAATAATTTTTTATGCTGTGAGGATTTTCTTCATATAAAAACTCTTTATTGTTTCAGATAATATTTCCTAAATGAGTGGATATAACTTACTTTTGTATTTGGATTTATTTATATAGGTTTGGAGGCAGATCACACTGTTCATTTGGTTCGTGGTTTTACACCTGCCAATACAACTGGTGGGACTAATACCAGTGGTGGTGCGAATACCACAACTACAAATGCTAGAGCTGCTGGTGCTAATGAGGGGGGAGGATTAGGAGGACCTGGACTTGGAGCTTCACTGTTTCCAGGACTAGGTATCAATGGGATGGGAGGAGGTGGCCTTGGTGGCTTATTTGGAGCGGGCCCTCCAGATCTTGAACAACTGCAACAACCACTTTTGTCAAATCCTAATTTAGTGAGGGAAATAATGAACTCACCTGCCATGCAAAATTTATTAAATAATCCTGAGATCGTGCGCAATCTTCTAATGAGCAATCCACAGATGCAAGAACTCATGGATAGAAACCCTGAGCTGGCACACATACTTAATGATCCCAGCACACTTCGCCAGACACTTGAGGCTACAAGGAACCCTGAGATCATGCGTGAAATGATGAGGAATACAGACAGAGCTATGAGCAACATTGAATCATCTCCTGAGGGATTCAACATGCTGAGGCGCATGTATGAAAATGTTCAGGAACCATTTTTAAATGCCACCACAATGGCTGGTAATGCCGGAAATGACAGCACCAGAACTTTGGGGACTCAAGGTGGCCAAACGAGGAGTCAATCGACCAATCCCTCAACCACTAATTCTGAAGCAACTTCCCCTGTACCCAATACTAACCCGCTTCCCAATCCTTGGTCATCTGCTGGAAGTAAGTACTCATACTGTCATTATCTCATAATCAAAATCAAGCAACTAAATGTCCTTGCCCCCTTTTGTCACGTGCTATTTCAATTTATTTGTTATATTCTAAAGCTTTTATTTTAGCTAGTATCTACATTTTTTAGTGGTGTGCAACTAGTACTGGGCTAATGCATGCTGAGTATTTTAGCTGGAGGTGCCCAAACTAATGCCAGGAGGCCAGCTGCTGGTGGGGAAGCTCGGCAGCAGACACCCACTGGCTTAGGCGGGCTTGGTATGCCAGATCTCGAAGGCATGTTGGGTGGTATGCCAGATCCTGCTTCATTGACCCAATTAATGCAAAATCCAGCTATTTCACAAATGATGCAAAGTATCCTTTCCAATCCACAAACAATGAATCAGGTATTTACTTCCTGAGCCTATGTGTTGTGGATGTTTTTGAAACGAGCTCTCTAACGTCTTATTTTCTTTTAGATTCTTGGTATGAATACTGATCAGCGTGGGATGCCTGATCTAAATTCAATGAGAGAAGTGATGCAAAACCCCGAGTTTCTTCGCATGTTTTCCTCACCTGAGACAATGCAGGTAGACATAATTAGAATACTCAAGTATTTTGATGAATTTGAGCTAAGTGGTTGGATAATGGCCTCCTAGCTGAGCATTTGGGAATTAATCGACTTTGACAATTTGTGATTAAATTTTGATGTGTTTTGTGGTAGAAAATTGGATTTAAATTTTGATGAAGAAATAATGATAAAGAGTTTGTGTTACTTTGTGCCTAGATAAATTAACTCTTGTATATATCAACTATGGCAGCAACTCTTGTCTATGCAGCAAGCTCTTATGTCTCAGCTTGGTCAGCAGCAATCAACACAGTAAGTAATGAAGCAGTCCTGATATTCCTATTCTCACAATCATTAATTTTTGCTTACTTGATTTATACTTATACTTTAATGTTCAATTGTATTGATCATATATCTTAATTATATACTATGAAACATGGATATGCCAAAATTGTTGGTGCTTGGTACCTGGTAAGTACTAAGGTATTGGTATGCATGGGTATGTACCATTTCTATAAAAAATTAAAATAAAAGGGGGTCTTAGGACTTGAATCCGGTTTGAGTGTTTCTTGGGTATGGCTTGAGAAAAAATGTCAGCATTCTGGATCCATATTGAGCTAATCTGTACCATTTGATCTATCGTGGATGCTCTATTTATTTTGAGCAAAATCATTCTTTATTCTTGGCCATCTATGTATTTGTATGGTCTAGAATAACTAAATCCAACTTTTTTGCTCTCTCGCTTCCATTTTGGTACCATGTAGGTGGATGAGCTTTCTTGCCTCTTCTTTTTGGTTATAGTTTTTTTGGAAATATTCATTGCTGTAGCTTGTTTCCTTTTGCCTGTCATGATTGTCAGATATGATGCTTTGTAAAACAAGTTTTTTCGATTTTGTGGAATAAAATCCTTGAAAGAGTATGTTTTAGTATGATATTATCTGTCCATCATATGATGTACTATTGGGGTCTGGTCGCCTGGGTCTACATAGATGGCCAATAGGGGTACAGCTCACCTGAATTATTTTTTTCTGATGACATTTACATCAGTTGGCATTAAACCTAGGGTTTCTTCATTCAAATCCTGCTATAAGTCCTAATTGAGTTGGTGATTTTCATTCGGGTGATCCTTATGTCACCCTAAACTTTCCTCAACTCCTCCTCCCAATGCATTATCTTTTAATGGGAAGTCTACCTTGTGACTCAATAAGTAGTAAAGTTTGACTTTTGATGCCCCTTTTGATTTTATTTTGTTCACTCTGTGCAGGGAACCAGGCCAAGCAGGTGGAGGCACTGGTATGCCATTCAACTCTGCATCCTTTTATGGTTTCTGTTCTTTGAACATAGTTCCGTTTGTCTGTTTGGAATATTTCACTGCTGTTTTGATTTGGCACGTCAAATTACTTGACCATCTCTTAAGATCACCAATCCAAACTTGAATTGATGTTAATTATAATGTTTTGGATCAGTGGAACATTTAAATATGTCACCGTGTATCCTCGTATACAGTTCTACTTGTTCTCTGCATCTATATGTTGAAAATTTGTCTACCATGAGGTTTTTCATGAGATCGTAGCTAAGTCCTTACTCTTCATTAGGTGGATAATAAATCATATAGCTTGATCTTGATGTTTAAATTATGTGGCCCTTGAGGCAGGTCAGCATCTTAACATCTTCCTAACCAAATTTAATTTGCTCTAACCTGGATCCCCAGTACCCATTTATACATGTGATTCCATTTACATGGCCAACCAAACGGTAAGCCCAATAACGCCAAAGCTTTAGGCCTCCTCTTCTCTCCTGCCATTTTTCTAGGGTTTACTTTCATGAATTACCGATGCCAAAACAGGTAGGGTCATGGTCCCATCTCTGTTTCTTTTTTTGTCTTCCTACCATCTGCCATTCCTGTGGGTGTCATTTTAATGGCAATCGCCATAGCCCGCCACGCCATAGCAAACATATGGCGGCTTGTCAAATACCCCAACACCATGCTGCCATGGTTTTTGTGAACACTGATATTGGGCCAGCCTTGCTTTTGAATGTCCCATACATCTATAGATTAGCAATGATGGGGGAGATTTAAGGTGGCAGCTGGCTGATGTAATTGCCATTTGATTGCACATTCAACAATTTGAAGTATTTTTTGTAATTGCTATAATTTGTTTGTTACTAGGATCAGTTAACAACTTGGGGCTGGAGATGTTATCAAGTATGTTTGGTGGACTTGGAGCTGGTAGCCTAGCTAATCCAAACAGATCAAATGGTTAGGATTGTTATTGTTTTGCAATTTTCTATGTGCATTTTATACTTCATTAATGATGTCTTTACAATTCTATCTAATTGTTATCCTGCTCTCTCTTTGATTTGTATGTCATACCAGAGCCACCAGAGCAACTGTATGCCACCCAACTTTCCCAGCTTCAAGAGATGGGATTCTTTGACACGCAAGAGAACATAAGGGCTCTTATTGCAACATCAGGGAATGTTCATGCAGCAGTTGAGCGACTTTTGGGAAATTCTGGACAGTAGCAGGTAAAATTGGCCGATTTCCTTTCGTGAAGGTTCTGCTGTGGTTTGAGTTTGGTCCCTTTGAACTCAGTTGTGTTGAAGCACCTTGTTTGGCATTTAAATATGATTCCAAATTATAACGGTTGGGACTCAACTGACTGGTGATATAGGTTATACGTTGGACTACATCTGCGATTATCACTTCTCCCATTTCAAGTTCTGATGACATGTTTTCTTCATGTACAAATGTTAATAATAGTATTAGACACCCTGCAGGAGAGCATAAAATGTTTTCAACTGTTTTAATGTTGTTCATGTATTAATATATTGTGGTTATGCATTTATTAATACTTCAATAACTTCATAGTTACTGATTTGGCAGGTGGGAAGGAACACAAGACTAGCAATTTAAAATCCCAAACGCTAAAATCTGGTGTGAGATATTTATCAGTTTAGTTTCTATTTTCGTCATGGGAATTATGTACAAACAAATCTGTTGATTTTTTTTACATCTAGAATTTATTACACCCAACACTCCAATTACTAATACATTGAACAACAAGAAAATACAAGGGCCTTTTGTACCATGTGTGTGTATTTCACTTGCCAGTAAGGATTGGGCTTAAGAATTACTAGTAACATACATTCAAAAGAAGGGGATTTATGTTGGAAGATGAATCTAATTACTTCCTCCATTCCTTAAGTGTAATTTTTTCAGAAAATTTGTTTCTTTTTTTTCTTTTTCAAAATTTAAAGTAATATTAAATATTAAATGTTGTCAAAATTATCCCTACTTATTTTTTAGGGAGATAAGTGGGTTGAGATAATAAATATGTAAGGATAATATAGAAAGCGGATGAAATTGTCAATGACAAGTAGTAAAATTTAATTTTATTGATTTGTGTGAACAATTTTAAAGCTACAATTAAATAGGAACGGAGGTATTATAATTATTACCAGGCCGTTTTCTTTTCTTTTTTGTGCTGTCATTTGAGTTGTTTTTCATGTTCTAAACTCGTTAATGACAATATTAATCACTCAAGTGATGGATGGATATTTTTTTTAATTATGAAATTATTTTAAATTTATTCTCTCGAAAGAAAACCATACAATATGTTGGAACCTTGATGTTTTGGGAACTTTGTTGGTACAGTATGCCATACGAACGAACCCTTTCAAAGTGAAAAGGAAAATGTCTACATGAGCTCCTCAAAAATAGATGCTTCTAAGCCATCAAGCATCAACTTCAAAGAACGCTTTCCTCATTTTAATTCCTTTCCGTCCTGTTATTCATTAATTACGGTACATTTCCCTCGTTATAAATTATAACAGAACTCAGACTGCAATGAACACTTTAAATAGTAAAATGTGCAATGCACACCATTAATTAGTTCACATGTAAAACTGTGCAATATACACGTAACAATTAGTAAAATATGGAATTAAATTTTTTATGCAAGATTCTAATGGTTTGCTTTTCAATTTTGTTAAATCCGAAATATAAACATTTTGATTAATTTTGACATCAAATTCAAGTCACCCTTTTTCTAGATTGAATTGTAAGTCTGCATTATTTGATTAGTGAAGTAACTCTTTGACGATTAAATAAGTTAATCTTAATCACTAAATCAACGTTAATTCGCATACACTAAATTGTTTCTGTTATACTTGTTCTTCTCCTCCCTTTTATTATTGAACTAACCTCTATTTAGTTGATAATCCTTAGTAGTGCTTTTATGGTTCTCCACACATGTTCAATGTAACATCTCGTGTAACATTTAAGATTAATGAGTTTGTCCACAAATCATTGTGAATCTTTTTAATATGTTTCATGCTCATTCACACACTTACACACTTATTGAAAAACTTCTTAGGAGTTCATATATCACAAGAATCTAAGTTGAGAATAGTTAACTAAAGTTATTTCTGTTTTGACTAGATACACATTGTTGATATAAATTGTTAATAAATGCTTTCAAGCTATCTTCAATTATGATACGTCTATCATATTATGAGCCGCTTCATCTCCATGCCTCATACACAAACCATCAATCCTACCTCTATAAGTGTCATATATCTGCAAGCCTCTGTTGGGTTCATCCTTAGTAGAATACTCATGGAATGCTATTGATCTAACTTCTTGACTAGACCACTCTTACAAGAACACCAACACTACCACCAAGAAGCTAGAAGTAAGACTTAGAAAATATGGAATGAACACCAATACCATTATATTTTAGACATCTACATCCATTTCAAAATGAAAGTCATTAAGATTTTTTTCCCCACATTAAAATAATAAATAAATGTGAATAGTAATTTTATAAAATAAAAATCCCTATTAAGCATTGACATTCTTATAAATACATAGCACTGTGTAGTATAGTGACTTAGAGTAGAGTACACATTAAGGTAAAATTTAAATAAATAAAAAACTAATTTATTGTCTTGAACATAAAAGTGACAGTCAAAAAATGGTTTTTTTTTTTAAAATTTCTAAAGCAACTTCTGTTTTGAAAAGGAGGGAGCAATTCCTACACACACGAGTGATAAACTGAACGATTCATTTTGCCCAGCCAGGATGGCAGAAGGAAACCTTCCCAACAAATATCACAAGACAAAAATAAAGTTGAAACTGACATTGGATCTCTCTTTCAAGCAAACATAATTCATAAGTTCCACTTGCATTGCATCTCCAACTTGTAATACAAATATTATTTTTTTTTTATTTCATCATCATCTTATATTTTAACTCTAATAGGACGACATATTAATGAATTGATTTTCAAGTTTAATTCACACCGATTATTGAATTGTGTGCTAGTTAATATCTACTTTATATTAACATAAAAAAGAAGAAGAAACAAAAATAAAAACATTAAAAGAAGGTATATATATGCATTAAATTGTTTACATATAGTTGAATTTAAACTATAAAGAATCTAAAGATGAACAAAAGAACTTCATGAAATAGAGCTACGACACAAAGGACATGTGCTAGATATATCTAACCACTTTATAATGCAATCGTCGTGATAGATATGACAACAAGACAACTCAACTGCTTTTGACCCAACTAATAATTCCATAAGACATATAGGACATGTCATTTGTTCAAACTCTGTCATTCCTTCTTCGATTTCTATTATTGGAAGATTGTGACCAGTTTTAAAATTTGCTCTTCTCTTTGAAACCTCTCTAATATCATTGATGTTGTTTTGATCAAAAATAGAAGGTCCGTCTCGTACAGTACTATAAAAAGTGACACTCCATGGTGAAGGATTGACTTCTTCTATTACTTCTGTTGCTCTTATTGTATGAGAATATTGGTTCTCCATTTATATGGAAGTAATTATTTTTTGCACTGAAAATATATATAAAAAAAAAAAGAAACAATTAGCAATTAAAAATAAGAACAAGTGAGGGTGATAAATAATATAATTTTAGTATTAACAATAAAGAAATTAAACAAAAATGCGAAAACCTTTTCTAAAAAAATAAATAGAAAACCTACGAAACGACAGAGTGTTTGACGTTGTTGAAAAGAGAAACTTCAAGTGACTCGTAAGTTGGCCGAACCACCGAGGCCGATGATAGATGAACCAAAACCAGCTGTGATGAAAACGGAAAGCTCACTATTGTGCGGGGAATAAGTGGCGGAAGAACAAACAGCTGTGCGGTGAGTGTTGATGGCGGTGATCAAACCAGAAAAGGAAGAAACAGAAATAAAAGATCTCAATAAGACAAAAAGAATGTAAATGTGTGGGATCAATTAGCGTCAATAGAAGAAGAGAGGGTAAGTGTCTAAATTTATAGGGTTTTTCTTTCAAAGGTAACAAATTAAACTGAAGAAATTTTGTTTGGATCACAAGTAAGTATCTAAGCCCATAAGGAGACTGGAATAGGCGCTCTCTGGCGGGAATTAATCAAATTCAAAGGTAATAAAATCTTTTTTTAAAATTTATTTTAGAGTAAATCTTTTGCATTTATTATTAATAATCAAATTTATTATACAATTGATTTATTTTCTTGGGTCCAAGATTTCAGCGGTAATTAATATTCTAAATTAATACAGCTATGTTTGCAATTAACTTCAACTCAAAAGTAATAATTAATTTTGTTGTTTATTTATTATTTTCAAATTCATCTCTCTATCTTGATTTTTATAATTTATTTTAGAGTAAATCTTGTGCTTTTATCATTAATAATCGAATTTATTATAAATAATCGAGTTTGTTATAAACAATCGATTTATTTTCTTGTGTCCAAAATTTCAACAATAATTAATATTCTAAATTAATACAGCTG
>JBBPBR010000002.1:6515300-6543374 GCA_037974775.1 Cicer pinnatifidum
AAAAAATCAACGTATTCAATTATTTAAATTGATAAAATACATTGATACAATATAAACTTAAAATTGTTACAACAAAAAAATATGAATACTACACTTGTGGAAAAATTAAAATGAGTTTCATGTTTGCACGTCTTTAATTTTTTTTATATCTAAATTAATTTTTTAAATAGTAATTATTTTATTGTTAAAAATAATAGTAATATTTAATAAAAATAATTTGACAATGAAAAATTGATAATAATAATAATAATAATAATTTGAATTTAATCCATAGAGTTTTTTAAAAATATTCTATATTTTACAGTCAAGGGAAAAAGTCATAATTTCCTAATATAATAAATATAATTTCAATTTTGATGATTATAATATTTCTCTCTTACAAATATAAATTTAATTATTGATTCTAGAATACATATAATAGTGTTTAGTCAAAAGAAACGTACATATAATACTTACACATTTTTCCCATCAAATTTCATGTGACATTATCTCACAAACGTAACGTTATAAGTAACACTCTAGTTGAGTCAAAAGACACACACAACACAAAGTTACTATTACATTGTTGAATTTGAGTTTGAATTATTAGAATGGAGAACTCTTCCAACAACAGTTCCCCTCAACAAACTCCCTCTGAAGGAGAAAGAGTCTCCCAAGAAACAATGTTGAAAACACCTGAAACAGTTCTAGCTGAATTAAGTGGTGGTGATGATGGTAGCAGTGACAGTGACATTGAAGAAGGAGAAATTTTGAAAAAGAGAAAGAACACTCAAGTGAAAAACCCTCCATCTGGAAAACCAATTTGTCCTGAATGCAAAAAAGAGTTTTCCACGTGGAAGGCTGCGTTTGGTCACATGCGTAAACACCCCGAACGCAGTCACCGCGGTTTTTTTCCTCCTCCCACTTTTAAATCTAGTTATTCCTCCTCAACCACCATTGCACCCGAGGGTATGTATGTAAATAACTAAATATATGATTAATTAAAACATAACTATACTATAAGGATATTATTAAATCTTAATATATTAATTTAACGTTGTGAATGTGTGTGGTTAATTATTTACAGGGGATGGTGATAATTTAAGTGAAGGTGTGACATCAATTGTTCGAGAGCTTTTGTTTGATTTGAATAAATCCATTTATGAAACTGAAGCTGGATCCTCTACTACTGCTGCACCTACTGAAAATCAAGAGGGGAAGACAAGGGATTTCGATTTAAATGAGTTGCCATCCTCAGAAGATGATGAAATAGAAGACAAATAAACATATACTAATATGTCATGTTGCACCTTCTTCAACTTCATGTTTTTATGTTTCTTTCGTTTTTCGTTTGTTGCTTTTGTCTTCTTTATGGATTTTAATTTAGTTTCATTCGGTGAACTTTTATTTTTAATGGAATTTTAATATGTATGCATCAATTTCAAGTTAGTCATTTTATCAATTATTTGTGATAAATCTAATTGCAAAACAAAAATTTATAAAACAAATTTTTAAGAGAAAAACACTAACATGTGCCCTAGAGCACGTATTAAATATAGATAAATTCAAGTTAGTCAATGTATTTTTCAACGTGCAATAATATCTTATAATTTAATTATTTAATTCTCTAATCTTTATCATTAAATTAATTTTATATTTTTTGTGTGTCAACATTTAAAAATTATTTAAAATTATAACAATAATCGACGACACTTATATTTATAATTGAGAATTGACAAATTAAATTTGAGTTTTAACAGACATTTATGTATATTTGTATATTGAATTGATATACTCAAGTCATTTACCTTTATGTTAAAAAACCAAAAGAATAGTTGATTATACTTTCAATCATTGTAACATTTTTCTAAGCATAGATGGGTCAACTATAACATCCTCTTACACGACGTGAACGTACATATGATCTTCTTTTAGATAAACATATGGACCAAGTGGCAACATTCAATTGTAAAACCTTTTTTTGTAATTTCGCAAATGACGAGGACACACGATTCAATTTCAATAATTTGAAAATCATTAACTATCCATATTTAAAATATTCGTTTCATATTTTTTAATTTACAAAAATTCGTTCTCTTATTTTAAAATTTAATAACTTTTTAGTCATTTAGTTTTTAACTAAAAAATACAGTTGTAAAATATTTTAAAATTTATAAAATTAGAATAAAATTATCTAAAATCTCAAGTAATTTTTGAAATTATATATTTATAATTTAATTAATAATATATAAATTTAAATCTACAAAAAATAAAAATTGAATTAATATATAAATAATTAGTACATTTAAATTATTTTATACAATAAAATTATATATATCATATTATTTAAATTTCGTTAAATTCTATAATTTTTAATTAAAAAAATCTGAAAAATGATGTATTTTAAAATATGAATCAAAATTCTCCTTAATAATAGACCACGGTCTCACATTACTCTAACGTGCTTCCACTTGTATTGAAACACACTAGCTCCGGAACCATTTTAGGGGAACCGGTCAATGATTTAACTCTAAAGCTTCATTTGGATCGGCACAAATTCGAACAGGAATTGTGACCCATCCGAACAGGAATTGTGACCCATCGAATCGAACCTTCCAAACATGCCCTTACCTTAAACGTAAAATGAACAATATATCATTTTACGTTATTATTCCCTTGTAGTTGCAGTCCCTCACTTAATGCGCTAAGAGCTTAAATACAATTCGAATTTGGATCTTAATCTTCATTCTGTTTCTTCGGTCTTGCGAACCAGGTACGTCTTCTTCTCATTCTCTTCATTTTCTTCGATGAGAAAGTGCGAGAAAATTCCAGTAACCAACTTCATCTAATGATTTTAGCCAGAAACTAGTTTTTTTATTCCGATTCGATTAAATTAGGTTGGATTTGAATTATTTGAATTTAGTATTCATGCTTCGGTTGATTCGTGAAATTGTAGAATGCTCAAACGGTAAAATGAGATTTGAATATTTGATAATTAGACGATCCATCGTGAATGTAATTTAGTTCTTATTGCGTATTGGAATGAATATGATTTGAACTTAGTATTCTTGCTTTGGTTGATCTGTGAAATTCTAGAAAGCTCAAACGGTAAATTGAGATTTGAATCTTTGATGGTTAGATAATTAATCGTGAATGTAGTTCAGTTCTTGCTGTGAATTTGAATGAATATTGTTCGTTGTTTTCAGTGGATTGGAGTTTCAATAATGATGGAGAGGGCAGATTCTGTGCAAAAGCTTTACACATGCATGCGACTATGGGAATTTCCCGATCAGTATGTGATTGAGCCAACGGATGGCTCTTCTGGTTCTTCATTGGCTGTTAGTCGAGTTGATGGTTCAATGAAACTCATTGGTTAGTTGAGTCAGTTGTTGTGTTTTCGCGATGTGCTTTTTTTGTTTTTCATACACGTAGTATCTGTCAATCTTTTACTTTTTGATTTTATTTTATTTTATTTTTAATTTTAATATTTTGCTCCCGTGTTGTTTTGCTTTGACAGATGAGGTTCCAGAATGCACCACTCTCAGAGTTCCTAAGATTTATACAATTTTTGGTGTTGTTGGGATATTGAGGCTTTTGGCTGGTGAGCAATCTTAAGAGACAAATGGGCATATGGCTATGTTTTGCTTTAATGAAATTTTATATCAAGTGACTACTGTTTGTTTGTATTTTTGTTTTTATAAAATACTGTATGTTTGTATTGCTCCTTAAGCTTTAATTTCCTGTGTATTGCCAAGGTCAATGTTCATCTTTATCTATATGATTGTGTAACAATGTAGGTGATTAGCTTAGGGGATTTATATATTTTGGTTTGAGGGGCGAGGTGATTGAATTGAGGAATTGGGATATTTAACTAATGATAGGTGATATTTGATTTTGGCACATGAATGAAAGCAAAAGTTGGATAAAATATGAAGAATGCTTGGTGCCCTATGGGTGAAGGAAAATGAAGCACTGCTTTTATTTTCTTTCTTTAATTTTCTAAGATGCGGGATAGGATTTAGTGATCATGCTAGCTATTTACATTTATAGATTTCTTTTAGTTCATTTATCTTTGTGGCTTAAGAAGCAGGTCCTCACTACCCTGTTTTATAATTGCTTGTAATAGTGATTTCGATATTGGAATCTGATTTTGTCGATCTTGTTTACATAATTGATTTCCCTTTTGAAACATCAGACAATGCATTAATTTTCAAAAGCACAGTTCAATTTGAGGAATCATTTCTATGTTGCTAAATTTTATTATGCCCTTAGGATCATATTTGCTGGTCATAACTGAGCGTGAATGTGCTGGATCTTACTTGGGGCATCCAATTTTTAAAATAAAATCCATGAAGGTTTTTCCATGTGATCATTCACTTAAGAGTACCTCCGCCGAACAGGTATATTTGCTACAGCTCCACTTGTGTCCTATTTAATTCCATGTCCACTACCAATTTGGAACTCATAATTTCTGTACCATATTTGGCAGAAGAAGGCGGAGATGGAATTTTCTGGGCTACTAAATGTTGCTGAGAAAACTTCTGGTCTGTTCTTCTCATATGAAACTAATTTAACTCTGAGGTGAACTTCTTTCAATATTCTTAATAGTCTTTCATTTTTATTTGTCATTGGAATATGATATAGTTTTATTTGGATTCTAAAATTCGCTGCCTTATTCACATACATGTATGCATATCCACAGAGAAGAAACTACCCATACATTATCAGTTGGTAGGTGCAACCATGCAACCTGTAAAGCTACAGAAAATGTAGTCCGCACCTCCCTATTTATGTATTGTAGTGTGTAGAACTGTTAGCATGGCATTTAGGCTGACATTACATTGGTTTTTGACATTTTATGTCCAAATTATCAATCATTTATGTTTGAGACGCAAAAGAAGCTTTCATACTACATGTTCAAAAGTATCACAAGTCATTGCATAGGATGGGTGAGTATGAGATACTTTTGAGTACATGTAGCTGTTGGTTCTAATGAGTGTTTTTTTTTTAAAATATTTGAAGGAGAAGAACTTTTGCAATCTTAATTGAAAGGCATTGGTTTAGTGGTAACAGTGACATTAATTCTATGTTAGAAAAGTTAACTTGTGTTTGTTATCCTGAATGAAAATTCAGTGCATGCTCTAGTAGGAAAAAAAGCATAACTGTGTAAATGTTGCTTCTAGCAAAAATAGTTATCACATGTAAATAAGAGATTAATTTTTGTGTACTGATAGTTTAAAACATTTTTACACATGAATCCAAACAAATCACATTATTATGTCACTTTGTCATGATAGTTCCTAAAATATCTCAAAAAATATCTACATGGTAAGATGTGATTTGATGCATTTGTGAAAAAAAAATTACATGGACAATAGATACAAATTAAATCCTGTAAATAATGCTCTGTGTTGCCTTACCATTCCAAGTCAATTTTTTGTTGCTAAATTTACTAATAAGACAAGTTTAGATAACCATCTATCTATACAACACTCTCTCTCTCTCTCTCCCTCTCCCTCCCTCATAGGATATTCATACCCCCCCCCCATATAACATATACATTATTGAGGGTTGAAATAAAATGTTTTGCAGTGCCCAGCGGTTGAATGACCTAGGGGATGAATCTAGATTGCTTCCTCTTTGGAGACAGGTATTTATTGCCTTTTTATTTTACCATTGTCCTGCTAGTTTAGAGGTTTTTTTATTGTGTTTTACCATGTTAGATTGAGCAAAAGTGACGGGAAGTATATGAAAGAGAGAGGAAATGATAAACCAATGAGACAGAAATCTAAGAGCCTGTGTTGTGTGAAATTGATGAAATGATTCACTTAAACTTTCAGTAACAATTTACAAATCATACTTGAGGTGCTAGCTCCGTGGTAATAGTTTAGCCTTGTAACCTCAAGGTACCGAGTTCAAATCTCCTTGGAGATAGTACTAAATTGGCCATTAGTGCCACTTTGATTAATAAAATTTCCCCCCTTCTCCAATTTTTTTTAAAAAAGTAACAATTTACAAATATATAGAGGTTGAGTCGAGAAGTTCAAGGTAACTAAATCATAACTACCATAACAGAATATGTTGATTCAGCATTGTACTTTGTTACTACAATTATTAAACACCTATTGCAATATCATAAACACCTACTGCAATACTATTCCTGAGTTGCACTCCTCATGCCTAGGTAGTCAATGCTCACTTTGAATAGATTCCTTCTGCAGTTTGTGGTTTTTCCCCATCTTATTCTACTTATGCTACCAAATGCTTGATTACAGGCAGAGCCTCGATTTCTATGGAACAATTATATGTTAGAAGTGCTCATAGATAACAAGGTAAGTTTACGGTAGCCTTTTTTTTTTTACTTATTCAATTTCTTCACGACTTCCACATTTTTAAACTAACTAAAGTTTGTGATCCTGTGCTCGCTAGCTTGACCCATACTTGCTCCCTATAGTCCAAGGCAGTATCCTTAACTGATTATCTCAGTGTTATATGATATCATTTTACGGTTGCTTTATAACATGCATATTGTTGGGGTTCATATAAGTTTTTGTGCTATTGTTGTGTGAGCACGTAACCATTTTTCAATGTTTTCCTTAACAAGTTATCAGGTTTTCATTACTTTCAAGCAGCCATTGGGAAAGATATTATTGACATCACTTTGATTGCTAGGAGATGCACAAGAAGGAATGGTATTTAAAGCTTTGGATGAACTTTTATCTATTTCTGTCCACCAAAAAAAAATTCTTTCCAACTTGGCTGTGTATTTATAGATATCATGTGTTCCTTACCATTCAAAGGATCAATATCTTGTAGGCCATGAAATTAATGTCGTGGTGATATTGAAAAGCGATAATTGAAGGTTGTGAGAATTTTCACACTATCTTGTAGTTGTCTGTTTGGAGCATATACAGATCTAAGTTAGACCTTTTGAAAAATATATCAAAAGATGTATTGTTTCCTTCGTTTCATGTTAGGGTTGGAATTTGTCATATTTGAGGTTTAAAATTACTTGTAGAATCTGTAATTTAAAGTGTTTTTGTATGAGAAACACGGGGTTGTAATTTGTGACTACTTAAAGAAAGCAATCATTTTATTGATTGGTTGGCTGATAGTACAAGTGCTATTTTATTTTTTGAAAGGAACTCGGATGTGGAGAAGAGGAGCTGATCCTGATGGATATGTTGCCAATTTTGTGGAAACAGAACAAATTATGCAGTTCAATGGGTATATAGCTTCATTTGTTCAGGTATTACTTTCTATGACCGGGAACCAATTATTATTATTATTATAAGAATTAAAATGATGGGCATGCCATGCAAGATATGGATGTTCTTAATTCAAAGCAGTGATCCTAATCATCCTAATGAATTGTCATTACTTTGAAATATGATCAACATTATCTTGTCCATTGATAAGCAACTGTATAATTAATGAACATTTGATATCTAACTAGATTATTTTTCTTGAAAGATGGAAAACTGATTTAGTTTTTTTTTGTCTAATATATTTAAAAATTCTTAATTGTCTATCCAAATTTGCATATTGTATTTGTCCACCACCCAATTAACGGTGTTGAACTTTCTAGAAGCCAGATTTTGCCTGCCAACAAATGAAGAAATAGTAATGTAGAAATTTTGTAAATGAGGCTTTGGTTACCTTTCAATTGTAAACACGTATCTTTAGGCTCTGTTTGGTGATAGTGTAATTAGGAGCTAGAAGAGAAAGACTATATGGGAAGTGAAAAACAAGCATACTTCCATCATAGTAGACATGGAAGTAATATGAAAATTATTTTCCATTTTCATCTTATTATTAACAAATTATCCAAAAATACAGTGCATGTTTACCTTATACTGCTAGGCCAAAGTGTTCTCACATGCAATCTTGGTAGATTTAAGGTTAATACAAAAATAGCATCACCTTAAACTATTTTAAGTATTTTTTAACTTCTGAAATAAGGACTCTCTGATAAGAATTGTACCCATTAGGATTTAGGGCATATTCTTTATTGGAAATGCTGGGCTGGACACTTTTTTGATTGAAGTAATACTAATAGTGATAGTTGAATATAAAATAGTTTTGCAGGTTTTTTGTGGAGATCACTACAACTCTCTTATATTATTATAATAAAAATGGGCAATTCTTGCTATAATACAATTCTAAAATAAAGCCAAACAAGGGGGCTAGGATGCTAACATTCAGTTTTTTGGGATGAATGTTTACTCTATTTATACCAAAATACAGTATCAATCAAGCTTTTATTTCTTTTTGTATCACTTGGGGGTCATCATTGTTGAGATTTTGCAGATTCGTGGTTCGATTCCACTGCTCTGGCAGCAAATTGTTGACTTAACATATAAACCGAAGTTTGAGTTATTGAAACTTGAGGAAGCTGTAAGTGTTTGTTGATTATTGTGTTTCTGTGGTTTTTACATGTTTTATGTGTATTTCACTTCCATTTCGTTGCTTGAGATGCAGCCACGAGTCCTCGAGAGGCATATATTAGATTTAAGAAAAAAATATGGAGCAGTGTTGGCCGTTGATCTTGTTAACAAGGTGAGTATAAACTTTCGTTGTGTAACAAACTGAGAATGCTTGTATGTTGGTTGAATATTTTACCTAATAATAGTAGTCTAAGTAATTGCATAGTCAAATTTGTAAACAACTGTAAAGAATACGTGCACCCTAAGATGTGCATGGTATTGTTATGTATCAGCATACATCTATGTTGAGTGTTCTTTCCCCTTTGTATTTTATCAGGAGGGAGGAGAAGGGCGGCTATGTGAAAAATTTGGCAGTACAATGCAGCATGTGGCTAGTGATGATGTAAGGTAGATGTCTCTTTCAATTAGCTTTTAGATTGCTATGCATGGATTCTTTTTGTTTTTGTTTTTGGGGTTACTCATGTGTACATATTTATTTGTGTAGATATGTGCACTTTGATTTTCATCATGTCTGTGGTCACGTTCATTTCGAACGTCTATCAATCCTTTATGACCAAATATCAGATTTTCTTGAGAGAAACGGGTATGGAATTTTATATTGTTAAGATATTTGATATATACTTTCTTGATAATTAATTAATAATTTGATTCACATTGACATTGATTGGTGTCATCGAAGCAGGGAGCTATTTATGAACTGCTGATTTGTTAACAAATTCTAATTATTTATATTATTATGTTATGTTGCTTAATTGGACCTATCTGCTTTTAGTATTCTGGACAATTTCCAAGCATGATGTCATATAACATTTTGCACTCAAATCTTACTGCTTTTTTTTTTTTTTTTTTTTTTTTTTCTTTATAAAAAAAACCAAAAACATAAAATGACCTGAGTTGCTATTTTGTTATGGAATTGTAGATATCTTCTGTTGAATGAAAAGGGAGAGAAAATGAAGGAACAACTTGGAGTTGTTAGGACCAACTGTATTGATTGTCTAGACCGTACAAATGTAACTCAGGTTGGTTAGTTTCTATTATGGAAACTGTTCTTGCCTTCTGAAATGAATGGAAAATATTTCTTCTTTGTCCCTCTATTAGGAACACTCAATTCTTTTATTTTTATCTGTTCTGGACTATTTGCATGGGAAAGAAAAAAGAACTCCAAAGTATATAGTATACAATATATGTATGTATATGTGTGAGTTTACAAGTACATATCCACAGCTGTACACACCATAATTATTGTCACTTAGCCACGTGTGTGTTCCACTATTTTTTTGTGGCATCTTTTTCCAGTTTACTAATTTAAATTATATGTGTAGAGCATGATAGGCCGAAATATGTTAGAATACCAGCTTAGAAGGCTTGGTGTCTTTGGGGCCGAAGAAACCATTAGTTCTCATCCAAATCTTGATGAAAGGTTTAAGATCTGTAAGTGTATTATTATTTTCCAGATTATGTGATTTGAAATATAGATTTATATGCTGTATTATGTGGTTAGTTACTTTCAAATTTTGTTGTTTTGTTGCTCTTGAAACCTTTGATTGAATTTGTATCTGATTCTGTGATCAGTGTGGGCTAATCATGGGGATGATATAAGCATTCAATATTCAGGAACTCCTGCTCTGAAAGGAGACTTTGTCAGGTACTTATTTGCTTGCCAGTCTTTACAAGTTTTTTCATGTTCCTCACATATTAAGATCATGAAATTATGTATCCATTAAGGTTTTTCTGTGCTAAATTTACATTAGCATGGAATGATTTTAAACCATCATTGCATCTCTTGTATCATATGCCGACTCTAATTGTATGTGTTTTCCAGTGTGTGAATTGTGAAATTTTTGTGATTTTTTTATAACTCTAACTGTATGTGTTTTCCAGTGAGTGAATTGTGAAACTTTTGTGATTAATCTGTTGTTTTTCTCAATTGCATGCTTTAATCACATCAATGATTTAAAAAAAAAAATCATCAATTATGATATTCAATTAGAATGGTAGAAAAGCATTATTGTAATGTACTAATTATGCAATTCTTTTATATGTTGAGGTTGAATAAATTCTGTGACAATTTGATACGATCCCCGTGTCTAAAGTTTCTATGATGTTGCTGTTATGAATTATTATGATTTGAAATCTAACCCGAGTCTTCCCTAATTGATTTTTTGGTGAGATTCAGGTTTGGGCACCGCACCATTCAAGGGATAGTAAATGATGGTTGGAATGCTCTCGAAAGATATTATTTGAATAATTTTTGTGATGGAACAAAGCAGGTTTGTAGAACTTATGTAACATAATTTGTGTGGATTACTCTAGTTATGGTCTAGAGTTCCTTAGGTGTCTACTAGTTGGCCATAACTTACTATCATCTAAGTTTTGTTCTGTGTATATTTGATTTCTCCCTTCTGCATCCTAATTCAAAGTTTTGGGCTGTGCTGCCCTACTTAGTAATTATGCTGCAGAAGATGCGGAATTTTTTGAATTTTCATGTACATATTTTAATGCTGGTTACTCTTGTTTCTTAAGATACCCTGTCTTAATCGATCTTGAGTTAAATTACTTTTAAGCTTTGCTGGATCTGTTACCTTTTTTAAATTTGTTAATTTAGAACTTAATAGTTTATATGTAATTGATTTATGTTGTTCATATTTTTCTGTTATTATGTGAAGGATGCAATTGATCTCCTGCAAGGAAATTATATTGTTTCTGTCAGCCGAGATACAGCCGCCTCTTCTCAGAAAGGAGGCCTTGAAGCTATAGCTGTGAGTACAATATAGACAGATTTTTTATTGAAGTTTGTGGCATCGATATTGTGTTTAAGATCAATTCTTAGAAAGCTCACAATTTATAAACACATTTTTATGATGTATGGCTAATTTCATAGTTGCATACTGATTATAAAATGAATGAATTGAACTCTATTTTTTCTGGACACTGCCTATATCTCACAAGGAAAATAATAATTAAATGAAAACTTCTTTTTTTCTCGTTATTTTATTGTGTTTTGTGAGACATGTATTCCTTTCAAGGTTTACAGAAAGTTGGTCCCAACCCTACTGAAAAGTGGTGGGATGCAATGGGCCACAATGATGAAATACCACATGAAGCCGAGTGGTTTCATGCTCTATTTAAAATGAAATAAAAAACTGCCTTTCATATTTAAATGAGCAACCAGATTACAAGAAAATGTTAAAATGACTATATTGCTGGATAATGCATTACAGCATTGCCCCTCAGGCTGGAATGCCTAATATGATTTTCATTTTGTGTTCTTTACTTTGCTGATATGCAGCTCATTGATTGAATGCTTCAAGAAAGTCATATGCATTTAGTGGATATGAATATTGACATTTTTGTTTATCTTTGCAGTCATTTCCTTTGGCTTTGGGTCTGGTTTTGACTGGATTTCTTTTTGCAACCATGTCCTTGAGACAAGGTGAGTTTACTTTATTTATTTTAGGCGTAAACTAGTCACTCATGAGTGCACACATACATGCATGGATGTTTCTCGATGTTGTTCAATAAAAATATAGAATCAACCTACTACTTTAAGGCCGTGTTGTCTCAAATTCAATCTGACTTCAGATGGGGTAATAACTTTGGACTGAGATGGTATAGAGGTGGGCGAAGTGAATCAGGGGAAATGGAAAATGGGGACTAGGGGAACTGGGGAAGTTTATGGCATGTTTACTTTGAGAAATTGTTTTTCGTTTTTATTTCTTGTTTTTACAAGCAGTGAAAACAAATTGCTTTCGACGATTCCCGTACAAACTTTTGAAAATAGAAAACAAAGTGCAAACAAGATGAAATTTTCATTTTTAAAACTGAACAAAAAATGTTTTTTCATACCAATCAGATCCTAAGAGGGATAGAGAATAAGGGGCAGAGAAGGGAGGTATAGGAGAGGCAACCACTTGATAAATGTTGAGAACTGAGGTACCCGTGACACCTACAATAGGATAATTAGTTTATGTCTTTCAGTTAATACGGCAAGAAAGGAAATCCCACGTCCACTCCCTTTGCCCTGTTTTAATTAGACACATGACACCATAATCCAATGAATCACATATATTGTTATAGCCTTTTCCATTTTATTGTCCTTCCCTGCATGATAAAACGTACTGCCTTCTCCTTGATTCTTAATCTGTTCATCAATTAGACTTTAATGTTTCACATCATAAATGAGCATGGGATACTTGCCAAAGATACTGTTTAGGTAGACATGACTTACGAAGTAGTGTGTACATTGGAGAAAGTAGACATCTACAACTGTTTGAGATTTTTCAAGAATTCAGACCCAATATGAGTTCTATCAAACAAATCAGATGTCCGTATTGGTTTGATGTAGAAACTCATTACAAGCCATTTTTACCCAATAATGTCCCAAGAACAATATGCCACCATCATACTAGAACTGCACTGATACTAGAACTGCACCCATCCCAAAACACTATCAATTAAATATTTCTTTCGCTCCCTTTACTTTTATTGTGTTGTTATATTTGAAATGGCAAACCACGGGGCAATGTAGTTCAGTCTTCCCATCCTCATGTTCTGCCAATAAAATTGGGTCATTTATTCTTGCTTCCTATTTTATCATCCCCTCCTATCTTACTTGGTACTCCAAGCCAAAAATTATCAGAAAGAGAGACTTTAGACTTCTTGATTACTTCACAGCAAATCCTTTCATTATATTACGAAAGGTTAAATATGTCTTTGTTTAGGTATCAGTGGTAGGATATCTTGCAGCCTACTCCTGCCAAATTTGCTTGCCCTGGATTTCTAGATATTTAAATTTTAAAGCATTTGTAATGTGAAAGTTTACGAGAATTTCTGCACTCACCTCTTTGCAAGCAAGCATTTAAGCTCACAGTAAACAATATTGCATATTAAGTTGTTACGATGTAAAATTGTCTGTGGTCTTGGTTAATTAGATAATTATGTAGACTTTGCTGGCCTAAGGTTAGAACAATGACTGTATAGTGATAGATTAATCAAGTATACATCGAATATGGTTTGAAATCTATGGCCTTATAGTGTTTTTTTTTTTTTTTTTCTTTCTACAGTTCGATATGATTTTCGACACTTCTTCTTTTCGCTAATGTGGGCAAGCATTAGTGTCGGTTTAGCAGCATTTGTGAGGGCCAACGGCCGGGTTTTCTGCAACAGACCCCGCCTTCACAATCCCCCGCGTTAACTACTACACAATTCTATTTGAGCAATTAAAATTTTGTGAAGTATCCAGCTTCTGCAAAAGGAATTACCATCAGGGGATTAGTTCTACATTTAAATCACTTCAATGAATTAAGGCCCTGGCTTGCTGCTTATCATATTTATTATTTCTTACCAATTTGTAGTCATTGTAGCTTCCATAAATTATTTATACAATAGTCCAATGACGTCCTACTCAAGTGACTGCTTCTTGATTGGTTTTTCTTACTTTGCTTCATCCCCTCCATGTACATTTGAGGTTTATCTATGCCATCTTTATTCAAGATGGAAACATTTAAGGTTCATCTGACTATGTTGTATGCTTATAAGCAAATTCATATCATGCAATAATTTTACACTCCTTAGTCAATGTTGGCAGTGGATTTTATGCGACTCTACTTTTTTTTTTGTTTTGTTATATATAATTTATCGAAATGCATAGGAGGGGGGTTGATAAAATCATGTGCGAAAGTTGCGTGCTTCCTGGTCGTTATATTATAAGCTATGTAAACTTGACGGTCTTTAACACTTCTCGAGGGTATTGAAAAAAAAAAAAGGCTTCTTGAGGGGCGCAAGGAAAAAAAAACCTAAACATTTTGGGGAATTGCATTTTCGTGGTGATATAACTCAAGAAATTCAAATTTCCTTTTGGATACAAATCATTTTCTCTGATTTAGGGTTAAACTTGTCTAAAGTTCAAGCATGTGAATTGTTTGATTTAGAGATACTATTCAAACCTCATTTATAACAGCCCACCATTTTTTATTAGCAAGAGTTGATTAAAAAACGTCAAATTCTATAATTTTTAATTAAAAAAAAATCAAAATTGACGCGTTTTAAAATGAGTCAATAAAAATATGATAAAATTGAGTTGAATATTCAGTTTGAACAGCAAACACGATCCCACAATTGATTTGCATCTATCGACTACGTTGCAAGGTTCTTTATAGTAGTAGGACACATTCTCACATATCTATAATCTACTTCTACTGTGTATTGAAACACACTAGCCCCACTATTTTAGCGGAATCGGTCTATGATTTGGCCCTAAAGCTTCATTTGGAACAACACAAATTCAAACTAGGGATTTTGACCCATCGAAACTTTCAAACACACCCTTACCTTAAAAGTAAAATGAATAATATTCGAAACTTCCAAACAATCTTTTACCTTACAAGTAAAATGAACAATATATCATGCTACAATATTATTATTCCCTTGTAGTACTAGGCCACAATCTTATAGACCTCTAATCTATTTCTACGTGTACTGAAACACACTAGTCCCACCATTTTAGTGGAACCAGTCCATGATTTGGCCCTAAAGCTTCATTTGGAACAGCTCGAATTCGAATTAGGGATTTTGGCCCATCAAGTCTAAGCCTCCAAACACGCCCTTACCTTAAAAGTAAAATGAACAATATTTGAAGCTTTCTAACAGTCACTTACCTTACAAGTAAAATGAACAATATATCATGCTACAACATTATTATTCCCTTGTACTAGTAAGTCACAGTCTCACATACCTCTAATCTACTTCTACAAACATACTAGTCACACCGTTTTAGCTGAATTGGTCCTTGATTTGACCCTAAAACTTCATTTGGAACGGCACAAATTCAAACTAGGGATATTGACCAATCGAATCGAAGTTTCCAAACACACCCTTACCTTGAAAAAGCCCTTACTTTAAAAGTAAAATGAACAATATGTCATCCTCTAGCTTTATTACATCCCCTCACTTAACGCGCTAAGAGCTTAAATACAATTCGAATTTGGATCTTAATCTTCATTCTGTTTCTTCGGTCTTGCGAACCAGGTACGTCTTCTTCTCATTCTCTTCATTTTCTTCGATGAGAAAGTGCGAGAAAATTCCAGTAACCAACTTCATCTAATGATTTTAGCGAGTCACTAGTTTTTCTGTTCCGATTGGATTAAATTAGGTTGGATTTGAATTATTTGAATTTAGTATTCATGCTTCGGTTGATTCGTGAAATTGCAGAATGCTCAAACGGTAAAATGAGATTTGAATATTTGATAATTAGACGATCCATCGTGAATGTAATTTAGTTCTTATTGCGTATTGGAATGAATATGATTTGAACTTAGTATTCTTGCTTTGGTTGATCCGTGAAATTCTAGAAAGCTGAAACGGTAAATTGAGATTTGAATCTTTGATGGTTAGATAATTAATCGTGAATGTAGTTCAGTTCTTGCTGTGAATTTGAATGAATATTGTTCGTTGTTTTCAGTGGATTGGAGTTTCAATAATAATGGAGAGGGCACATGCACCCTTTTAAAGTGGTGCGTGTGAAATGGCACCATAACAAGACACAAACAAGAGATAAACTTTTGCATATTAGGCAAATGCCTAAAAAGTTAAAGAAGAACAAAAAAAGAACAGTTGAAAGCGTGAGACCAGAAAGAGTGATTTATTGGAAGAAAGAAAGAAAGAGAGTGCTTAGAAAGTCACACGTTCCTTTCCTTCCCAGAAAGTGATATTGTCACAAAGTTTATGTCAAACAACTCACATACATGCAATTAGAAAATAAAAAATGGTCTTACTCTATCCTTCCAATATATGGTCAAGAATTAAACGAGTTAAGATAACTCTTTCAGGAAGTAACGTTACTTACAACAAAGAATTTTTTTTTTCACTTTAAAAAAATGTGATAAACTCAAACAATGAAAAAGAATAAAAAAATTTCAACCTCCAACTAACAAAATAACTTTAAAAATCAAACTAATGACTAATCAAAGCCTATTCATTGAATCAAATGCTCACCCTAAATGGACAAATTGGCTTTTGTAAATTGTACATAGCTGCAGACTTAGTACAACGATTCTTCAATATTTTTCTTTTATCCTTTATAGCTTTTATGCTTTCCAATGTCTCAAAAACATCTTTCATAGAAGGGCGTTTTTTAGGGTCAGATTCAAGGCATTTAAGAATAAGCTGTGCTGTTTCAAATGCTGCTTTTGGTGAATATTGGCCCTCTAATCTGTAATCAACAATGTTACTTTTCAATTTTCTTTTATCAGAGAGTGAAGGTTTAATCCATTCAACTAGATTCTGTTGCCCTGTTGGTCTCTTTGTATCAAGTGCTTGCAACCCTGTTAGCATTTCAAGAAGCACTACACCAAAGCCATAAACATCACTCTTCACATACAAATGTCCTGTTGATTAATATGACACAATCCACAGCCATGTCAGAATCAGAAATAATAGTTAAGATCTGTTTGGATCCACTTATTTGAATTTATCTACTGACATAAATACTTGTGAGACTGTTTGAGAGAACTTATAAAAACAACTTATGACATGTTTGTAAGTTGTTTTCATCTTATTTCCATGAGTTTTATGGGATAGTTTATGGAAATGATTTGTAGTTTATATGAAAGTAGTTTGACTTTATTTTAACTTTAGTTATAAAAATAGTTTATACATAAGCACTTATACGATAAATACTTATACTATAAGTACTTAATTAAGTTGCTTATCCAAACAATGCCTTAAGTTGTTACTCATGTTCAATTGTTTCATCATTCTCAACTTAAAGTATATATCTTTACAAAGCATCAATATAGATATAGATATAATCACCTGTTGCAATGTATTCAGGGGCAGCATAACCAAATGTGCCCATAATCCTAGTAGTCACATGTGAATCTCCCCCAGATGGCCCAAATTTAGCCAACCCAAAATCTGAAATCTTTGCATTGTAATTCTGTAGAACACAAATAAATTGATTGTCAATTGATCCGTGGATGAGAAGAAAATAAAGAGATAGAGAGAAAAATGAAGTAATATGCAAAGATGATGATGTTGATTGTTATGTGAGGTTTATGTATGTTGAACATTGTGTTTGTGTAAATAAAATACCCATTAGAAAATTACAAACTTATATTTCTAAAATTTTGCATTTGTCAGCTGACACACTAGTATTAAAAGTTTGTTTAACAAAAACAAATAGTGTCCAAATTCATATACTTGCCAAATATCCCAACATCTAATAAGGTAAAAAAGTAGTTTAATATATAATATGCAAGACCAACATAAAAGAGGAAAATTACTCTATGAAGCACCAACACAACACAAACATCAGACATAATACTAGCACGTTGATAATGATCATAATTTGAAAAATGAATGAAATTAAATGCAACTACTTGTGTTGGTATTGTGTTAGGGTCGGAGTATCGACACGGTCGAAAATAACTGACCCCATCAAGAAGTATATTGGAAGCCTTAAAATCTCTGTATATGACTTGCTTCTCTGAGGAGTGCAAGAAAGCTAAGCCTCTAGCTGCATCAATAGCTATTTTGAGTCGTGTGTTCCAGGAAAGTGGTTCTATGTCAGTATTTCCTATAACAAGAAACAGAAACAAAATTGATTTTAAACTCAATCCATGACCAATAATTTTTCTCTTATTCACTTTATATTCTCTTAAAGCTCATACTTACTTCTAAAGAGATGGGTCTCCAAGCTTCCCCTTGGCATGAACTCGTACACAAGGAGAAATTTATTTTTGTCCTTGCAATAACCAAGTAATTTCACCAAATTGGGGTGAGAAATCCTTCCTAAAAAGTTGATTTCTGACTGCATTTTCACATGAACAAAACAAGAAATTATAAAGTTAGTAGCTGAATTAGAAATTCTAGCCTTATGAGCAAAAATGCAAAATTAACTGACCTGCCATTCTTCAACACCTTGAACACTATCAGGTTTCAATTTCTTAACAGCCACCATCATTCCAGAACCAGCTTTAACAGGGGCGAGTGTCTCAGCATTCAACCAACCTTTGTACACTTTACCAAAAACACCTTCACCAAGCAATGCATCAGACTTAAAACTCTTTGTAGCAGCTTTCAAATCTCCATAACTAAACACCTTTAAGTTTGGTGTTTGCATAAATTTCCCACTTATTACTATGCTTCCTTCTCCTCCATTACCAACACTTTCACTTCCTATCTCAAAAACTTTACTATTACTACATGATGCTAATGATGATACGTTTTTAGTATTGAGGGAAGAGGGAGCTTGTTGGTGAGAGAAGCAGAGACCCATGTTAATGTTAGTTAACCAAAGTTAGAGAAAAATGGAACAGAGGAGAGAGAGAGAGAGAGAGAGAGAGTCAGTGTTATTGTTGTTTCAAGTTGATGATATTTATGTTCATATGATTGCCGTGTTGGCCTCGCGTTTTTGCTGAAGTGACCCACACAACAATCACTTAGAGAGCAAAAACAAATTATTATCAGAACCATTTTGTCGTTTTCTAGCCATCATCAACGACACTTCACACGTACATAGTATGTCAATTTTATATATGTCTCCAAAATATTGGAAACAATACTAGTAACACGTAGACGGGGCCAGAAAAAAGCTCTTATTAATAAATATATATTAAAGAAGTTCTTTTATGTAATATATTACATAAAATTTAATTATAAAGTTATATGTTAAATAATATTAATAGAATTTAATTTCAATGCTCAAATAGTGCAAAATACTTGTGTATATTAACAATGCAAAAAAATTAAATTTTATCACTGATGGTTATGTATGTTATGGTGTAAAATATTTTAACACAAATACAATATTGACATGTATACATCAATAATAATATAAAAGATTTAAATAATTAAATGTAATTATATGTGTAGATATTAAATATCAGCCACATCTTCAATGTAAGGACCGATATTATGTATATAATATGTAAAATGATATTAGTAGATATAGTTTTTGGTAAATAATAGTATCAATATAAGTATATAATAGCAAAATTATATATTAAAATTGAGGTGAAGGGATGGGTCGGGATCCACCTTTGCCACCCCATGGATACGTCCTTGACTAGCAATATTTTATTTATTCATTACGAGAGATGATACTTTTATCTAAAAATGAGAAATGTATCGTTATCATTATCGTCTTAATGTAGTCTGATGAAAAATGATAAGTTGTTTCTAATAGATTCATGATAACATATATACATTGGTTGATATTGATGTAATATGTGTTGCGAGATTATTAATTATGTCAGATTGTTGAACAACTTTTTAAAAAATTCAATTTGAAAATTATACCATAATTTTTCAATATGACTTTTGACATGTAAATTTTTTTGGAGCAGTTTAATTTTAAATTAAATATACTAATAATGATAGAGTAGAGAAAATTCTTAGGATGACTTAGTTTCAACTATATTATATACTATTTATGATTGTAGATTGAAACATCTTAAAACAAATCTCACATCGTTTAATTTTCTAAAAAGAAGAGGAAGACCAATATTATATATATATATATTTTTTTTTTTTAATAATCTTAAATTTCATGAATAAACTAAGATATAATACAAACTACATCGACCAACAAAGTTGAGTCTGAGAAAGGGGATGAGCCTCGATCCACACTTTATTTGATTTAGCCGATAAATGAACCACTATATTCCACTCCTTTTTAACATGAATACAAGAGAAAATGGCAATGGTAAAAATAATCTCCAAATAGTACAAAATAATTGAACCAACAAATATACCTCCATGATTTTCTCCTTCCCTAACCCTAAGATCAATTTTGAGCACTTACACTCTAAAACAATATCATGACACCAATCTCCAAAGAAAAATTGAGATTAAGCAAAGCCCCATAGCCAATTCAACAATAACAACATTCTTCAACCCGTCCTTTTGCCACCTCGGAGCCCCAATAGAATCACCATGAGAGTCTTGAATGATACACCTTAGCCCCCATTTGATAATGTTTGAATCTACACCATCGCCTCATCCAAATTGATTTTGAAGACTCCCATGATAGGATCCTCACTTCAACTAAAGGAATCTTCCATACCATTCTCCTCTTATAAACTCTTGAATATGGTTATCACTTGTTGTGCTTTTTATGAAATTTGATTTGTAAGTCAAATCATTCACTTATAAAAGTTATGAGTGCATCACTTGATTCATATTATGTAAGTCTTTTTAAAATATGAAACATTGATGATTTGAGTCCGAATAAGAGACAAATAAAAATTAATAAAAAATTATTCTAATCAAGATACAAATTCTAATTCTCCTAAATAATTCTTCATTAACTAAAATTAATTCATCCAATTACTTAATCAACTTAACTTATTATTATCTAATTAATCAAGTCTAATATTTAGCTTTTGTTTGTTTATTAACTCACACTTAAAAGGGATTCTTAACTTAATTCATAAATTATTACTAATAAAATAAAAGTTTGTATAGTAAGGTCCCCCCAAAATATTTTTTTCTAGGAAACAACAACCTTTCACGCGCATCCCATTTCGTTGTATAATAATAGAGTGCAATTCTCACTCGCAATTATAATAGCGCATTAGCATTTAGCGCAGAAACTTCGCCACCGTCCAATTATGGTCAACGACGGCGCGTCGAGTTCCAACACTTCCCTCAATTACTCTTTTTTCTCTCTCTTTTTTATATTTATTTTTATTTTTTTATCAATTGCACTGTATTATTTTGCTATTTCCTTTTGTTCGTAAAAAAACATTTTAATTTACTTATCTCTACTCTCAAATCACTCACCCGGGCCCAAAAGAAAAATGCACAACAACATTATTTTCTTCGACATAGAAAAATGACTTACTTAAATTTAGAAAACTTTAATACAAACATATTTTATTTTTGACTGAAAATATAAACAATTGTTCATCATTAATTCATTATCAGCTTAAACTTCTGCTCCAAAATCAATTTAGAAAGTTGTTACATCTTTCATGAACTTGTTCCTCCTTGTTTGTTCACTTTCTTTAGTTTCTTTCATTCATCAACATCAATCACTCTTTTTGCAATTCATGGTTAAATATTAGAATAAATAACAAAAATAACTTTACGATTCAATTATTACCTTGAAATATTTTCCAGCTTTTGGAATCCGAGAATGATGATTTATGATCTATAAGGGTCATATTGTTGTTGCCTTTATTTTCAACCCTTAAAAGCATCTTTGGTGGTGGTTTACGGAGGTCGATTTGATGATGGTTTTCTAAGGGATTTGCAAATGATGATGGAGGTGGTGATGCGTGGCTCGTGTTCTCTCTAACTCTCTACATTCTTATTCAAGTGTTTTTCATTTGATTTTTGTTGGTTGTATTATTAAAAAGAGTTTGGATTTGTTTATGGTTGTCAATTGATTTCATGAAAAAAATGATCATTTTTAAGTTGATCTTAGAAACAAAGAACTTTCTTTCCTCTATTATAATTTTAGGAAAATAAAAATCTCTTGGTTTAATTTTTTATTCTCAATTTATAGGCTACAAAGATGAATGGTTGCATCCGTGAGATAAATTAAGTTCTGATTTTTCTATTGTTTTGCATAAACTATGGAGTGACAATTGAAGAAAAGACTTCTACTTTTTGGTGGAGTGCAAAGTTGGTGAAGAGGAGACTTCTAATTTTTGATGGAGTGCAAAGTTGGTGAAAATTTAAAAGGAAGAAAACATAAAAACTTAAAATGTAGAGGAATGAGGTTTGTACTATTTCTACCAAAAATATTATTTTTATTTGTTTGTGAGATATTGTTACTTTTTTTTTTATATGTAAATTAAACACTTCGTTACAGTATCACTGAAAATGTGAGCTCAATTATTCGACTAGATTTATGAATTTGATTTTGATTTTTTTTAAAAAAAATATTAATATAATAAAATATGATCGTAAATATATAAAATTCAACGTATTATTATAATTTATTATTTTTTAATTTTTTTAAATGATCGAATAAAATTGAAGTATTACAATGTCTTTATGTGTAAATAATAATTTTGATAGATATCTTATTATTGATATTATATTTGTAAATAATAGTAGTGATGCAAGGTTTTAAGATGAATATATTCTTGAGACAATTGTTGGCCTAAAACCGTCTTAAATTAACCATTTCGTTTTTTTTACAAAACATGTTTTGTAAATTGTTTTTATTTAACATCATTAACTCCAAATATGGTCAACTAACCAACACATTCAATTTATGATTGAACGAAAATTATCTAAAGAGGGGAGGAGAATTTTCTAACAAGGGGGAGTAAGGTCGCATGAGCACTAGTGAAAACAAACTAAGTATATCTATTTACCTCAAATATTGTAATCTTTATTGGACATTTTTGTCATTTCGAAAAAGTAACCATTTTGGGAAGATCAATTTTGGTGTGAGTCCCAGTAAACAATATAATAGGTTTTGGCATATTTTAATCGTTTTCTTGCTCCCTTTCCAATTTGAAATTGTTTTCATTGTAGGGCCCACCAAAAGTGGTCAACCCTCCCCTTTCTTTTTTTTTTTTTTTAAGAAAGTCAAAAAGGAAATATTAATAGTAAAAAAGATTATACATAAGGTGTGTCTGACCAATACAAAATGTTTAAGGATTGACACGTAACATGATTAAAACGAACATTCGAGCTATTCCAAAACAAGGGAAGCCCAATTTTCTATAAACTTTTTCTTTCTATATGCTTTCATTCCTTCTATGTTTAAGTTATTCCAAACATACCATTAAACCCAAATCTAATACTTTGTTTATGTTTCTTCTTTCTTCTGATAAAAATAAAGTGTAAAAGTATATCTTTATGTTTATATGTTAGATTTATAATACATAATAATTACCTTTTATGATCATATTATAATAATTTAATTAAAAAAATTAAGAAAAAATTATTATTATTAATAGTGGTGCTACTAATGATTATTTTTTGTTCAAAATAAAAATGACAATTTTATAACTATTTCAACTTGAACTTTATTTTATACACAAAAATATTATCAATAGGAGTACAAAAAGTGCTTCAATATCCTTACATCAAAGAGAAGCAATCTAAACTTAACATCATAATGAAAAAGTTATACCCACCTTCTATAAAAAGATTGCAAAACATCCACAAAATCATGTGATTGAAAGTCCAACAAACAAAATTACATTAATCTTAAAAGAACAAACTAACACACTTACATGCAAGAACCAACCAGTACCAATGCAAGCAGAACAATTAATAGTAGTAGGCTAATGCTATAACCCTATCAGCCTTCATTCTTGCAAGACAAGTGCTGTTAAGCAAAAACAAACTTTATTTCTTGGCAACATGCACTTGACATTGAGTAAACCTTTCAATAACTAAGACAAATCAATAAGACAATGATCTCTTCTTACATATTTTTCCACAAGAAAAAAATTATTTGAATTACACTATGGATGTTGAGTTTTTGTGCTTTAATTATATCTTAACCTTTTTCTCATGAAATGTAAATATTTGATTTATTTGTATGGATGTTTTCTCCTATTTTCTGACATGTTAATGTTGTAATATATGATAATTTATACTATTATTTTTGTAAATATTAATTTGTGTTTGTTCTAATATTTCTCTCGTTGTGAAATATAGGTGTAAATTGGTTTATTGAATAGAAAATTAGATTTAATTAAAGTTAGACATGAACACTACATACATGTTACATCATATGACATCATAATATTTCTAATCCATATTGAAAGGTTATTATACTTTTTTCTACGATATTTATTTATTTAAACTGATAAAAATTAATCGATAAAAAATAATATAATTAAAATTATAAAAGAATAAATATTCGAATAAATTTATATGTTAATAATATAAAATGACAAAAATATCTATAATTGAATTTCAATTTGTACTTGATCAAAGTTAATTTGTCAATTTGACCCAAACGAAAACGGTAGCAAATGCAGGAAATTAAACGCCACATCAAGATGGGATAAATTAAATAATTTATAAAAAATACTTATTTAATTAAAAAAAGAAAAAAAAAAGAACAATATTAAAAAAATAATTTTCAACAAACAGAAAATGACCTTAAACCAGTCGTCTCAATTAGATGTATGAAAACAAGTTAAAAATAAGAACAAAATTTCGTCCGAATAATTAAAAATTATTTGAATAATAATAATAATAACAATAATAATAATAATAATAATAATAATATATTTAATAAATATTTTGCCGTTGTTATCAGAAATCTAAAAATTTAGTATTTTTACCATTTTAAATTTAAAACAAAAATAAAACACCACAATTTTATTTTTGTTTTTTTTTTTTTTACTTTTGATTATTTGGATTGCAAACCCACAAAATACATTACAGCCAGCCTGTCTTTATTGTCAGCCAACCTTTTTTCTTCACTTTAGGCCTCCTTCATTTTAGGCCTGTTTCCTGTCAAACACCAAAACAATTTTTTTTCTCAATAAACACGAACACGTTTCATTGCATTTCCTTGCATATGTTATTCTTTTATCTTAGGTCAAGATCCCTATTATAAATTGGTTATTTCACTAATCTAATTTACTTTGTAATTTAATGAAGAGATTACTTGTAACACATAAAAAGCCAGAAAAAAATTCTTTCTTAAAATCATATTTTGCCGTTTTTATCTAATGAATGAAAACATCAGTCGTTTTCTCTAAAAATTTAGACAAACAGAACTGAAAGAAGGGGATGAATTTTCTAAAAAATCTGTAAACGAGAGAAAGGTAGAAGATAGAGTTGTTCTTAGATAAACAATCTTACTCATAACAAACCCTGATCTATCGAACCCAGATCCAGTAAACTCAGATCCATCAAACCCATATCCATAGCTAAAATTCTGTATTTGAAATAGCTGAAGTTTAAGATGCATTTCCCACTTGGTTAAACATTGATAGTGCATTAATTTTATTAAATTATTATTTGTTACATTTAATATAATTGATTATGTTTATTGTAAAAAATTATGAACACAATTAACTAGTAATAAATATCATTTATTTTATATTATAACAATTTTTCATTTATTTACAAAATATGTTAAAAGAGGATTACATTTATAATTAATATAAAAAAGTTTTTTTTTTTATTTAATAGATTAAGTTGCAAGTCCATACATTTTTATTTTTGCTATTTTATTTTCGTGTTTATAACTATTTTTATTTCGAAAAATAATTTACATTTATTTAATATTCAGTATTTTTATTTAAAAAATAAAAAATAAAATTATAACAAATTTTTCATTAAAAATTAACTAGATGTGACATCTTTTTAATCTTTGAGTTATTAGAACACAAATTGTGACAATTTGATGGTTCTAAATCTCATATTCACAAATAAATTAATAAATTAAAATCATAACCATATTAATAAGTAAAAATTATTAGAAGTTAACTAAAAATAAAATCTTTTAACCCCGGAATTACATAATACAAATTATATATTTCGATAACTCTAAAATTTATTTTAAGAATTTATTTAATTATTATTATTATTATTATTATTATTATTATTATTATTATTATTATTATTATTATTTTATTCTTGGAGTTTGTTAAGACACAAATTAAACTATTTGTTGGTTTTGAAACTCAATTTAAAAATAAAAAATAAAATATTATTAAAAGGATTAAATTAGATGTGACATCTTTTTACTCCTTGAGTTTTGTGACACGAATTGTATAATTTGATCGTATTAAAATTCATATTTTAAAATAATTATTCAAATCAAGCAAGTTTTCGTTATGTTCGTCAAAATTAACTTTTTTAAATAACAAAATGCAATTTATCTAAAAGCAATCAACACATCCACATTTTCTATCAACAACTACGTAGCTTTGATTTCTCCATCGCACCGGGAGATACGTAGGAGCAAGATCTCTTGTCAAGCACAATAATAAAAACTTTTTTTTTTTACTCTTTTAAATACACTTTTATCTCAAAAATCACATTTATAAAAATAATTTTATATCCATATTTAATAATAAAGATAAATAAATATAGTTAAGTTGATATAATTTTACACAATGTAACCATTTTTTAGCAAGATGTCGTAAGGTGCTAGTATCTTCTCTACGCATAATTGACTCCCGAACTCAAAATCTGGTTTTAAAAATCATTTTTTTTATATTTTTAAGGGATTCCCAATATTTTATCTATTTTAAAATAAATTTTGGTGGCGACTCCATTAAATTCGAGAAAACTCAAAATTTTAGGCCGCTACATATATTATAAAACAATTATCAGCGTTTTTCTCATTTCATTTCTTTTCTTTATTAAATTAGTGCGTTACATACAAAGTCAATACTTTAAAATAGATTTTGCAGAACTCAAAACAAACCAAAAACACTAGTCACAACTAACTAGCCTTCGAAATCTCCAATTGGCACAAAAATATGTTGTCTCATATGAATCTTCTGAATTCATTGTAAACAAAATCAAACCAATATTCTTGCGCATCTCAAAAAACAATTTGTACAATAAGCGTCACTTTAAAAAAATATATATTTTAAAATGAATGTCACTATTAATTTTTAATGGATCTTTATAACTTCAATTATTGTTAGACAACTTCTTTAGTACAACAACAACAAAAAGATATACCTATATTATCAAAATTGAAACAAATAATGGAATTAGTTTCTCACTAACTTATGGCCAGCATTCATATATTGAATATTAAACGTGGATTAAATCAATAGGACCAATTCATTTTTCTATGGATTTAGTTCTCCACTATAATATAAAGTATTTTTCTAATTAAAAATCATAACAAATCAAAAGAAATTTAAAATATAAAACTTAAAAAATTTAATGGTGTTAGATCTTTAAATAAAATGGTTTAATATCATTCAAATATTAGTCAATTAATTTGATAATATTAAAATATAATAACTTATAAATGTTCCCTAAAAATCTCCTTATTATTATATACATAACTTTTAAAAAATTATTATGCTTTGTATTAATAATAAAAAAAATTATATATATATTAACAATTAAAAATAATACTTTAGTAAAATAATTTATGTGCTTCTTTTAATAGCTGTTTTTCTATATGTGTACAAAACCTTACTGAGTTGTGAGATTTAGTCGTCATTTAGGAGCAATCGTCGAATGAAGTTGGCATGGTCAGAAATATGTCGTTTATGATGGCTTTTTGACATTTTCAATGAATCTTCATCCTATAATGTTATTAGATAATATTCTTCCATGCATGTTCCACCTTCAAACATATCTACTGCCAGATGCTAATCAAATACTTCTTAAATTAGCTGTTATTTTTATTTAATATATATATATATATATATATTAAATAAAATCAAATTGATGAAAGTTGGTAGAGTAACGAATTTGTTTTACACTCTACAAAGTTGTTGATTCAAACACTTAGTATTGTGGGTGTTTTTAAGTATTTTTGTGTACTTTTTGAATCTTATATTTTACTTAATATATATTTAACAAATTTTTTAAAATTAAAATATTATATTATATAGATAGTTATATAAGTTTTTACATAAATTTAAAATTATTTAATATATTATTGAGATGTATTAAAATTGATGTCATATAATAAAAGTGTTTAAGACGTTAAATTTAATTATTTATAATTAAATAAAAA
>JBBPBR010000002.1:6561880-6578825 GCA_037974775.1 Cicer pinnatifidum
CCCTTTATAACTTTATATCTTTTATACTTTTTTTCTTTTAACGGAAATATTTCTAAACTTTTATTTTGTTTTAATATATTTTCCTAAACTTAAATTCACATGCTTTGAAACATTTTTAGTAGTAATAACCAAGAAATCACGGTGTTCAAATGAAACGTGTCTATGAAACAGTTTAAATTGAGAAATAAACACTTGAAAACAATTTGAGGTCCGATAAAAAAAAAATTGAAAATATTCATGAACTAACTAAATATTGATTTGTTTCATAAAGAATATTGTTTTTATTTATTTTACATACATAATAAAAAATATATATATATATAAATAAAAATGTTATAGAATAAAAATATAGAATCAGAAAACAATGACCGTGAGTTTAAAGTCTATATAGAATTTCCAATTTCCATCCATTGAAACCCGTTGAGATGATTTTATTTAAATCTTTGGAAACTGGAAAAATTCACACGTTTTGAAGTGCTTGTTCAAAGCAATAAAGTCTGTTTTCAAAACAAATAATATAGGACATAAACGTCACATTATTTATATTAAAAAAAAATGTATTGATAACGTGTGTTTGAAGTGCATTCATAACGCATAAACCAAATTACCCTAAAATATAATAAAGGACATAAACGTCACATTATTTTTGTTTACAATACATACGAACCATTATATAACGTGTCAAAATTTAGTCATAGTTCAAAATCGAATAAAATAAATTATTAGAAAAAAAAAAAACAGAAATTTAATGTTATATTTGTGTCTGTGATACTTAAAATTAATAGATTGAACAGTGCAGAATTGGAATGATTGGGCGTGCGCTTTTGGAGGCAAACAAATTGCACGCTGTGATTGAACTTGAACCATTTTTGCTTTCACTTGCAAAGAAATCAAATCCCATTACGCTAACACAATGCAATCAAATTCATGCAAAACTCATAATCACCCAATGCATTTCACAAACCCATTTAGCCAACACTCTTTTGAGTTTCTATTCGAAATCTGCAAACTTTCGCCATGCCCACCAACTGTTCGAGAGAATGCCTCAGAGGAACGTTGTCACTTGGACAACCTTAATTTCATCATATCTCAAAAATGGGTCACTCTCAAAAGCCTTCGAGATGTTCAATCACATGCGTACATTGGATGAGAGACCCAATGAGTACACTTTTTCTGTTCTGCTTCGAGCTTGTGCCAACCCTGCTTTTTTGAATGTGGGTTTGCAGATTCATGGCTTGCTTGTTCACTGTGGAATGGAAAGAAACAAGTTTGCTGGGAGTTCTCTTGTGTATATGTACTTCAAAGGTGGCAGTGATTTAAGGGGCGCGTTGCGTGTTTTTTATGGATTGTTGGAGAGAGATGTTGTTGCTTGGAATGTTATGATTTCTGGGTTTGCTCAAGTTGGTGACTTTTGCATGGTGCAATGGTTGTTTTCTGAAATGTGGGATGTACAAGGTTTGAAACCTGATAATAGTACCTTTGTGAGTTTACTCAAGTGTTGTTCTTTTTTGCAAGAGGTGGAGCAAATCCACGGGCTTTTGTACAAGTTTGGTGCTGAAGTTGATGTTGTGGTTGAGAGTGCTATGGTTGACTTGTATGCTAAATGTGGGGATGTGAGTTCTTGCAGGAAAATCTTTGATTCCATGGAGGAAAAGGATAATTTTGTTTGGAGTTCAATGATTTCAGGCTATACCATGAATAAAAGAGGAGAGGAAGCTGTGCAGTTTTTCAAGGATATGTGTAGACAAAGGGTGAAACTGGATCAACATGTGTTATCTAGCACTTTGAAAGCTTGTGTTGAAATAGAGAACTTGAAAAGTGGAGTTCAAGTTCATGGATCAGTGATAAAAAACGGGTATCAGAATGATTGTTTTGTAGCAAGTGTGTTGATGAATCTCTATGCAAGTTTCGGTGAACTAGGGGATGTTGAAAAGTTGTTTAGAAGGATTAATGATAAAGATATTGTAACATGGAACTCTATGATCTTGGCTCAAGCTCGGCCGGGTCGGGGATCTGGTCGTTCTATGCAACTATTGCGAGAGCTACGTCGAACAACCTTCTTGCAAATTGAAGGTGCCACTCTGGTTGCTGTTTTGAAGTCTTGTGAGAATGAATCAGACTTACCAGCAGGTAGGCAAATTCATTCACTTATAGTGAAATCAAGTATGTGTCATCATACTTTGGTTGGCAATGCATTAGTCCACATGTACTCTGAGTGCAAACAAATTGGTGACGCATTTAAAGCTTTTGTTGACATTGTATGGAAAGATGATAGTTCTTGGAGTTCTATTATTGGAACTTGCAAACAAAATGGTATGGAATCAGAAGCTTTAGAGCTATGCAAAGAGATGTTGGCTGAAGGAATCAATTTTACAAGTTATAGCCTTCCGCTATGTATTTCAGCTTGCTCTCAACTTTCAGCTATATGTGAGGGAAAACAACTCCATGTTTTTGCTATCAAGTCTGGTTACAACCACGATGTCTACGTTGGAAGCTCCATTATAGATATGTATGCTAAATGTGGGAACATGGAGGAGTCAGAGAAAATTTTCGACGAACAACTAGACCCGAATGAAGTGACTTTCAATGCCATGATATGTGGATATGCACATCATGGAAAAGCACAACAAGCCATAGAAGTATTGAGTAAGTTAGAGAAGAATGGTGTGGCCCCTAATCATGTAACTTTCTTAGCTTTGATGTCAGCTTGCAGCCATGCAGGCTATGTAGAAGAAACTTTGCATTTGTTTACATTGATGATTGACAAATACAAGATTAAGCCAAAATCCGAGCATTATTCATGCCTGGTTGATGCCTACGGTCGGGCGGGACGGCTGGAGGAAGCTTACCAAATAGTGCAAAAGGATGGAAGTGAATCAGCATGGAGAACATTACTGGGTGCTTGTAGGAATCATAATAATACAGAAATTGGAGAAAAATCTGCTATGAAGATGTTAGAATTGAATCCAAGTGATCATGCTCCATATATTCTTCTTTCGAACCTTTACATGGAAGAGCGAAAATGGGAAGAAGCTCTTAAATGTAGGGAAAAAATGGCTACAAGTTGTGTTAAGAAAGATCCAGGAAGTAGTTGGTTGATTTGAGGATAATGTATTCTTTATCAATGAATCACTGTTTGTAGAGGGCATTGAAACAAAGTTTCTGATGCTATATCATTTGTTAATACATTTTGGCAGTTATTATCGCTCAAATCACAAGTTCACAACATCCTTGTCCTACAACTTTGTTGAGTGACAGAAAAGATGCAATGGAATGCAATAACTATTTTTTACAGACTTCTATCATAATACAAAGTAGAATACAATAACTATTAACGTCATGAGAGATGTCGCATCGCATCACTTATGTGTTTGGACTAAAGATGTAACATTAAATATATCAATTGTCAAGATTTAAGGAGAGTAATTTGTTACTGAACTGTTGGGGAAAAAGAAATTGCAAGAAGCAATTTTCATGGCATATATGGTTTGTTCTGATACATTTGCTATGATATATAAAATCAATCATCTCGAGAAGTCAGGACCAAGTGTGAATTCATGTTTGGTTCCATTTTGTTGAATCTTGAATACCATCATCTGGACATATACTACTCAACTTTCCAGTCTTTACTATAATTTAATCATATTCAGATGTATAACACCTGTTCTGTAGAGGCATGGAAACACAATTATTGTATTGCAATTTTGTTTCAATAGTAAAATTAAATTCTCAGTTTTAATTGCATAATTTGCATTGCTGCATTTGGAAAATAAAGGCATAAAGAATATTTTCTATTCATTTATCAGAATTAAAAGTGCAAACATCAATGTATCACACTACTTGTAAACAATATACACACATTATCAGTTAATTTAATTTGGTGCAAACAGTATCCATCGAAAGCAGAATTCTTCTGAGGTGAAAATTGTTATTTAAAAAGCACTCAGCTTTTAATGGAAATCTGCATAAGATAACTTGAAAAAATGGTAAAATAAATGACAAACCACTAAATATAAAAGCACTTTACAAACATATTTACAATGTCAGCTGCAAATTCCAAAGCAAGAGTTACTTGAACAGAAACATTATGCTAGTTCCACATCGATAGATCTATCAGTGAAACTCCGAAACATGATATTAATCCCACATCGGTTAAGCTCAACGAAACACGATGGTTTTTAATCCTAATTCTGAGATGAATGGGCACGACCTTACTTGAACAGGATCTGTTCTATAGGATCGTACTACTGTGTCCTTATATTCTAAGGAGACAGGAACTTAAGTCTGGTTGATGAACCATGACCGTGTGATCAGAGCGTGATTAACGGTGACGAATGATCTCAAATCTTTGGGCATCATTCTCAGCTGTAGAGGATCGTTCTCAGTCAGTATCTACTGATTGGGATGGTCACGCGGTTGTCTGACAGATTCAAAACTTTTTTTGAACATGCAAAATTCATTCATGTTTTTGGAATCGACTTAACACACAAATGGATTTTTTTCCGACCAGAAAAAGTGGAAGCTTGTGGTTGTACAAAACACATGGAAAATAATAGCGGGGAAAAAGTGGGTTTTTTAGAAAGGAATGGAATTGTGTTTACCTTGCTTGCTTCCCAAAGAGAACATGAAAGCTTCTTGTTGTTTGTGCTTTTATGGTGTTCTTTTGGTTTCATTCTTCAAAGGATAACAAACGAGAAACGTTTAGGAGAAAGTGGTTTTGCTCTTTTCTTTTCCATTGTTTGAGTGTTGGTAAAGTGCTTTATTTCAGTTTGTGGAGTTGTCACGTAACTACGTGTGAAAAGACTTTAACTTGTGACACGTCTTCTTTCATTATGTAACACTACGACAAAAATCTTGCATTGGACATTGGACTTTGGACACAAATCTATTCTTCAACAAATCTTTTTTAGAATTCATATGTAAATCAATAACTTTATTTTTTTAATTTATCATATTCATCACTTATCTTATCATCTTCATCATTCAAATTCAAAACTTCACTCTTCAATAAAAAAAAATTATCAAATTCATAATATTCGCATTCAATTTCAAATTCAAAGAAAAATAAAGAAACTCATAATACTCAAACCTTTCAAACCCAACATGATGACTTCGAATCAATAATGAATATGAAATCCAAACACAACGTTAATATTGTTTTGGTAAACAATGTCAATGATATTTCGGAGTTTGGTATGCGATGTCAATTTTACTGTAAAAACATCATTGATATAATTATAACACACAATCACGCTTATATTTTCACAGTTTTACAATTGTATAACTTTTTGTCCGAGTTCAATTGTTTCGGTACGAGTCTTCTACTTATCATCTAACTTTGACCGTTTATATAGAAATTGATACAACTAAGTCACAGGAAAATTAGATATAAGCCAAGACTGTTAAGACAAAGTTAAAATTTTCCCAAGTGTGTTTGTACTTTGTACAACCTACAGTGTTTCGGGTCTTCATTTTAAATACTGTTGCAACATAGGTCATGGCCTTATAAAATAAAATATTGTACAAATAAATCATTTTCCAAACGCAAACTACAGATCTAGATTTAGGAACTTGAGTGCTATACTTCAGCCCTTAGTAGCTTCGAATCTTCGATGGTTCCACATCTTCATAGAGTAGCTAGCAATTTGATTCTACAAACGCTCTTAACTTAAGTGCATATGCAGCACCGAATCAGTATTTGTATGCTTCAAAAAAAAAATCATAATTAACTACAACAAGTGCTTTGTAGAGGACCCCTGTTTTTCAGTTCCCCCAAAAAGCAGGAAACCTAACCATTCACCTCAACAATTTTAATCTATATATCTTCAATTTGTTAGGGCATGAGCATATTATTTGACAACCTCCTTTGTCCCAGATCTTGGCGTAGCGGTTCTCGTATGAGTTGCACAAGGTTTGATTTCGATTAGCTCTCCAGAGTTATCCCATTTTCATCATCGTCTGAGGTATCTTCAGGGGATGTCGCCTTTGGAAAGAATTCTTCTTCGGGGTACATTTGGCCAAATAGCTGCGAGAATACCACCAAACTAGTAGCATTAGTGACATTGCTAATTACTTCTAATAATCAATTCACGATAATAACTCATTTTTGTTCTTCACACATCATTGTGTTAAGGTAAATGCTCGAGTGCAAATATTTTCCCTACTTTTCATGAACAAAATCTCTAAGCAACTTATCCAGCTACTTGATTTTTTTGTTTGTCAAAGCATTTCCAATGGTATTTTTTCAAGTACATGCTTTAAAAGATTGTTAGTCTAGCTATTGATGAACAGTAACAATTAGTCATACGGACATACGAGTACAGTGAAAGGTTAACAGAAGAATGATAAAAGTGTACCTTCTCAGTTGCGTCTAAAAGTTCATTGTAGTTTAGATTCCCATCCGGTGTAGGAGTGGAACTAATAGCTTCAAATTTACCCTGAAATAGAAATAAGAATATCTATAATAAAGAAAAGGATGTCCATATCAATGTTACACGTGTCTCAATCACATCTTTCCTGACAAAATTCTTAAAATTCTGCCTAATTCATTGATGTAAAATATGCCATCCTTGTGGGAAATAATAATACTTTTCCACTGTAATTTAAATACAAAGAAATGGGGTATCTCCACAATTAACAAAAATCAAAACAGAAGAAAGGCATTCAAATAAGTCAAAACTTATGTGTTTGCGCAGCAAAGGAAATGATGCAGGAAACAAACACACGTGTAAAATGCAGGTAAAAATAAACTTCATAGAATAAATAAATCTGTAAGCAAGTCAGAATTAGAAGCATACCGTAGTTAATTTTTGAATATAAAATGCACTCCAGAGCACGGCAGGTTTTTTATCTTCACTGTCACTTTGAACAATGGGAATACTTTCTGTGTTTCCAGATACAGGCAGTGTAAGAAGAGCATTCACGGATGCTTTTAGTAACTTCTTACCTTCATCGGCACCATTGCACAAAGTAGAAAAGTAGAAAACAAAGCTGAGAAAGCAAAAGCAAATATGATCAGTTTAAGTTCAAAACTCACTCCGCAAGGGAAATATAAATGTTATTACTAGGAATTGAATATGAATATATTAACGTAAAGAAGTAGAATTATAAATGCCACGAAACTGTTATATCTTGAAGTCTACAACCAAAATACATAGAATAACGATGAGAAAAATAAGTCTGGGAATTTGCAGCTAATGCCAAAATAAACAAAGCATGTTTGAGACCCTGTAGAATTCTACATGGCTACCAGTTTCCAACCTATACAAAATGATGAAACAGATTCTGACAAAAAGTGCAAGATTTAGAAAAGGGGGGCGAAAAGGGGGTAAAATACTACAAACTAGGAGCTTTATAAAATTTTATTTCGTAAAATAACTTACGTGCCCGCAGGACAGACGGCGAGATTCGATCCTATCTGAAGAGCTCTGATTGATGTCACCTGATCAGGATAAAGAGCTAGAAGGAAGAGAGAAAAGGTCAATTTCTTTCTCATGTTTAATATGCCCCTACTTAACAAAATGCAGAGATAAAATCTTTCTTACATCTAGGAGGATACACCACAGAGCAATTTGATACATCTGGCTTTATGGAACTCCTTGTGATGCATATTGCCCTAGCCACCATTCCTTTAATATCCCTCTGACTCGACATCTGGAGCCTTTCATTGGAAATATCTTCGGGAGACAAAGACAGTGTTGATGGAATCGTGAAGGATGGATCCAGGATAAGCTGATGACTAAATAAATCCTGACCCGAAGCTAATCTAATACCTTTATACGACCCACTAACCTGCAACAATCATTTAAAAATGACAAGGATGAAGGGGATATTCAACCTCTTCTCATCTCCAAAAATATTATAATAATGAAACCCACATCAAAGAATTAATTTTGCACCTTATCCACAAGCAGAGAAATAACCGGCATTCGGAGAACCTGATTCACAAAAGTTTAAGGTGTAAATAAGCATGTGTTCAACAAAACAACAGCAGAAAGTATTTTATAAAAATATGTAAGCAATGACATAGTTAATGATATCATTTAATTTGCAAATAAAATATCAGAAAATGACCAAACATCGATATGAAAAGAGCAGAAGATATATAATGATGACAACAATCAGCACAGAGATAATGGCTACACTAAAATTAATAATTAGAGTATCCCCATCTAGCAACAATTGAGTTTCATGCCTTAGACCATAACTACACTCATGACTTACAGAAATATCTGTGATAAACATGGAAAATTCCATGAAATCAGGATTGCTGAACCATGTTTCTTTTTCTTGAACAAAAATATGCAAAGATTTAAACAGAATTAAATTTTAAGTATTTAGACATTTTCCAAAACAGACTCATAAATCCTTTAAAACTTACATAAATGCAACCTTTTACAGCAGCACGGCGACAAAAAGCTTGCGGTAGTTCCCCTTCACCATAAATAGGATACAGCAAAGCCCCTGGTGCATTGGGAAACCTGTAAGAACAAAGATAAGTATCTTCTTTAAAATATTCAATTGGGATCCCATGAATAAAAAATCAAGGCAAATGAATTAGAACTCACATGAAACAACATGAATTAGAACTCACCTTCCAACAGATGAGCTGTATAGAGCTAAACGGTCTATTCCATCTTTTGTTTTGAGTAAGTCCTTACAAACCTCACTGTTTTCTTGATCAAAATCTACCATGGCTATAGCATACAAAAGAATCCTGTTGAAGACAAAGAAGCTTTACCTTAGTGTATTGAAGCATGTCAACCGGTTATGCATGCACTATAAACAGTTAGGCTTAACATACTGAATTCAAAAATATCAATGAAATATGAAAGAAGATAGTACTCGTTATAGCACAAGAAGGTGATCATTTTAACTTTTTCAGAGAAAAAACATATACAACACCCCGCCAGAATGTTTAATCGTACAGAGTATACAATCTGAGCCACTGCCAAACCTCTCAAGACTTCAAACGTTTTATCCAATCATCAGATTTCACTTAGAGTATAAAATTCAACAGCTTCAGCGGTGTAAGGATACAACTAATTGAATTTAAAAACTAATAAAGTGTCAATTCACTAATTATTGAAGGGAAATTATCAAAGGTGTTCAAAAGAGTCTTTACATTATTCCATTTATGTAAAATTGCATCTGCTTAGTGATTTGATTATGATTTTTAAAGCACAGCATAAAAAGTTCTCACTCTTGTTTTCTCATTTCTAGCTTTGTTCACATTGATGAAATAGGGTAAATGGAGTGGAATAGGAACTTTGTTTTGTTCTATCATAAAATACTCAAACAACCGAATCAAAACTTAGTTTTGTCTCACTTTGTTCCACTCCACTCGCTTTAAAATATCCAAACAAAGCCTAAATGACGAGGAAACAGAAAAGTTAAGCCACAAATTTTCATTATCATCCATAAATCAAGTAAACAATGGTCTACAAGTTATGCAATCATCTAAAGACTAATAAATTAGCATAAATTCCCTATGCATAATTGAAACAAACAAAAGCATATAAAGTAAATCAATTCTCACTAGAAAATGAAAATGGTAAATACGATTTTATCTTCGGCGGCAACTGAATTTTCTCCAAGAAACTAACAAAAGGACTCTCCAAATCTTCCTCCGAAATCTTCTCATCTCCATTATCACTCAAATGTTGTTGAACAAGCTTGAAGAACTTCATCAATTGGTTTTTCTCCTTAAGTGAAAGGTTTTTATCTCTAAAAATCGCTCCGCGAGAATCTGGAACGTTCATCAAACCCTCATTTGCATCGTACGCGAGACTCGCATCGATTCCTTTAAACTCCAAGTACTGTGCAGCGCCTGATTTCAGCAATAGGTCGATTGTTTTGTCTGCGCTGAACAATGCCCTAGGTCCTCCTAAATCGAGGTTGAACTTTCTCGAATTTTCTCGAAGAAATGCGGATTCGTCGGTGGAATCGCGAGAAATGAACTCCACGTCGGAGTACAAGGGTTTTTGGATGAGATTTAAGGCGGCATAGTCGGAATCGTTTGATGAGGTGGTGGTGGTGATAGATTTGGGAGGGGAATTGAGGTAAGATGTGAGATCTTCGAGGGAAAGAGAAGCGAAATGGCTGCCGTAGAAGGAGTTGGGGTCGAGGTGGAGTATGGTCTTTCCGACGGCTGAGGAGGCAGCGGCGATGATGGATTCGGAGAGTCCAGTGCCGACGATTATGAGATCAAAGTTTACCGGGTCTATCGGAGGGTACGCTATTGATTCTTCGGATTCGGTCATGGCGATGACGGCGCGTGGAGGTTATACGCCGTCTGTGCCGTGAAAGAAATGGAAGAATCAGGTGGCAAATTAGTGTTGCAAATTTGCAACCAAACGACTTGTCGTTTCAAGTTCAACTGCAACTATAGAAGACTTAATGTTTGTCCACTTAGATATTTGTATTCTTGTCATTGTAATTTTACTTTTTTGTAATTTATTTTTCTAATTTTAATCTTGTTTTAAAATGATTTTTGCAGTTATTAACACTTTAAAAAAGTTGAGATATCAAACTTATAAAGGATGAAAATAAAAAAGTGAGATTTTGTCCAAATGAAAATCAAATAAATAAATGTATGAATTTACCAAGACCAATCATATCCGCTTCACATTTTTACTCATAAGTTGAATTTAAAACAAAACAAAAATATACAAGACAAAAATGAAAAAGAGTGCAATGAAGGTGTAAACTCAACATTCATCTTGCTATTGTCCTATTTTATCCTTCACTCTAAACATATTTTGGAGGAGTGAAATATCTAATTGGAGATGTCAGAAGCTATATTAATTATGTACCCACAGTTGAATAATTAATTGGGTTAAAAGAATTGATGTTGCTTGTTGTACCACCAAAGCACAACGTCTAATTGGCGGGGGTCTTATATCTAGTGGTTTTGGTGGTGATGGTGGAGTCAAAAAAACTCATTTGATAAAAATTGGAGTGGTAACCTTACACTCTCATCTATGATGTTACGATTGTGTCTGAGACATTTCCATCATAGGTAGTAGTTTCCTTCTCTCATCTATGATGGTTTTTGAAAGGAAATAGAAAGGATGTGAGAATGATAAAAGAGATAGACTTATTTGATTCAAATCAATGAGGGGATAATTGGAATTGTTTTTGCTAAATAATTCAAAATTCAAATGGAAACACCAATTTCGCAATAAATATTTTATACGTCTATAATTTTTTTATTTTGTTTGTAAATTCATTATCTGATATATCATCAACTAACGTGTCAAATTTTTAGAGGGTCATAAACTAAATCCAGTCAAATTAAAATTGTGAGGGACCGAACTCGTTCTTCAGTATAATATAATAGTTTGTTTGTGTGTAGAATGAGATAGAGATGAAATAAAATATAAAGATGAATAAAGGTAGAATATAATAGTAACATGATAAATAGTATTTTATCACGTGTCTGATGCACACATGATAATAGACTTGATAATGTCATTTTATCTTGTAATTGATAACCAGATCTCATTTCTCTCACAAAAATAAACAATCAATCACACTTTTGGTTCACCTACCAACAAATACGTTCATAAATCATAAAGACAAACATCATTTTTGTACTTCTCTTAACGATATATTGATATTGTTTTAATTATTTTTGTGAAATGCGCAACTTTCTTTGAGACCGCGTATCTTTCCTCCTCCTTCTCGTAGGCTTGTGATATTTTTGCAGTTTTGAACTCTAAACCGAGCAATTTGTGTACAATACTCGATGCTGAAGAAAAATAAACGCGGCGAAGTAGATAGAACTCTGGCACAAGGGTTATCTCCAAAAGCCTATAAGAATATGAAGATATCATCGAGAGGAGTACGAAAATGATGTTTGCATGTATGATTTGTGAACACAGTTGTTGGTAAGTGGACGAAAAGTGTGGTTGGTTGTTTAATTTTTGAAAGGAAATAGATGGGGGGAAAGAAATAAAAGGGAAGAGGGAGTTGTTGTACATACGAGAGAAAAGAGTTAAAATGAAGAAGAAAAAGTAAACAAATACTAAATGAAATAGTAGTTCATATTCACACCAATTGCTACGGGTCAAAATGATAAAGGTGCATATACTATCAAAATGCATGTAGATACATTGTCCTATGTAAAAAGGTGTCTCAGTGGTTTGAGAAGTGATGAAGTAGTTTATAATTTTTTGTAAACTACATGCATTTTTCATTAGCCACAAATGTAAAACGAAGTGGAACTTTTTGGTGTAATTGGAACAATAGCCCCCCAGTCGAGGCTAATGGGCTAAAGGTTCTATCAACTGTGTGGCAAATATCCATTTGGATTCGTTCCCACATATGGCGCCGATGTTTCAATTGTTTTGACCGCAACACCACCTTTGTGAGGTATTGTCCAATTGGGTCTGCTGCAAGCCCTCGCGGTTTTGTCCTTTTGTGAAAAGGCACCTTAGTGATTTAAGGAGCGAGTGAGTGGTTTATAAACTATCCTCAACCTCAAATATCAAGTGATGTGGTATTTTTTTATGTCACGTATAACACATTCATTTTTTGTAGAACATGAAATTAGAGTGTTATATGTGAAGTAAAGTTCCCATCAAATGTCATTAGTTTCATTTGGTGTGAGTTCAAATAGGTGTTGTCAAGCAATTTTGGATTAAAATCGTGTGGCGTTGTGGGCCCTCGCATAGTGCATCATTTGTGACTAGTGTAAGAAAAATAACATGCATTATTTTGTTATTTGACGTACAATGATAGATGAAAATTAATATTTAGCATGATTTTCAACCTTTTATTACCTCAAACAAATGGGTTCGTCAATATCTTTTCTATATTTTATAATTTTAAACAAATACCGAAGACTAATAATTTATTGATATTATTATTTGGAGTTTGTTGAAAATCAAGAATGCTAAAATTTGGGAGAGCTAGTATAAGAACAAATATCTATAAAATATATGTGTTGTGTCAAAAAAAAATGTATATGTTATGTGTTAACATTTAATCATTCAACTTAATGATTAATAGTTAAAACAATTTGTAATTTTCCCGGAAGCATCATGCAATTAGTGTCTTCACACAATGAAAATCATGACAATTTGCTACAAGCTCGACGAACATATCTGCAAACTCTGGCGGACACTATTAACCAAGCTATTATCCCAACCTGCAATTGTATAAAATAGTATTTTAAATGTCTAAATTAAAATGTGTAACTTAAAATATTAAGAATTTACCTATCCACTTTTAAAGAATAGAACATAAATTGAGATTGTCACACAAAAATTGAGAACATGTAAGCTCAATTTAACAAGATGATTCAAATAATATATTTGCATAACATGTTAACTTGTTTGTAATAGAATAAAATCCAAGACACATCTATAATTCAAATGATGGACTCGTTATTTAAACAGGTTCACAATAATGAGTTCAAAGACAATCTTCATGGAAGACAATCTTCATGTCTACCTGTTGGTTTTTATGGATGTGGCAAAACAAAACTATTTTCAAGGAAGATTTCTAGTTGTCGAACAATCTCGTGCATGTGATACTGAACTTCACAAGAAACATTGATGACTGCACGTTACAGAAGATCCATCATGTGCCTCATTGTAGAGAGACAACCTACATTGGTTGGAAGCGGTCGACGAGGAATTGGTACAAACTCAACAACGAGGACACTTGCAAGAACAATGGGCAACTTTCATATTGTGGGGGTCATTTTCGCAATGCTTATAAGAGGTGGCTCAAAGGGTGATGCTCTACATGTGAAAATGTGGGAAATGTAACTTGGTTTAGATATGACGAGGAGTAAGGGGGTCACTCACCTTATAGTGTAAAGTGACTCCAAAACTTTAATAGATATGCTCACTAAGAAGTGTTGTTTAAACGACATTTCTCCTTATAGTGTGTAATATTCGTGAACTTTTTTCTCTTAATTGAAATGTTTAAGTCATCCATACTTAACAGAAAAGAAATAGATGTGGTGATTGGCTTGCTAACCACAACTTATCTTTAAATTATTTCGCTTGTACCGCCATGGAGAATCCGCCTAACAATCTTCACGTATTGTTTCTTGATGATGTTTATGGAGCTTGTATGTCAAAGAATATTCGTCTAATTGTTTAATTTTTTCGTTTTCTTTACACCTTTGATTTTTTTTTTTGTAAAAAAAAATAATCATATAATTAGTCATATTTTGTTTAGTTTGTGAGAAAGTACATTTAAGAAAATCAAATCCCTGAAAAACTACATCAATATTTGAAATACCATTGATAAACAAATAAATAAACAACTCAAATAGAATAAAAAAAAATGAAATAGAATAAATAATAAGATGAAAAGAAGAAGACAACTACACAAATTTGATACATTATTGCAACAATTAATCTCTTAAACGAGATACATAAAGAAAATTAAATAATACTCTAATGATAAGTTTGTCACCATCTATTAAGTGTTAACGTTTTTGTGAAGAAAAAAATATATAAAACTTTTGTCTTTCAATTTTATAATCATTAACTATAAAAGTGTGTATAAGAGTTCGAGACATCATATTATAAATAAAAGGAAATGAAGAATGCTAAATGTGGTATTTTGATTTGGGAAATTTGAGAATTCTTTTGGGGGGAGTTCAAGGTTTACTTAGAAAATTTGGAATTTCTAGTGGAAGAGTTCATGTTCTTGTGAATAACCAAATGTTGTGTTTGTGGAGATTGATTTGCAAATTCTTAGTTTACTTTTATCTAGTTCCTATAATACTAATTGAAATGAATTCAAGAAAAAAATATTATTGACAAATTCAAATTTACTGATAATATTGGAGTCACATAATTTAGATAAATAATTACGAGATTGTAGTAAAAAATGAAACAATTTGTAACTCAACTAGAAGAACTAGGACACTCACAATAATTTTTAAAATTTTTTAGAATACAAAATCATAAATCACTTATTTTTCTTTCTTCATATTTGTAATTTATTATACCACATATATTATAACTATCCTGTCAACATTGTTATAAAATATAAACAACTATTTTTTTCTCATGTGACGGCAGTTTCAACATCTTAGACTCGAATCTCTATAATTTATGTGTTTCTCGTAAGAAAATGGATCTATTAACTTTATGAAGAAAAAAAATGAACACTTATACTTACCACAATATTGTCATCTTGAATTGCTCCAGTCTTCCAAGATAATAATCTCCCTACAAAAAGTGTAAAATGTTGTGAGAATTAAAATAAAAGACTAATTGTTTTGTCATATTACATGAACAAATGGTAATTAATGAAACATCAAACATGTGCATGTTCATAAGTGCATTACCAAATGGTTGCACGAGTTGTTGAGATATGCTAGCAATAGGAACACGCCAAAACCAAATTACCAACATTCCATACGTTATATACTGCATGAAATAACCAAAAAAAAAAGTATCTCATAAGAAGTGTTATATATGGTTGATCATTATACATTGTTAGGAATTTAGTGTGGGGAGATTAAACAAATCTATGCAAAAGCCACCAACAAATTAATTTTCTTCAATATTTCATCGATTCCATAACAAAATAAATGTTCTATAATATTATCTTCTTATTTAACACTTAACTAAAAATTTTAATACTTAAAAAGAATATACTTTGGGTTATATACCTTTCCAATGAGAACCACTCTCAAATACAAAACCAGATCTCTGTGGTGCAAATTTTGATCTGCAATTACGTTTAAATTATAAGTTTCACAAAATGGTAGATAATGAAAATTGTTAATTATAAATAAATTAGTAAATAGATTGAAAACAATTATATCAAAAATTTACTTTACTAAAAATTAACTTGAGACGTTCACATTTAGAGTACGATTTAAGGAAAAATATTAGACTATATAATTGAGTCATTCAAATCATTATTATTTTAACATATTTAGTGTCTCGAACCACTTGTACCTTGTACCGTATATTTATTGAAATAAAACAAATTTAAAACAATGATTTGCAATAAACACATAAATAAAAATATGCAAGTAAAATATGTTAAAATAGAAAATAAACTCACACTTTGCAAGTTCCTTCTCCTTGACATTTGCAAGTCTTTTCAGTTTTGAGGCTTGTGCAAATGTTGATGGTCTAAGAGGACAAAATGAGACACATTCATGAATAGATAAATTTGATATAAATTACATATAGAGAGAAATAAAATTATTTGCACGTGATAAATAAATGCACAAATGAAGCTTAATTAATAATTCACCATTCAACTATATCGTAATTTATGAATCACCCTTATGTTCTCTAATTGATTTTTTTTTTTATTACAATTATATATACTTACTGTGACAACAAACTTGCCTCCTTCAAAAGATGTTTTATTTCTCCTCGCAATTGATTTTCTTTTTCATTATCGGATCCATTCTGTAAGCAAATTATATAAATAAAATAGATCAAATACTATACCACAATCAATAGTCAATGTTATTATTTAATTCGTAAACAAATCACAAAGTTTTATCAATTGAAAATGATAATAAAATTCCATTCCAAATCAATAGATTTTGTACTTTTTTCAAGAAATAATGGGATTATTGGACAATAGAAAAATCAATAATATTATTACAATGGTAGCATTTATTTATTTATAATGATACCTTCTTCAATTGATCTAGACAATAGTATGTTGATTGAAAAGCAGCAACAATCAAAAATATGAAAGGAGCTGCTAATGATATTTGATGTTCTTGGATTGATTCGTCTCCCATAATTCACTCTTACTTGTGATTCAATTTTAAGGATGATGAATGAATTTCAATACGTGTGTCATGTGTTGGTTACTACAAATTTGTATTCCCTTTTTATCCTCTAGTGGAATAAATCAAAGGAAATTTATGAGCCTTAACTTTGGCCTTTTATCAATGAGTTGGGTCTTTGATAACCGTTGTCTTTTTTTTTTTTTTCTT
>JBBPBR010000002.1:6587601-6604105 GCA_037974775.1 Cicer pinnatifidum
AACAATATTTCATTCAAAAAATAATTTTTAGATTATTATTTTACTTAAAAAAGTTATAACAAACAAATGCAAATTTTGAAAGATGATTAATTTTTTAGTGAAGATCCAAATTTGTCTATAATACCATTTTAATATATTAAAAAAATAGTATTCAAATTAATAATTGATAAATACAAAAATAAGACATATTAGTTTCATTATCTAATTTGATTAATTTTTTTTATCGATGTGTTGAGTAACAGGGATGATATATCATTTATCCATACAACATATGTTAAATTAGTCTATATCAATATTTATTTTTTTATATTTAAATCAATTATTATATAAATTAAATATTTACACATCAATAATTTTCAATACTATTTCATCAATAATTTTTAACATTGTTTGATAGATAAGACTTACACCTCACTTCAACAAAAACCAATTAAATCCAATTAAATTTAAATCAAATCTAATAGAATGAATAATATACATTATTTATATAGTTGTCAATAATTAATTTAAATATTTTTTTTTCAAGAACTAAGATATTCCTGACCAAAATACTTGATACCAATTTGAGTCTTTATTCTTAATTTTATTTTATATCTTTTTTTTTTAATAAATACTATAACAAAAGAAAATATAATAATAATTACTCCCTGATTTGGTAAAAAATTTCAGTATCCCGCGCAAACCTGGACTTCAATTTTTTTCCTTTTCAAATCTTTTTTGGAACCCTTATTATCCCTAGCGTTCACAACCAAAAAACGCATTCACCAAAAAACGCATTCACCAAAAACCCTCACAATTCTCTCTCGCCGTTTCTCTTCACAACCACCATGCCTAAGGCTACCACTAAAGCCAAACCCGCCGCCGATAACAAGTGAGATTCTTCGTTCGATTCAGTTTCATGTTTTTTTTAATCTATTCATTCATTAGATCTAATTTATTCTATTCGTTTTGATTTCGTTTGTTAGGTTGAAGCGCAAGGGCGCTGGAACCGGTAAGAAGCAGTCGAAGAAAGCTTCGAAAGATCCTAACAAGCCGAAGAGACCTCCAAGTGCTTTCTTCGTTTTCATGTAAGTTTCGGTGCTGAACGTTGTTCGAATCGGCTATTGATTTTGAATATTTGCTTTTATTATTTAACGCTGTGAGTCTGTTTTTGTGAAGTTCGATTGATTTCTGATTTTTACTTTGCGTTTTTGTGATGATTTTAGGTCTGAGTTCAGAGAGACTTTTAAGAAGGAGAATCCTGACAACAAATCCGTTGCTGTGGTTAGTTTTGGATCTAATGTTACCGTTATCTTTTATGATTTTTGATTAAATTTTGTTTCGATTTCGAATTATCTTACGTGATTTACTGTGAAATTCGATTAGGTCGGTAAAGCTGGCGGTAAAGAATGGAAATCGATGTCTGATGCTGTGAGTATTTTGCTTTGTTTCACTGCTGAAAAATTATCAAAAAGTTAATTCACGTTTGAAATTAACGTTATTTTGCGATTTACGTGTATTTCAGGATAAGGCTCGTTTTGTTGCTTTGGCAGAAAAGAAGAAAGAGGAGTATGAGAAGACTCTTCGTGCTTACAATATTGGACTGGTAAATTACTTTAGTTATATCTCTTAATTGCTGTTAAGCAACTGTATTTTTTTGTTGTTGTTAATTTGATGTTAATTGAACTTGTTTTGATGTATTAGACTGAGGCAAAAAATCGTTCGGAAGAAGAAGGATCTGACAAGTCAAAGTCTGAAGTCAATGACGACGATGAAGATGATGTAAGATTCTTCTAATATGATTTATTGTGTTCTTTTGTGATGATTAGTTTTTGTTAAATTGATAATCGTTTTGACTCTTTTTAATTTATATTTTGTGTAGGATGAAGATGATGATGATGAGTAAAGTTGCCAGTGACAAAAAGAGAAGCTTAGGAGTAACTGCAATAGAATCTTTTTACTTAATAGATTTGGCATGGATTTGAGAGACTTAATCAACAACTGTTTGTGATAAATAGTTTTTAAATGCTTAGGGTTATATTTAGATTACAATCTTAATTTTGGGTTCAGTCGCATGACCTGTACTTAAATCTTATTTCTATTATTAATACCAACTCAGTTGTTATCGTACTCTTTTGTTTTTCTTATGGAATGCTCGATTCTTCATGGATAGCGTATTTTGTTGGTTAATTTAATTTCTTTTATCGACGACTTAGTTGTTATATGATTGGTTGAAATGATGTGAAACAAGGTTTTGATAGATACATAGTTTGGGGCTCCTAAAACGAAATGTTAATTAGAAGATGAAGATAATTGTTAATTTATAATTTTAAATAATATGATCTATTGTTAAATTCTAAAGTCGTTTTTAAATACAAGTTTATGTGGATCATTGAAGTGGGTTATTCATAGATTTTGTCTATATTTTTATCTTTTCATATAACAAAGAAGCCATGATTAGAGAAGAAAAATGTGAGGGTGGATCCCACGTACTGATTGAACTGATGAATGTATATGTAAATGAAAGATTACATCTTAACATCAGGTACATATTTTGTACAATTGACTAAGCTAATTCTAGCAATAGCTTAACTAGGAATAACCAAATCTTAATCATATAGTGTTCAGAATTTTTTTTTTGAAAAAGAAATATTCATTAAAAGGACTTAAATACCGCAAGACTGTGCATAGCTAGTCAAAAATAAAAAAATACAACAATATTGGGAACACGTGAGCTAGGAAAAGAGCAGCTCCAAGAGCACATAATGATAACAGTTCCAAAAAGCACAAAAAAGACAAAAGCTAACACCAAAACGTAGCACCTAGTTGCTAGGATTTGGATAGTGTTGCGACATGACTACACACAAATACATTTCAGAAAGTCAATCTTTTAATATAAATTTTAATAAATTTTTAATTTAAAATTCGTATTCAAAATCTGAATCGTGGATCCAAAAGTCAACATCAAGTCTATGCTGACAACAACTTTCTTCGTCAATTATCAACACATGCATCTACTATTCATACATTCTATATAGTCAAGAAAGAACCCACCCCACCCCTCCCCAAAACAAAACATACCATTAGAGAGATGAAATAATCAAAACTAGTAAGTTGAGTTCAACTTAGGCTATAAGTAGTTTGTTGAATAGTCTAATGGAGGAAGCTATTGTTGAGAAATTTTTAGATTATTTTACTCTTCTTATAATCTAGTTTGAAAATATGAAACTTGGATCAAGAGAGATTGTAGCTCAGATGAAAAATAATTGACTGCCATGAATGTAGATTAAAACACATTGCTTTAATTCGAATATATCAAATTTTTTGTACATCAAATTCTACACTTGTTCATTCATTTTGTTCTTGCTTTGCTCAATATTTGTTAACTTTAAATCATTTCTTTGATTACTAAGAAAGATGAATTAACATTTTTTAGATTTGCCTTCACTGAAATTTCTTTACCTTGGAACACCTTTATGATTTACATTGAAATTATAATATTTTTTATTGGTTTAATATAGAGTATAATTTGTTCATATGATTTCCGCATTTCTTGTAATGTTTTTCATTAATAAAATCACAATAAAATATTAATAAAAATGAATGAATTTTATTAATTTATTGTTCAATTGAAAATTTATATTAAATCAAAATAATATCTATCAAAATATCCATGTAACCAGTGGCGGATATTCTCTGATAGAAAAACTTACCTCACCTATTTTTCTTTATTTTGTTTATATTTTCTACACTTTTACTCTTTTTATTTAAATAATTTTTCTATAAGAATATAATAAAAAAACAATAATCTTTTTATCTTTACCCAATGTAAAAAATTATTCAATTGTTATTAAATAACACTACAAGTCGTTAATCATATTAGAAATTATGCAATTGAAGAGATACAATATAATAAATTAATTCAACAAACTCTATATATATATAGATAAAAAAATGATAAAGTGAATATATTTTATTTGAATGAATTGTGTGATTTTCTAAAAACTTGTGCGAATTGTATGACGCATAAAAATTGTAAACCTTTTGAAAATTGAAATCTTAACTTTTTTAATTTATCGACTATGCACGAATCGCGTGAGACTCTACAAAAAAACTATATAACTTTTATAAATTTTAATTACAATAGTTTAGTTAATACTTGTACCTCCCCCGATATTTTTTTTCAAGATCCGCCACTGCATGCAATAATGTTGTTGATGCTTGATTTTATAATTATGATTGTGGTGGAGAATACGTTGTCAATAGAATCTATGTATTTGTTATCACCCTTGAATATACTATTTAATTTTTTCGAACTTTTCATATAGAAAAACAATTAAAGTGTTTATGTGGCATTCAAATCTCTTAATTATAACCTCTATATTTATTAAACTAGTACTTGTTTCTTCATTGCATGGAGGTCATATTAAATTAACCATGACACCTCTTCTTATAGGATGATTTCGGTATATAATTCTCCAAAATATAAGAGACATATATAAATTTCATCAAACAAGAGAGTATTAGGGCGAGTGATGGAAATAGCTAGTGTTTGTAGCACTCTTCTTACATTAATTCTAACAAACTAGTTTTCTCAAAGAACTTCTTTGAATTCCAAACATTTTTTGCACTCTCCATAGACAACTCACTCCAGTCCACCATCACATTTTTTGAAAGATTTGAATCGTATGTATATAACATTAGGTATGATACTGATGTCAAGTGGTATCCTCTTCCTCACTCTATGAAATTCAATGTGGATGGTTCTCATATAGTTAGTATAAATTCATCAACTTGCATTGGACTCATTACATATGAGAATGACCATTATGCTTGTAATTTGGGCCGCACGACAATGATTTTGGCTGAACTTTGGAGTCTAATCCATGATCTACATTTGACCTTCACGATTCGATGCATATCCTCTTTATTGAATTCAATTATTTTATTGTTGTCAATATGTGCACTCTTCAAAGACTTATAATTTGCACTCAAACCCATGCATTACAAAGTTATGTTATTTATGGATTAGAGGAAGTTACACATTTGAATTTTTTGTTGGAGGTATGATACAAATTTTGAAACAAAAAATGATGAAATTGATAATGATGAAGATTTATGTTCGATTCGCCCCCACCAATCTATATGTATTAGATGCAAATGGTTTAACCGAAGAAAACCCTTCAAGTTCTTATCAGTTCTTGAAATGAATTCTACATTTACATCAAACCTAAAATATTCTTATTTATAGAGAAACTCATAACAAATGGTGAAAGAAAATAACTTTTGAAAAAGTTTGTACCATAAATTAAGATATGCATTAGTTTGATGACTAATAAATACATTAAATTCAATCGGTTCAACTTGCAACCAACCAAATAATACATTAAATTATTTAATTTTGTTACGTTAATATAACCAAGTGAAATTCCTTATACCTCAATCTAATTCACGTTTTCCTATCCCTCGATGATTATAGAGGAATAATATATTTATTACGTGGTGTTAGCTAACTATTTAATTTTATCTAATAAAAATTAGGTAAAATTAATCAATTTCAAATCAAATTAAGCTAATCAATTTTCAATATACTATTTTAACTAAATGATTAAATTAAATAATTAATAAATTTTAGTTAAAAACTAATCATTAATATAACTTTTTATTTATTTTTTGTTCGAATTTTGTATTAATAGAGTTTGATTCCCTAAATTCAAACACAACTTTTGGTTTGTAGAGAATAGCACCTGGGTGAAGCTGAGAAACAGAAACAATGGCTGGTATAGGAAAATGCTTCCTAGTGACAGGTCCTCCAGTGAGTGATTCCTCCTCCCATTTTTCTCTTCAAAATTTATTTCACTTCCATCATTCATAAATTTGATTTCTTTTTTTAGGGTGTGGGAAAAACCACTCTTATTATGAAACTGTTCGAGACCATCAAAGCCTCCAATTCAACTCTCAAGGTTCAAGGTTTCTACACTCGTAAGCATCTTTTTCCTTTTCCTTCACCACCCTTCACCATTTCCCAAAACTAAAATGTTTTGTTTTGTTTTTGTAGGTGAAGTTAGAGTCGCAAGTGAGAGGGTTGGTTTTGAAGTTGTTACTCTTGATGGTCGCACATGCCCACTTGCCTCTTCCAACTTTTCAAGGTTTTGTTTTTCATTCCCTTTATAAAGATACAAACTTTTTTTTATCTGCATTAGGAGATATATAATTTTCTGTTTTTTGGTGATCATGATGCTTGTGGCTATGCTTTTTGCAAGCTCAAAAAAAAAAAACTGATATTTTTGTTTTTTTGTGTGCTTGTAAAAAAAAAACTGTAAACGGCAGAGGAAGACGTAGGAAAACAATAAAAGAAACCATTAGAAAAAACGTAGAGATTTATGAACCGCAAAGAGATATGTTATATAATAAAACGTTATGACACCATTGATCCATGTAGCTTATCCTACTTTGTTGGATAAGGCTTGGTTTTTGTTGTTGTTGTTGTATGTGTTTGTAAATATGCTGTGACATAACATAATTTGGATTAAATGCATTCAAACTACTCAACAATCATGATTTTAAATTGCAGTCGTCAGCATTCTGTGAACAAATTATATTGCGGTAAAATACGTGCCAATGTGGTCGACGTGGAGACTTCAAAAACTGTTATATTGTGGCTGCATTGCAGTTGCAAACCACAAGTTTGAACCATAGTTGCAGTTAGTACATCAAACCTTTGCATTAAAATTGGATGGTTTTAATTTCAAATTTATATTTGTAATTTGCTTTGATAAAGTCGAAATTTGAACAATCTAGATCCAAGGACTGAGATATGCTGACTGCATTCACTTCATGTAACATTGGTTTCACTGGCTAGATTTTTGGTTTTATTAGAGCTTTGCTTATTTGATTAAAGGATTATTTAATGGTATTATTGGCAGCCAAGAGTCTCACAGATGGCCTAATGTTGGAAAGTATAAAGTTGATGTAGCATCTTTTGAGTCACTAGCACTGCCTGAATTGCAGGTGAGCTTGTCAACGATGTTTTGCTTTCACATTTTTCTCAACTTTATGTAAGATTATTTTCATAGTAGCTGCAGGGTAAATGCATATTTTTCCCAATATATGACACTCATTGCATGAATTTAAATGCATATAAAAAATGTGGTACTGGTATGCTGCTCTTGAGCTGTTCCCTTGCATTTTTGAGTGTAAATTTGTCATTTAGGATATACAAAGATATTATTTGCAGATGCCCATATGTTAGACCAGTCTCTGAAATTTGAAAAGACACACTCAATGATTAGGTTAGAGAAGACACCGATCTTTTCGTCATTGATGAAGTTGGGAAGATGGAGTTATACAGTTCCTCATTCTTCCCTGCAGTTCTAAAAGTTTTGGAGTCAAATATCCCAATTTTGGCTTCCATTCCAGTTCCAAAATTTGGCAGAGATATACCTGAAGGTAAATTTCCCTTACTTTCACAGTCCCCATTTTTCAAACATCACGTTTCTCTCTTGATGTCAATGATTTTTCTTGTCTTCACCTTCAAATAATCTAGATGGGACCTATTTCTCGTGAGACTTGATATCCTTAAATCTCAAATATCTATTGACGTTTTGATGATTTTGAAGCCGCTATCTGGATAACTGATTCACGGATCATGTTAGTTACTAATGTTGTCAATTTTGGCAGTTGCAAGATTGAGGAATCATGCAGGAGCAACTTGTTTTACATTGAGTGTTGGTAACAGAGATGCTGCTAGAGAACAGATACACTCGCTTTTGGAAGATCTGTTGATCAAGCACTAGTTGTTGCAAAGTTTGTCTTCTGTTCTCATGCTGTGTGGAATTTTCTTTTTGTTCTAATTGCATTGTGATGGTGATCACCGTCTTTCATGTCATGAACTAATACTCCAATTTGTAAAATTAAAAGAGAAAACCTCAATGCAATTTGGATTCCATCTTTTAACTTTGTCATGTTTAAGAGTTGACATTTTAATTTACTTATTTATTTAGTTTTTATCAATGTTGACATTTTAATTTGCTATTGTGTGTATGTGTAAATATTCCTTGGTGGAAATAATTCTACCAAAACAATTCTCTCCAAAGAGAAAGAAAGTGGAGAGAAAATATGAACATAAGCTTATGATATTTTAATGTACAAATTCCAGAGCAAATGACTTGTATATGTCCTTGAATCAGTTGCGAGTCTTTATCAATATAACGCATGACTTAAAGTTGCCGCAATCACTTTTTTATTTGCACTGTAGGTTGTAGTTATTCATCTGTACTTCAGTTCTGGGAGCTTTAAGTGCAATGGCCAAGCTTCTCCACTTTGCAATCCACATATGACAGTAATGGAACAGGTTCATGTAAAAAGAAGCTAAACTAGCACATAATAAATAAAGCACAATTAGTTTTTCTTTTAGAGAAATTGTAGGTGGGTGAGTTTGTTGAGCAAACTTACATACAGAAAATATTAAAAAGAATATACAAGCAATTGAAAAAGGAAAAACAAATCATGATGTTAGTACCTAACAGGTCTTATCAACTTCTTTTATTCTGTTCAACATTTCGCAGCACTTGTTTGGCCATTGATAAAAATGATTTTGCTTTGTTTTGCATCTCTGTAGTACGTTGCTCAATACCCTGCCAAGTTATTATAAGAAAATATGAAAACAACTATAAATTGAAATTTTCATCTTTCTTATTCTTCTTGCATACTTTGGCATTCGCTAAACGATATATCGCTTCATTTTTGTGACTTTGTGAACATATAATATACCTGCAATTTCCTTGTGTTTTCCTGCAGCTTGCTTTCTGCCGATTTAGCGACACTTGTTACCTGTTGCGCCAGATTTATTGTGATTAGTATTCATATTTCATAATCAAATGCCAGTCTTTTAATATATCCTTACATTGGACGAAGAAGAAAATCCATATTTCTTTTTAATTTGATTGACTGCACCAGCTTTCTCATCTTGTTGCTCTTCCTTCTCTGGTACTCTCTGGTTGTTTCCCTTCATCTCTCTCACTCTTCCTGTATATTGGATGCCCAATAAAATTAGCTAGTATATATTAAATCTCTTTATCATCTCCCTTTTTTCTTCTTCTTGTAAGCAAAATATCTTCTACTTAACTTGGTATTTCTCCAAATAAATGTAAATCATACTTGAGTTATAGTAGCATACCTACAGTTTATAGCATATATTAATTAGAGTTATTACATTTATCACATTCCGATTATGCTTAGTAGCACTATGCATGTATATAATATGGTTGAATAACATAATCTCATTAGTGATATAAACTTGACCTGTTTCATCGCATTAGAGTAGTTCAAGTTCTTGTTTCTTAGGTCAAATGTGAACATAAGTAACAGTAATTTCCACAAAATTGAACTCATTGTCACAAACCTTTCAAAGCCTGATATTTGCCAGCCAATTTCATCTTATTAAGAGCTCCTAAGAAGCTTTGTTCTTTGCGTTTTTCTCTATGATCTTCCAGATCTATGTCATCTATATAGGAAGAAAAGAGAACACCTCCGATTAGTTGCCGTAAACTCAAGTATCTATATGCTATTAAGACCTGTTTGGATAAACAATTTAAATAAGCGCTTATAGCATAAACTATTTCTAAGACAAAAGATAAAATAAAAAACGGTTTTCATGTTAGTTATAAACTGTTTACATTAGCTATCTTAGAGACTAGAGATTAAATACATAAGTTTTTTCATGTCGTCAACTGTTTTCATAAGTTTTTTCAAACAATTTCACAAGTGTTTATGTCAGTAAATAAACTTTAATAAGTGAATCCAAACAGACTTATGCATTATACGGAAAAACCAGCTGAACTGCCTTACGAAGAAGCATATTGACATGTAACTCCAATCTAGTCATGTTTTATAATATTTATGCTTTCTGTCCAGCAGATTCAGACCACAAGTAAAACAAACATGAATTCATTGACACAAAGCACAAATTTCTCCTTTATGTCATACATGTCCGAGTCATTGTTATACCTATGTTTAGTTCTAGCTGATTTTCGTCCACAGTATTGTTGGCATCTAGTGAAAAATTTGCATGTGAAAATATTGCAGAGAGTTCCTGGATACTTTCTTTAGGATCTTCTTTTTCCTTTAAGGGCATATGCTTTTCTTTACTTCCAGCAAAATCTTTGATTACAGTGTTGAATATGCCCTGCACATAAACAAGATTAAATACATTTTGTTGCAAAAATAATGGATTTAGTTGAGTAGACCTTATTTATATGTTCCTGTCAACCTTCTTCTTTTCCTTAGGTATGACAGGGTTAGGAACCAACTCTTCTTGTGATAGCATCCTTTCCTTGTTGTAGATGCAGCCAACAGAGTCCAAAAGCCTACAATGAAGTCAAACATTATATAATGAGAAAACTAATCTCTCATTATTAGTATCACTTTCATCTTAAGTTGCCAGTTTGAAAAGAGAAAATAAAGATAAGACTGTAGGAGATTGATTGATAACAAGATTCCTAGTTCCATTCTTTAACCATATATACCTAAAAATATTCCTCTGGACCAACAACGAAACAACAGAAATTTCTTGGTCACCATTCACCTGTAAACTGACCTTGAGTTAATTTCATGTTATAAATATCAGAAACTTGTTTTCATAGTGAAAGAAGATGCATTCATACCCAAACAAGGTCTCCTCTGGATGAACAACATATATGGCTGTCAGAAAATGACTTCGATTTCGGAGGTGAATGAGTCAAACCTCTGATTGAAGTCTTCACTATCAAAGATAATTCTGGCAAAGACCTAAATCATTAGAGAGAGAAAAAAAAGTGTCATGAACTAATAGAATGTGGGACTATATATATGATTCAGTAATTAAGCACTAAAGTGCTAGAGTCCATAAAGCCAACCAATTTAGTAGGAATTAGATTGATTGAAGTACTTTTCCTATTGAAAAAATAATACTAAAAATTGAGATTTATTTGTTTTTTCACCAAAATATTGGTAAGTAAAGTGCAGATTTGAGATAGTTCCATCACCTTAATTCTACTTTTCCAGTGGTGAAAAGTAGTATGAGACCAATACCAGAGGTGCTGTAAAATGTCGACGCCCAGCAACAGGAAGAAGGATAGAACTTCTTTTTGTAAAGCACCTTTTTGATTCCCTAAAACAAGAGAAAAAGATAGAGAGTAATTGCAAGCATAAGTTAATCTGTTGGTTCTTTATAATTCATAAGTATTGAAATAAAGAACACCATACCTGTAGAGCATGCTCAAATGAAAAGACATATAAAGCCTTCTCAGAACACATCAAAATGTACAAGTTCTTTGTTGTTGCATCAACAATATGATTCCCTTCTCTCAAGTCTAAGTTATCTTTTTTTGTAATTGGTTCACATTTTCCATCTGTATAACACAAATGAAAAAAAAACTAGTCCTTCACTGCTATTCAAAATAGTTTTGACATTTGAATCCTAAACAGAATAAGCATTCAGATCATTGATAACTTATAACAATGTGTTGTAATAACTGTTCAATGTGTCAACTGTGCAAACTCTTACCTAACACCTGCATAAATAGAGCTTTAGATGGCTTCTTAGGATGAACAGTTCCAATACTCAGTGCATTTCCAGTTTCACTATCCAGTCCCAAAACAGACGAGTCCTTTGTTCCAACTGCTAGGATGTTTTTCTCGAAACCGTATAAACTACAGGTTATGAACTGCAGAGAGATGATACCAGTAGAAATTTCACTTGCAACATGTTTCTGATATAACAGAGATGGACCATCTATGTCAATAACTGAAACCTGCAACAAATTGGTAGATTATTGTACAAACTAGTAACATGAAGTTTGTTTCCTTAGAACAGTGAGCTAAATAAACATGAAGTTTGTTTCCTTGGAACAATGAGCTAAATAAACATGAAGTTTGTTTCCTAGGAACAATGAGATAAATAAACATGAAGTTTGTTTCCTTGGAACAATGAGCTAAATAAACACGTGCAATTTAAAAAAATATATAACAGCTAGAAAAGTATCTTACATTTCCTTGATCAGAACCAACAGCAAGAAGCTTTGAGCTATGATCTATATTCATACAAATTACAGAACCAGTGGTCTTTACAAGTTTCACACTTTGAATTACATGATCAACCCCTTTCTTTGTACCTCCTACAAAAGAGTGGAAATTCATGTCACTATCAACTGAAGTGTGAAGTTTGCTGGCTGTTCAATTATTGATTAAAGATCTGTTTGGATAAACAACTTAATTAAGTGCTTATAACATAAACATTTATCATATAAATATTTATGGATAAGTTATTTTTATTACAAAAGATAAAATAAATATAAACTTTTTTCATATAAGTTATATAAGCTATCATAAAAACTATAGAAATAAGCTAAAAACAACTTATAGAAATTATATAAATTACTTTTATAAATTCTTCTAAGCAGTCTTACAAGTACTTATGTTAATGGATAAGTTTAAATAAGTCAATTCAAACAGATTCTAGACAAGTTGTGGAATAAGTAATATCCAATACATAAAATACCTGTAAGCGACATGAAGCTGTTGGAGGTATATGGTTCGGGTTTGAATCTGAATATTCGAATCTGTAGATCATGTTCATATCATGCATACTATACAAAAGGCAAGGGTGGTGAAAAAAAAAAGAAAAAAAAAAAAAAGAAGAAGAAGAAGAAAATATCAATTCTCATCCATTCATATAGTTGAATTAGCCTCACCATTCCACTCTGATCACCAGAAACAAGGAGAAGAGAGTTGATGTCAAAATATAATTCTGTCAAGGGCACACCACTTAAAGAATAGTCATGTTCACTCTGCATTAAGATGAAAGAGATAATAATCACAATATAATAGTATTGATATTTGAGAAGAAGTTAAAGTTTTTTTTTTTATTATTTTTTTTTTTTAAATTTTTTTTTATCACTTAAAGTAATAATGAAGCTAACATTTGGACACAAACTAATATTTTTTGGATTAAACCATTACCTGCTGCTTTAATTGAAAAACTGGGATGAAAAAGGGACATGATGCATCCCAAAAAGTTATGGCTCCATTATGGTGTCCAGTTATGTACAAGTTTTTAATGTTTGAAAATCCAGAGAAGTTAGCAGAACTCAGGTTAATCCCTTCTTTCTGATTTGTTTCCATGGGAATAAGCCGTGGATAGTTTTTCAGAATCTGTGTATAATACTGTAACCAAAAAGAAAAATAAAAGTAAAATGAATATCCACAATATTACAGTATATATTTTCATGTGTTCTTCTGTCCGCTTTTTTCGATAAAAATAATGAAAGATACCAAATTTCTTAAAAAAAGTAGACAGGATAGAAACATTAGTGTCTGTCTGCACGCTAGTAATAATAATAAAAGAATACGGTTGAGTAAAAGAATAGTATCACAACTCTATTACCTCATCTTGAGAATAAGACACATTGGAAGTGTTCGAGACGAATTTTGCTATGGTGATGCTTGAATCAACCAGTGGTAACCTCACCATAACTTCCTTTGGCAGTGAAGGAGTGGACTTAGATTGATTATGCAATAGATACCTTTCAATCAAACTATCATCATACAGATATACATGGCCTGATTTCCCAAGCAAAATCAAAGAATTTTGTTTATTCTTGCTTAGCTCATTTGAGGTTGATATGATCTCCATGTCAACACAGCATTCAGACAAATAAAGTCCTAACTTAATTGTGCGAGTTTCGGTATGATCGTTCAACAATACTACCTGCATTCATACAATCATATCAGTAAACGTTTAATAAACAAAAAAAATCACAAATTCATTTGAGTTATAATAGGTGAACTTGAATTCAAGCTTTCTTTCTCAGAATAAATTGACCAACAACCATGGTTCTAAATTGTGGTCACAGTTATGCTGTGAACCTTGATATTGCAGCAACATGCAGGAAAATTCTGTTGGTTCAGCCGCAATTGCGGTTGCAATGCTGCTGCAGAAACCTCTAAAACTTTTATATTGCGTCTGCAATTGCTGCAATTGTAGTCGCGGACCGTAATTTAGAACTATGTCAAAAACATTAGTTAAATAATGTAAGCTAAGTATTCAAATACCTGCATTGATTTAGAAGCTCCCATGACATATAATCTACTAGCCTTTCCTTCAGCATATGTCCATTTTATTGATTCTATACAAGTTTTATCTGATTTATATCCCAAGTTAAATTTGAACATAGGAGTGTTTTTGCTGCTATAATCAGAAGCTGAGCCATTTCCTGTGGTTAGAGAAGGGATGCTCCAAATGAAGAGTTCTCCATTGTTGTACCCTACAACCACTTTGCTTCCAAAAGGACACACCCAACATGCACATGACACTTTCTTTGTTTCATTATTCTGTAGGGGCTGTGACACATTTCCACCAGTTCTGAAAATGCACCTGCTTTCTTTAATATCCCATAATATTATTTGGCCATTTCTAAAGATTATGAGAACTCTGCATTGAACACATTAGAGAAAAGAAGTTTGAGTTTTTTGTGTTGCATTGGATAAACAAAAAATGAATTTAATTACTACACACTAACACTAACAATGTATTTCTTTTACACAGACAAACAATCACACAACATTGTTTGATTCATGTAGATATTTGTGCAAATATTTAAGGAAATAATACTATGTAATGAATTCATGACGAAATATAATTGGACTTTTGTCTAAATTTGTTTTACACTGTCAATACATAGTTATTGAATTCAAAACGTAGTGATCAAGTAAAAGCATAAGCTAAATTAATTATTAGCAGTGTCTTAAAGGAAGGCAGGGTTTAAGCAAACCAGTATCACCTTTTACTTTCGGCCGCTGGTTGAGGCAATATGTGTGTCACAACAGTATCATCCAATGCTTCAGTTGAATTCCCTAGCAGATTATCAAGGAACTTAGATGACAATAATCTATATATAAACAAAGATTTATTTGTAACAAGTGAATGGAAAAAGGCCAAATTATATGTGTATCTGATCTCACCAAAAGAAGCTGAGAGGGGTATGGCGTAATTCATCCGTACCACATGCCAATCTTGATCAAGCTTCAAAACTGAAATATTACCACTAGAAACTCCAATATACCTAGTACCAATGCATATACATGTTCTTAATCATAATAGTAACTAACATAGATTCTTTCAATAAATTTCTTTCTGTGTATTGCAATAGTTCTCAATACTAGTTACTTACATATAGAGGCTGTGCTGAAGGATTGCAAAAGAAGTGATTTCTTCTTTAACAATGTATAAGTCAGACAACTTTTTCTTGTCTATGTCCCAAACCTAAATGTGAAATGTTAAAATTTTTCAATGAACATGATTCTTGATCACGGAACTATACCTAGTAACAATGAAATGCAATTAAAAATTTGAGTAAGTTGATCATAAGTATGTACTTGCCTCAATATGATTATTTGAAGTTACATTTATAAGGATGCCTTGATTTTGGATGAACTGTGCATGCATATCAAACATCATAGTATTGTTAGTATACTAGAAATAATATTTTTGCAACATCAAAACATGAGAAGTTTCAAATGGCTTGAAAAAAAGACAAAAATATAACCTGTAAAAACTTGCTAGGCACTGCCTTTGTAGATTCAAGTAGGACTTGAGCATTATCTTTACCAAATAATTTAATCCTCCCATCACTTCAAAATAAAAAAAATGTAATCGAAAATCAATTTTAAGCACAAGTTCAAGAAATGACTAGTAAATAAGCATTTTAATCTTTACATGTACGAGAGACTAATACTATCGAAAAATACATATAAAGATTAAACCAACTAACAAAAGACGCGTTCAAAGATCAAAGTGTCTAACAAAAGTCACATTATATATGCTTTTGTAGTTTTGATATATTCAGGAATTATTGTGACGACGTCTAACACATTTAAGGACTAAAACTTTTGTTTGTTCAAATACTATAGTTGAAAAATATAATAATCTGCAAATTAGATGTTAGAAAACAATGAGTACATCACAAAATTGAAATGAGAAAGGTGAACATACTTGGTAGAAAGAGCCAATATCTTCTGAATATTGTCACTTGCAAACTTGATACCACAAGATGGTATCCCATGATGAAATACCAAACGTGGATCTACATCACTAGCTTTTAATCCATTTGATGAATTTTCACCACCCTGCAAAGCAAATACACAAACTTTTTTTTTTTTTATAAATTTTTTCTAGCTACTTGACGTGCATTTTTTTGTTTTTACAAATCAATACCATAAAGACTGAATGTCATACTTAACATTAAATTTCCCAAATTTTTGTAGTTCTAATTATTAATTTATTTGCAAAACAAATTTGTCTCAAAATAATTTACATGTTGAATTTTCAATATGATACTACTTCTATTTTCTATGATTCTTCCAATTCAATATCTCCCTTTTTCATTTATGGTAATAGTTTTTATTTTAAAAAATGGGCAAATAAGAAACTACTATTAATAACAATGGTACATGTACTAATGATTGTATAAAAAAAAATAATACTAAT
>JBBPBR010000002.1:6606182-6623993 GCA_037974775.1 Cicer pinnatifidum
GAAATATTTTTATAATAAATTTTAGTTTCTTAAAATATATATGAATTATATAAGGACTAAAATTAATATGACCAAATATATTAATGAGATTAATTTAACAAAAACAAATACAAACAGTTACTTAATATAAAAAAAAAAACAACAACAAAAAAATTAAAAAAAATGGTATTATTATTTGCAAGGATAAAAAATAAATAATCATTTTTTTATCAAGAATAAAAGTAAAAAATGACACACTTGTAAAGAAAACAAAATGTAAAACAAAAAATTATTATTGTTATTTGACTTGGTCCTTGCCCTTCCCAATCAAACAGAAGACATATACTACAAATAAACAAATATTTGATACCATCATCATTAATAAATTAAGAAAGATTTCAATGTGGGCCCCATTGGAATTGTTGAAACATACCTGGCACCAACGTTGGAGTTTCCTTCATTTAGGCAAAGTCTATGATCATGGAACATCATAGATGATATGAATTGATGAAACATTTTATTGGTTATAGAACAACTCTAAACAAAGTTTTATTCCTACTCAACTATCTACCAAAGTCCTTATAAATTATTTTGTAGAGTTAATTGAAATATTTTTTTTGTTCTAAATATGGTAAAAGTTAAGATTTAAGTATATTCAAATGTAAGGGATAGAAAACAATGATGATAACAACAAAGAATGGGTATGAAACTAAGCAATCATGATTCATGACAATGATAAATGCTAGAGACAAAAGTAAAGTTGTGCCATTTTGCACTTTTTCATCCAACTTGAACAGAGCATGAAGGGAGGAAAAAGCCCACGAGAAGGGTGAAACAGGTCAAAAGCCCAATAGTATCAAGAGAGAGTGAAGTCGAACAAAAAAATCTACAATGCACTTTTAAAGGGGAGTTGCTCATAATTCAAGAAAAAAAAGAGTTTTTCATCCCACCCCTAGTAGTCTCACAAAACCCCCAAAAATCCAAAATACTTCTTACCAAATTGTGGGATTTAGTTTCCTAATTTTTGAATTCTTGCGTCCGATAAACACCTTAATATATGATAGAACGCTCTTTTTTTTATTCACTCTATTTTTTAAATAAAAAACTTTCTAAATCGATTTCTCAAATTCAACTCAATCTCATTTATTCCCTCAAATTCATACTACAACATAATATTTTGATTCATCAACTCTTAATCATTAACAAACTCATTCTTTTCTCATTTAAACGATCAACAATAAGATGATCTTCTAACTTTTTATCCATATCATGTTTGTGTGTTCCTGACACAACACTAAGATTTCATTATTTGGTTGTCAATGAATAATCATGTGTCTTTGCATTTCAATTTCTTATTGGTTGTTTTATATACACCACCATTTTGCAACCCAATACAAAAAAAAAATTTATTCGATCAGAACCATGATCATATTTTGTAATTATCATTGAAAATCATAACTTAGTTTCCTGACGACGAACTCTTGCAATCAAATCATCTCAGCATCTATATTATTATAAGTAAGTTTATCTTATCATCAATATCATTCACCATTGGTTGTGCAAGTTAGGTACGAGCTCATACATTTTTTCAGCTGCAGGCTCAGATTTGGGTTCAATTGTAGGCTCAAATTTGGGTTCAGTTACAAGCTGAGGTTTCAAATCGAGTGCCAACGAATGTTTAGATCAAGCTTCAAACTCAAACATAACTAACTACAAATATTTAAGACAAATTAAAACTCAATTATGCAAAAAAGCTAACCATCATGGAATGTGTTAACAACGGCCGAATGTGTGAATTCAATAATGTTAAGTTTTTGAAAAACATAATACCGAATGCGTGAATCCGACAAAGTTAAGATTTGGAAAACTTTAATAACCAAAATGACAATGAAAAAAGATTTAGTGCTACATTACATTTGAAACGAAGAAAAATAATGATGATGTTAATGGATAAAAGAATGAGGTTTTTGAACTCCAAATATGTAAAAATAGTTGAAGGATTTGAGTATGAGTGTTGAATAAGAAGTGTAGGAGAAAGACTAAAATAACTTATGTATTGGTGTTTATCGGATGCCAGAATTCGATAATTTAAATTATCAGATTCGCATATCTAAAAATTTATCAACCCAGAACATGAAATCTTATAAAAGATAAATTTAAAAAATTAAGGGACCTCTAAGAAATAGTGGAGGGATGGACAACTCTCCTTTTAAAGCTGTACTTTCAGCACAAGTATAAGTCATAAATGGGCCTAATTCTCCGGGGTAACATTTGTACCAACCAACATAAGGAATTCTTGTTGGACCTACAATTGGACCAAGTGAAGCACCCCAACAAAGAGAGTGCTATTGACAACAAAAATACCTTCTATATTTTTTAAAATATACTTTAAGACTATATAAATTATTCGAAATTACATCTTCAAATGACACAAGGAGAATGGGTATTGGTGGAAAAGCATTGGCATGTGGAACACAAGGAGATTGAATAATTATAGAGAATTATCATTTAGATGGAAAAAAACAATAAGAACACACATGACAAACCACAAAAATCAGATAGCTGGAAATATATTTTTCATCCTCAAATATACTCAAATGCTAATGTTATCCAATTTATTGAATATGTGAAAGGTAATGAACTTGCATATGTTTCTTCAAAGCACCTTATTGATACTCCAATTATAGTTGTGAACGACAATAAGAAGAGACAAAGTGTTGAGGAGAAAATAGTCAATGATGTTGATGAATACAAGCTTGAGGGTGATAGTGGTGGTGAATGTGATTGTGAACCTAAAGTTGTAGTTAAAAGTGAAGATAGACCTATTAATGTATTTTGTATTTTTAAGGGGAATGTAAAACAAAACAAATAACAATAGCAACAAAGTTAACTTCGATAATTAACTACTATAATTATAGTTAAGTACTATTTAGTTTTTGTAACAAGAGTCATGAAAGTAACTGACAAAAACATTGTTTTTTTCATAGTACAGGCTTACAGCAGTGCAAAATATCATGAACCAATAAACAATAAACCACAATCAACACAAAATGCCAAATAATAGAAACAAAATTGTCCAATATTAATAGAAACATCAATTAATCAGGCAAAAATAGAAGATTGAAAGGATCAAAATCAAATAATTCATCTCATTATTCAATTATGTGAAGTATGACACAAAATTGTGCATAATTGCATTTGGAATTTATTTTCAAAAGGGTAGTCTCAACTCTATGTAATCAAACAATCTTGTTAGTCAAAATAATGAATTTTGGATCAATTGATAAAAAATTGAGAAGAATTCATTTACCTTGATACTAGTTTAGTTATATTGGGACTATTTAGTTATGATTGGTTTATGACTGATTTATATTGCTACTGGTTTGGGACTGATTTGTATTGGAACTAGTTTGAAACTAGTTTAATTGAGACTGATTTGAAACTGATTTAATTGAGACTGATTTAGTTAGTGCTGACGTGGAATTGGTTTATGAATGATTTAATTGGGACTGGTTTATGATTGATTTAATTGGAACTGATTTATAATGAGGTTGGTTTAAGACTGATTTAATTGGGACTGATTTATAATGACACAAGTTTGAGACTGACTTAATTGGGATTGGTTTATATTGAACATGGTCATTACATCTTATTTGGAATTGGTATAGAAAAGTATCTTTGACAACAATTAACACAAAATAGCAAGCAAAATAAATTGGCAACATGCACCCAATTTGACACTATTTAGCAACATGCACGCAACTTGACAATTTAACAAATTATTTTTTTTTTGTGTTATTGACACTCGTTTCATTATAGCAATTAGAGCATTTGACACAATTACAACATTTCATTAAAAAGACAATCATTTGATTATATGAATATAGTCATTATATCTTCACACAATTACAATATCTTAACAAAAATAACAAGCTATACATGAACCGAAACAACAACCTATTTCAAAACTTGTGTTGCAACTAATGCAAACACAAGTATTACAACAAACACCCAAGACAAACCAGAAGAATAAAAACCCATAATTTTAATTTTCTTCTTCATAATTTTGATCTTCTTCTTCAACCCATCTTTATTTATCTTTGAGTCATTCATAAACTTCATTCTTTTCCTTTAGAGATATTATAATCTCCTTAGCACGATTCGTCATATCTTCATCAAGCTAGTAAAAAAATTGCATACTTAAAACAAACAAAGCAGAAAATGGGTTAGTGAAAATTCCATTAAAACTCAAAAATTAATTAAATCCCTAAATTCTATTCCAATAATAATCCCATAATTTAAAGATTAAATTCCTAAATTTCATTCAAAGAACAATCCGTAAATCTCATAAATCCAAGAAAATATTTTTAATTTTGGAGTTGCGTATCAAATCATTATCAATAACACTACATCATTATCATATTTAAAAAATTTATTATCTCTACTCCTTATTTTATATAAAATCATTAACACAATTATGAAGCTAACTCAGAACATAAAAAATAACCATAGCCGAAACTAATTATACAAAACAAATTAACTCATAACAAAATACAGATTAATGACCACATGTTGCATCACGAGCATCATTATGATTAACCTATGGATCGTGTCAAGAATCTTTTAAGGTCCTTTTGGGTCTAACTGAGGATCTGAAAAAGAACACCACAAATTACATGCGATTCAGAAAACATATAAATCAAATCATAATTATTGACAGAAAATGTGCAACTCCAAAATGGAAAATATTTTCTTCAAATAAGAAATCTCTAAACCTCGTTCAAAACATTAAACCATTCACGAAAACCCTAAACTCCGTTCAAAATATTAAACAATTCACGAAATCCCTAAACCCCATTCAAAACTAACAGTATTTGATAGCTACCAATACGAACACACATGACAAAACACAAAAATCACATATTTGTAAATATACTTTTCATCATCTTTTGTCCAAGAAGAAAGTATTGCATCATACAGATTTCTTGGAGTTCCATCACAGCTGAGTTTCGTGATTTTCGTCCCTTTTTCCTTGAATCCATTACAAAGTAAACGACAGAAAGAGAATGAAACGATAATAATTGGGGGAAAGAAATTATTCTAATGATATTCACAATTAAGGCGCTCGTTTAACATCGTTCTTGTTCTTCAATTTTGTGACTTGTTGTTCTTCTTCTCTTTGTGTTACTTCTCTGTATTCTGTTTTAGAGTTGGTTTAACAAATTTTAAGTTTCTTTTATTTATTTATTTTTTTAAGTGTTTTGTCTTATTTTTAAAACCTATAAAATTATTATAATAGTATTACCTATTTACTAATTAATAAAATTGCATATTAAATATGATATAGATGACACAACAACCTCATTAATAACCACATCATCAAATTCAAGAGTCAAGATCAAAGTTGAACAAAATATCATAATTTTAAAATATAGAGGGACCAATATTACGAATAAATAAACAAGGGGACTAAAATTGCGGATTGAGTAAAATAAAAGAACCAAGACTATATTTAAACCTAAAAGTTATATATATAAAAAAATATAAACATTGTTAGTTTGATTTGATTTTCATTGATTTTTAAAACTAAAATTTGTTACCCAAAACAATGATTTTAAGTTAATATTGATTTGGTTCGATTTTTATCAAAACTAAAAATTATCAAGTAATTTTTAATTTAATTTAATTTAGATGTTTAGATTTATTGGATTTATCCGATTCACTTACACAACTAATAATTCAAATACACGTAGCTTGTGATGTTTAATATTTATTTATCACAAACCATATATTTCAATACCTATTAAAATACCATTTAATCAGTGGTTAATTTTATAAATCAATTAAAAATCAAAACATAAGATATAAATTTTTTTTTTCATAAATTTGTACCTAAGATAAGAATATTATATTCCTAAGCCTACAATCTTGGAAATGTGAGTAGCAACATTAAAACAAACACACCTTATCTTTTTTTTTTCTCTATTATTCATTTTAAGACAAGGGTATACATGTTTATTCATTTTAAGACAAGGGTATACAGGTTACTAGTCCCTACCAGGTTTTGAGAATGGGTATTGGTGGAAAAGCATTGGCATGTGGAACACAAGGAGATTGAATAATTATAGAGAATTATCAATTAGATGAACCAAACAATCCGTTGGGTTTCATGAGTTATTTAAAAACAAGATAATTGATAAAAATAAAGAAAACAAAAGAGCATGTTTAAATCCAATTTGTTAGTAAATAATCGCATAAATTGATTATTTATAATTTTTTCAAAACATTCACACAAAAATATATAAAATAAGTTTGTCATTCATCAATTTTTATAGAGTTAAGTCTTTGTAGTGGTGAAGTCAGTATGTACTTCAGTTTGAAAGCCCAACTGAAATTAGACGAGGACAAAATTAAACAAAAGTGAGCAAGCATGAGCTGCCCGAACTTGAATGTATACGTATTTATTTTTGTATATATATGTATTTATATTTATATGTATACATATTAATATTTATATATATACGTAACTATGTATACGTATTTATATTTGTATATATACGTATTTATGTTTAAACACACAAACAAACACATATATTATATATGTATACAAACATTAAAATGTATATATATTATATTTATATTTATATGTATTTATATTTGTATGTATACATATTTATGTATATATATTTATGTTTGTATATATACGTATTTATGTATATATATTATATTTGTATCTATACGTATTTATGTTTAAACACATATACTGTATACATACAAACATAAATACATATAGATACAAATATAATATATATACATAAATACGTATATATATATAAACATAAATACAAATACATAAATATGTATACATACAAACATAAATACGTATACATACAAACATAAATACCTAAAAATACAAATATAAATATGTAAACATAAATACGTATATATAGTTACGTATACATACAAACATAAATACGTATATATACCAATTTAAATACGTATACATAGTTACGTATACATACAAACATTGATCAAATCATGCTCACTTCTCAACTATATATTCCCCTTTAGTGCATACACTTAAATTATTTCTCAAAAATGTTAAATACCATCAAATCCATTGATCGTTGATCATAAGTATGCTTGCTTCTCAACTATATATTCCTCTCTATTCCCATAACTTGCAGAGAAAACGCTGTAGCATATGATATATCATGATCATTCTCTACCACACGAATCATCTTTAGGACCCATGTAAGAGGCTTCACCTTCTCACTTCATTTTAGAAACTCAGAATCAGAAAAAGAATCCTACATTTATTTCAAAATATCAGTGCAATAATAACATTAAACCTTATTTACGCATTGAAAACTTGAAGTTAGAATAAAATAGTTAACTACTTCGACAGAAAAATAGAAAAATGAGTTTGACTAGTTCGCTCTTTCAAAACTCATTATTAACTAGTTGCATTATAATCACAATGCAAATCGATTGAGAGAAATACAAAGGATATGAATACTGATACGTTACCATTGAAATCGTAGATTTGCAACTAGAAAACTGAATTGTAGGTTGAGTGAGTGCGAGATTTTCGAATTTCAGAATAGGGGCGAAGCTTTACGAATGAGAGACAGCGAAGCTTAAAGAGGAGGAAAATTGAGAAGATGATTTTAGGATTTCAGAATAGGAGAGGAGGAAGATTGAGAAGATGATTTTAGGGTTTCAGAATAGGAGAGGAGGAAGATTGAGAAGATGATTTTTGGGTTTTCAGTTTACAAGTGGAATGGGCTTGGACTATACCAATGGATAAATGACTCTATTAAAAATTGATTTGGCTTGGACTATACCAATGGATAAATGACTCATATTAAAAATTGATTTGACTTGTACTATTATTTTTAAATAAATAAATTGATTGTTTTTTAGTTTTAAATATTAAAAATACAAAATAGGTCGTAAAAATGTGAAATAAAAACAAAATTTAATTGTTTAAAATATTAATGAGAATTTTAAGTATAACACAAAAGAAACAATGTCTAAAATAGGCAGCAATTGTTCAAAATAGACAATAGGAGTCCACTTACTTAGATTTAGATAATACAAACCTTAAATAAAATGAGATAAGATAGGTAGTAGATTTTTTAAGAAAAAAATTGGATTGCTTTGAGTAATTGAACTTGAATTTGTCAAATACATACACACTTAGATTAGAAACATACAAGGTAAAGTTAAGTCCTTCTATTATTTAGATAAGCCCTTCCTTTTGAATCCCCTCTTCGCATCCTATAAAAATTATAATGATGTAATTAGCACTTTTATGCACAATGTATCACATTTTTAACAACAAATGAGAGAATTTCTTTTAAAAGAAATTAACCTTAGATTGTTTTCCTTTCTCATTCACTTTTAGAAGAATCTTGAGTGATTGACATTACAAATTCTTTTATAAATTCTTTTAGCAATGTTACATGGATAGCAATTTCTCCACCATCAAATTCTCCAACCATGATACATAATATTTGGCCTTGCATATTATAGACCGGTCCTCTATAAGAGGTCTGCTCACACGTGAAGCCACTACATTGTATAATAGGAATAAACAGGTTAAGATTCTTCTCAAAGGTAAATCTTCTTGACTCGTCGTTCTTCTTGTTCTCAACGAAAAATTCTTCATTGCAAATATGACCCAAGATTCAAAAAGGTGGAGTTTTGTTCAAACTAAAAGTAGGAAACTTTTTACAAATCATGTGACCATTCAAAGGAATAAAACTGTCTATACATTGGTATGCAGCGCGTCCAACCAATACAAACCATACCATATAGCTCACATGGCCTACATTTAACAATGTTTCACACGGAGAAATAGATCCATCCATTGCAAATTTGGCGCCCATGTGACCTTGAACATCTCTTACAACTAAGAGAGTTATGCCACAATTTAGCTTCATATAAACTATATCCGCCTTTAGCACAAAATCTTCATCCAATATTTTTCGAACCATAATGTCATCAATGTTATGATTGTATTTACACAGAGCGTGGGCGCAAGTCATCAAAAATATCTCATTCCCTTCTATTCCCAAAACTTACAGAGAAAACGCTGTAGCATATGATATATCATGACGACTCTCTACCATACGAATCATCTTTAGGATCCATGTAAGAGGCTTCACCTTCTCACTTAATTTTAGAAACTCTTAATCAGAAAAAGAATCCTACATTTATTTTAAAATATCAGTGCAATAATAATATTAAACCTTATGTACACATTGAAAACTTGAATGTATACGTATTTATGTTTGTATGTATATGTATTTATGTTTATATGTATACATATTAATGTTTGTATATATACGTAACTATGTATACGTATTTATATTTGTATATATACGTGTTTATGTTTAAACACACATACAAACACATATATTATATATATATATACAAACATAAATATATATAAATAATTACGTATATATACAAACATTAATATGTAAATATATTATATTTGTATTTATGTATATATATTATATTTGTATCTATACGTATTTATGTTTAAACACATATACTGTATACATATAAACATAAATACATATAAATACATATAAATACAAATATAATATATATACATAAATACGTATATATACAAACATAAATACAAATACATAAATATGTATACATACAAATATAAATATGTATACATACAAACATAAATACTTAAAAATACAAATATAAATACGTAAATATAGTTACGTATACATACAAACATAAATACGTATACATATAAACATAAATATGTATATATACCAATTTAAATACGTATACATAGTTACGTATACATACAAACATTGATCAAATCATGCTCACTTCTCAACTATATATTCTCCTTTAGTGCATACACTTAAATTATTTCTCAAAAATGTTAAATACCATCAAATCCATTGATCATTGATCATAAGTATGCTTGCTTCTCAACTATAGCATATGATATATCATGATCATCCTTTACCACGCGAATCATCTTTAGGACCCATGTAAGAGGCTTCACCTTCTCTCTTAATTTTAGAAACTTAGAATCAGAAAAAGAATCCTACATTTATTTCAAAATATCAGTGTAATAATAACATTAAACCTTATGTACGCATTGAAAACTTGAAGTTAGAATAAAATAGTTAACTACTTCGACAGAAAAATAGAAAAATAAGTTTGACTAGTTCGCTCTTTCAAAACTCATTATTAACTAGTTGCATTATAATCACAATGCAAATCGATTGAGAGAAATACAAAGGATATGAATACTGATACATTACCATTGAAATTGTAGATTTGCAACTAGAAAACTGAATTGCAGGTTGAGTGAGTGCGGGATTTTCGAATTTCAGAATAGGGGCGAAGCTTTACGAATGAGAGACAGCGAAGCTTAAAGAGGAGGAAGATTGAGAAGATGATTTTAGGGTTTTAGAATAGGAGAGGAGGAAGATTGAGAAGATGATTTTTGGGTTTTCAGTTTACAAGTGGATTGGGCTTGGACTATACCAATGGATAAATGACTCATATTAAAAATTGATTTGTCTTGTACTATTATTTTTAAATAAATAAATTGATTGTTTTTTAGTTTTAAATATTAAAAATACAAAATAGGTCGTAAAAATGTGAAATAAAAACAAAATTTAATTGTTTAAAATATAAATGAGAATTTTAAGTATAACACAAAAGAAACAATGTCTAAAATAGGCAGCAATTGTTCAAAATAGACAATAGGAGTCCACTTACTTAGATTTAGATGATACAAACCTTAAATAAAATGAGATAAGATAGGTAGTAGATTTTTTAAGAAAAAAATTGGATTGCTTTGAGTAATTGAACTTGAATTTGTCTTTACTTTACAAAATGTTATGAATTTATAGTGTAAAAGTTAGACTTAAATACAACTTTGGTCCCTCTATTTTATTCACTCCGCGATTTTAGACTTCTATTTTTTTATTTGCAATTTAAGTCCCTTTATTTTTTTAAATTATGACAATTTGTCCAGCTTTGATCTTGACTCTTGAATTTTATGACGTAGCAATTAATGAGGTTGATGTATTATCTATATCATATTTAATAAGCAATTTTATTAATTAGTAAATAAATAATACTATTATAATAATTTTATAGGTTTTAAAAATAAAACAAAACATTTTTAAAATAAATAAATAAATAAAACCTAAAATATGTTAAACCAACCCTAAACACAGAAGCAACGAAGTCACAAAATTAAGAACGACGCTAAATGAATCCCATGAGAATCGTCTATTTCTTGCGATTATTGTGTCTCATTCTCATTCTATTGTGTTCTTTGTAATGGATTAAAAGGAAAAATGATCAAAATCACGAAACTCGGTTGCGATGGAACTCCAAAAAATCAGTATGATTCAATACTTTCTTCTCTATGTATATATCTAAATTCATCTTGAGGATGGAAAAAATATTTTCATAGCAACCATATTGCCCTGTCTCTAAACGAAATTAATTAACTTCTCTAAATTAATAAATTATAGGTAACTTTAATGTAAATCTTTAATGAGATTAATAATTCTCCTATATTAGAGTGTACCTCTTATAATCTACCTATATTTATAAAAGACCACTTACCAACTCCTAAGAAATTCCCCAAAACATAAGAAAAAGGTATGTCCCTAGTAAGAGGAAAAAGGAGGCTAAAGTTGTCAAGGAGGCACGTGAGTTTGGGTTAAAGTTATCCAAAAAAATTGAATAATCTTAATGGTCCCCAATTGAAACCAAAATCATTTATAGTCATGGAAGCATTACTTGCATCGTTGTCATTATCTCCTTTATGTGAACGGAATTTTTTATATTTATTTAGGTTCTCATTCTCATGCACATGATTAACAAAGCAATGATATCAACATAGTTAGGACTTAGGATGATAAAGGAACCTTTACAACCTATGTTCAATCGACACCATTATGCTCCATGAGTTGTAAGAGATTCAAACTACTTTTATTTTTCCTTTCTCATGGGAACCACCATAGGAGGAACCATGCCCCTCTTTTAGGAATCTACACTATTATAATAATTTTGTTGGGAAACCAACAATAGTAATCTCATACAAGCCTAACTATAACGAAAAATGATCAAAGATGACTCACAAATTTAATTTAGTTTGACATTTCATATCTTATCCACAATCTCCTAATAAAATATTTTATCAATTTATAATTTTTATAGGGAGAAAATTACAAATCCTCTTGTACACTTTTTGTATGGAAAAACTTTAAACTCTCTCACAATTTTTGCATAGAAAAATTGTAAATCTTCTCAAAGACACAAAACCTTAAGGCATTAGGTGTATGGGTCATTCTCCTTATATATCCATTATAGTCTCCATTCCTGGTTAATGTGGGACTAAAGACTCATAATTGAATACCCAACAATAATTGATTGTCTTTCAAAAAATTATATTAATAGTGTTTCCTACTAATATTGATTGTACTCGTGGTTTATAAGATTTGGACAGTGAAAGTAACACTACTATTTATCTTTTATATTTTCCCTTACATTCATAAGTATAAATATCAACTCGTTGAAATTATTAATATGATCAAACACATTATCCTTCATTTTCTATCTTTAGCGAGTATAAATTCATTTTCATTATCAATTGATTATTTAACATGTTTGATGCAAATATGCATTTAAAAAAATCCCACAAATTTCTTGGAGAAATATCTTTTAACATAATCACTTTAATTCGTGGAACAAATATCAATCGAGCTGTGTTCACTATCTTTTTGGTGTTGTACTTCACTCTAAATCTTTCGTCTCACTTTATTTTTCTTTTTTCAAAACACAACAAATACCTTGTTGGACCAAATAGTCTTGGATTGTACATTGTCATAAAGAGAAGTCATTCCTCTCATTCTCTTCAAACAAATGAACATTCAACTTCAATACAACCATAACACATATCTAAAAAATACATAAAAAAATGAAAACTAAGATCTTATAATAAGTGATACCACACACAACTTGTCTCCCTCCCTTAATAGAAGGCTTAGCTCTAATACTAATTGTTAGAAACCAGCCAAGATAGCTGATAACTTTAATATAGTTCCACACTCCATACCTAACCTACAAACTCACAACAAAATATATTATTATTCAACTTGCAATTTTTACAATGAGAAAATTACAAACCGTTTCCTACTATTTTTCCAAAACAAAATTGTAAACTTTTTCACTCAATTTTTTGAATGAAAAAATTGCAAACCCTCTCAAAGCATGCAATTACCCAAATCCCAATACATTAATGTAATTAAAACTAAACCTCTCAAAGACATAAAACTAAACTCATAACTTATTTACATTCAATTAAGGTAAATAATTTAATTGATTACATTTAAAAATAATTATTTATATAGATTTTTTTAAGACGAAGGACATTTTTGTCCAATCAATATTAATATAATTTCTCTCTTCTTACATTTTATTCAACCAAACTAATGGAGAGAGATAAATACAATTCTCTCTTATGTTTCTTGACTTTCTTTTCTATTAAACAATATCTTAAATTCGTTTTATTTCTCATTTATTTATCTTTTCTCACATTATTCTTTATCTCAAGTTCTTCTCAAAACCAAATATAATCCTAATTTTTTCTTTGGTGTACACGTGTTTGGTCTGTGTAAATTTACTTGTCAGTGTTTGAATAAACGTGAAAAATGTTTAGTTCTTTATTATGTGCATGTGCAAGTTATCATTATATAAACTATATTCATTGATTTTAATATTTTGTTTATTTTTCTCTTTTAAGTTTTAAATGGTAAATTTTATGCGGTAATTTAAAATAAATAAATACATTAAAAAAATAAAATTGTATATATAATAGTTTAAATTAGTAAAATTTTGGAGTTACCACGATCACCTTCCTCCTCTATAAGAAGATCTACCCTACTAATAATGATGAATGTCAAATGTAAAATTTGGTTAATTATTTAGCTATTGAATTTATTGTGACATGGCAGTATATACTTATTAATTTATTGGATGTATATTCAATGATATAAACATTTTATAAATTACAATTTATTGATACATATAATAGCAAAATAAAAATAGATATTTTAGTCTTAATTTTTAATTTTGACTTATCTTTTTAATTTTCTCTCCCAAATATGTATAAAAAAAAAGACTAATCCAAGACATTTTGCGTTGGCCCTCCATGTGAGAACAATGAGTTGTTGCCAACTTTTGTAGTAATGGACTTTGTCTTCAAATATTTCTCCTTTGTATGTTAAAAACGAGCTATCTTGTCATGTACGTATCTTACTACATTTTAGTTTTTCTTTTTTAACGTATATATACTATAGTTTAAGTTAATTAATTAGAAATTGGTAAAGTGTATAGTTAAAACCTAATCCACCATTTTTAAATGTGTGTAGTCCTTTTTTGGGTATACGTATGTATTCTTTTTTATATTTATGATAAAAAGTTAAATATGTTTTTTTTTTGTTCTTTCAAAATTTATTAATTTCATTTTATTAGTCTTTACAAAATAAATATTTGATACTTAGTTTTTAACACAATTTTCCTCGATAATATTTGTATATATAGGTTATAGAAGTTTATGTGACAACAAATTCTTTGTGCCAAATTTTAAACCACTTAAAGAACTTGATATTTTAGATGTATGTAGATTGCAAACCGTACACCATATAGAGTATTATGATAGAAATCATTTGAATCTATGGTATATTAATAATTTAACATTCCACCAAACCAAAGGTCTTAATATCAACTATTGGAGATAAAATGAGATGTATATAGAGGGGTAAATTAAGAACTATAATTACCACACAAGAATAGAATGTGGAAATTAGAACTTTAAAATTAGAGAAAAATTATGGTCGTTGTCAAAGTATAACAACGTGTAAATTCTTTTATAACACATAGAATTTCTCAAACATTCTATAGGTACATCATCACTCTTCAAAATAAATATTTAAACTACATTTTAAAACACTCTACGATAAAAGTATAAAAAAAAGTCCAATGTAAATTTAAAATGTTTCTAATTAGTGCATCTTGTAACAAATAACTAAAACCAATATATATAATATTGGAATTTCCTCTTCTTTTACTATAATAAGCTATGTGCTTGTTTCAAGGTGTTTGAATTAAATTTACCATAAACTATATTAATATTTGTGTTCATTTTTATTTACGTTATTCAATGGTCAGATTGTGGAAGCACAATATAAGACAACAACAACTCCTAAGTAAGGATAGTGTATTTGCACATACTCCAACAACTAAGTAAGTTCGTATCTTAATTAAAATAAAATTTTTAAGATTATAATATCTTTAACCTGTGTTAGATGTTTTTTTTTCAGGACATCCTTTAAAATTTCTAGAAGCGGTCTCTTAGAGTTGATTATATATATTTGATATGATTTGTGAATCGTCATTTGATTTCAAACGTGTGTCTCTTATGATCATTTGACGATCTTTGTTATTGTACGATATAGATTTAGATCAGAGAATCATAATTGCTATCATACAACTTTGATAATATGTCAAATTAATTTCGATGATCCCTTGTCTCAATTTTTTTTTATGTGTTGCAATGTCTTGATTCAGCCATTATTTAGTTTTGAATCTATATTGAAGCAGATTAGATCTGAGTGTGATCCAAAACAAAAAGAATTATCATAAAATCAAATGAAATAAAAAATGCATACATACTAGTCAATAAAAATAAATAGGCAGACATGTACAATTTGTTACAATTGTAAAGAGGACGCCAAAGTCAAAGAAACAGTTGCTCTTCATTTATTTATTATTTATTAGAATACTATCAAATACTCTAAAGATACTTGAGATTAAATATTAGAAAAATAAATAGAAATTTGAATATATTTAATGTTCTGAAATTTTAAAAACATGACCCTTAGATTAGAATAGAATAGAATAGAGTAAACGTGTGAAGAGAAGATGACAAACATAAGAAATCAAAGGGAATGTGATGATGAAGTGTTATTATAGTGCCAAATGCATTGCATAAAAAGCAACTATATATACAATATTATAATTTGTCAGCTCTATGAGTTGTTACTTGCTTAAAATAACTAATCACTCCAACAATCAAATTCTATTATGTCAGTTATAAACTCGACTACTATTAATGATATTAATATTATTATTCTTTAAAATCATACATGTTTGTATTTATTAATAATTAATATTTTTTTATATTTAGTTGTTTAACAAATATCTTTATAAACTTTTGTCTAAAATTAAAATATCAAATGACTTTAAAAATGTTCTGATTTATTATTGAAGCAAAAAAATTATATTAATCATTAAATTCATGAAATAATAGTAATATGCGACTAAGTGAGAACTTTACTATATAGTCTAGAATAACTATAATTTAATAAGACTTCATAATCATTAATTGTTTTGGTTACTCTAATTATTAAAATTTTATTAGGACACATTCACTAAACTTTATCTTCCGACATAATAACATGTCACACCTAAATTAATGGAGAAAGTTTGAAATATTTTTCCTACTATCTTTCAATTTTTCCCAATGGAACGTAATCAAAACCAAACAATAACAATCAAAAAGTTGAAGATGAACATAAAAGGAAAGACACTTACAACTTTGTCCATGACCCTTCTATCCATTCAACTTTATTCTTTAAATTTTATTCTATTTATTCATCCATTCAATGACGTACTTTTCCTCCTAACTTCGTACAATTTATACCAATTTCGTTCACATCAATCAACCTATCAATATTTAATCTTATCACACATAAATAAAAAAACATCATTTTCAAATTAAACATTTATACACAAACATTTATTTTTAGACTAAAAATATATTTTTATGACATTTTATACTTATTAGTTAGTTTATTTATTAATTTTATCAAATATTTTAAGTTTAATCAAGTAATTTATCCCCTATTCGTTATATTTTCATTTGTTATTAGCTAACTTATATGTAATTTATTATTTATTATCAAACAAAGTTTTAAGATATTTCTTCCATATTTTTACCGTTGTAACTCTATTTAGGAGTAGAAATAAACCAACCTCACATGAGCCTATTATCTAATTTACGTTAAACTCAAACCAAACTTTTTGTAAATAGACAACATCAATTATTTTTTAGAGATATGTTTTAACTAAAATCATAAAAAGATCATGCTACATATTCAGAAAATCCAAATTTAATTTACATTGAATAAATATACGGTATGAAATTGATTTATAAAGAAAGACGTAATTTATTTTACAAATTAATGTTGTAAAAATACATTAGACTCAATATAAAAATATAAAATGATATCATAATTAATCCATCAAACGACTCACAATTTATTTTCACCCACCAAGCTTAATAACAGTGTAGGACATGAGATGGTGCATTGAAAAAAATTCAAAGTTCTATACATTGAATAAAGATAAGCTTTGAAATACGTTTATAACGAGAAAGACATTCTTACTTTACAAATTGATTTTGTAAAGATGAATTATAATTAATATAAACGCTAAAAATTATAGTCCACTAAAAATGTTAGACCTATTAGATCCGTCTATTTAAATATATACAAATAATTTTTTTGTTAATATTATCTTTATATTAAAATATATAATAGTAGAACTGTCGTTGAAAATTTTGGTGTCATGTACAAAGTTTAAATTTGGTGTCGTATTATTTTTTTAATACATGTTCTTTATTTTTTTTTTATGTTAATCAATTCGTTATGTTTCATATAATTAATTCATGTTTTCATATAATTAATTCATGTTGGATCT
>JBBPBR010000002.1:6624589-6635632 GCA_037974775.1 Cicer pinnatifidum
GCACTATTGTATATTATATTCAATCATAAATTTGTTAATTATTTTTTTTATTTTTTAATATATTTAAATATATTATTATAAAATAAAATCTATATATATATATATATAATTAAATTATCTAAAATATAAATCTCTTTGATTTTTTGTTGTATTGTCATCAAATTTGAACCCTACTTATTAACTTGTTAATCTATTTACAAAAACTACAACATTAATCACTTAAGTTGCGTTTTTAATGAAATAAACTTTTTAAATAGATTTTTTTTTAGTATGTGAGTCTCTAAAAATAGTCATATCAAATTTTAAAAATGGATCTATAACAAATACAACATTGATAATTGAAAACAAAATTTATAAAATACACCTAATTTTATTGTGTATAGATTCTGAAGAAAAAAGCTTAATTACTGTAAAATCAAAAACCATAAAAATATACTGTCTAATAAAAAAATTAATATAAGTACAGAAACCATAAAAAATATGCTTGAAATACAATTTCTAATGAAAAAAATTAATATAAAACCAGAAACAGAAGAAAAAAAAAATGCTTGAAATAGAGTGAAACTTGTGTTTACAAAAGATTGATGTAATGATAGTGATTCCTAACCCAAAGTTGAGATTCCTAGTTTATCTTTATTATCCCAATTAAGAAAGAAAAAAAGACAAAGCTAAGGTATTGCATGTGGGCACTATGATTCTCACCCATAAGCATCACTGGCTGCATATTTATCACACAAAAAAAAAAGATGAAAATAATTACTACAAGTTACAAAGAGAATGATTAGCAAATAAAGAAAACAACAAAGTTAGAGAGAGAGAGAGAGATAAAAGAAGAGAGAGAGAGAGAGAGTTCACTTTCCAGCAATGAATGTTTTCTTTCCTTTCTACAGTTCACACTAACCTCGTAGCCTTTTCCTCTGTCATAATCGTTAATAACCATTAATAATAATTATATTGTTATTTTTACTATTATTATTATTATTATTATTATTCATAAAGTCTTGATTTTTGGTTTTCTTCCTCATTATTATACACAATTGCAGTTTCACAAGTTTCTTCTTTTTTTTTGTTCAACCCATTTCCATTTTTTCACCAAGTTTGAAGCTTTTCTACTTTTCAACTACACCCAATTATCTCTTTTCTCAATCACAATGCATCATTGATTTGCAGCTAAGCCTTCATATTGTTAAATTTTCTCAACAGTTATTGGTATGCTGATTTATTCTTTGAAAAATCTGTTAGAAATTTGAATCAATGAATCATTCTTTGTTTGGTAATCTTCAATAAAGCTTTTTTTTCAGTTGACTTGTTCACATGTTACTTCAAAAGCCAATTTGACAATTGAAGATTGGTCTGCATGAATACTTAATTGTTTTTATGCTGATTTTTCTATATATAGATACAATTTCTATGCAATAGGCCTTAAGGTAGCATATTATTCCATCTATAAATGAATCTTACATGCAAAAATTCATTTTTAGTTTTTTTTTTACCATAGCATATATGCTTTGATGTGAACCGAACAATTTAAAATTTATTGATTAAATTTTTTATCAAAATTCAAGAAAGATTTGATGGTTTTAATTTTTGTTATAGAACAGTGACTTCTCCTTAACTCATACCTGAATAACTTGTGGCATTGTAGGGTGAAATTCAATTGGAATGATACATGGAAGATGAAATTGAGGACATGAGAGTCTTTTGGTAGACCCTTTTGTCTGTATGGGAGGCTTGTTACAATTTTTTGAATTCAATCAAGGGAGGATGGCAAAGAAAGTCCATGCTCACAAGAGACATCATGTTAGTAAGTGTTGTTTTTATTATATATTTAAACTTCACTTATGCTAAGAGACCTTAATTAATTCTATGTTTTATGTTATTAAGAAGCATAATTGTGCACTAATTTATTGCGATATTCATTCAAGCAAGTGGAATAAGACCAATAGTTGAAAGGTTGATGGTGTTAATAACTAGGGTGAATGAAACAGTCTAATTGTAAATGGTGAATAGTTTGTTACAACTTTATAAATATCTTGCTGAAATTCAGGATTTCCCCCCCTATTTTCCTCTCTAGTCACAAGTTCTTGACAGTACTTTTTTGTCTCTTCATTTGATTGATTTGTTTTGGTATGTTACTTGTTTCTGATTTTGTAATTACATTTTGTTCGACGCAGGCCTTGAAACTCCTCGAAATAGTATAGATCTTGAAGTAGAAACATCTCAGAAGTACGGTCCACAAGGAGAATTACCGGTACTTTTCGCTTCATATGTGATGGTTTTGATTAGTTAATTCATTGATAGCAAAATATTAAGCACAGTTTTGGTATTATGTTTCACTACTCTCATTCTTGAATTGTATTCTGATATTACTCGGAGTTCTTTCAGCATTATTATCAAGTAGAAGAAGACTGGTCTGCAAATAATTGTTATTCAAACGCGGGTTCGATGAAAAAGCTGATCAATGAAGAGCTATCTGAACGACCGAGCACCAGGCAGAATGCACCAAGTCTTGTGGCAAGGTTGATGGGGATAGATATGATGCCGGTAGACACTAAATCTGTTGCTTTATCAGATAGAAGAATAAGTGAAAATATAGGGAAGAAGTTTTCAAACAAGAGAACAAATGGAAGGAGTTCAGTTAGTTTGGAACGTTCCAACTTTAATTCTTCTAGCCATATTGAATTCGATTCGTTTTGTAAAGTCATCGATGACGACGATGATGATGGATGGAGCCGGAGTTTTGGAAAACCAAGGCCAAGGGAACATCCACAGGAAGAGGAACTTCAGAAATTCAAGAAAGAGTTTGAAGCATATCAAGCAACAAGGTTTCAAGAATGTTCAAAGTTTGTTGAAATCGGAAGTGTTTCTAGCCGATTTCTTGTTCAAGAGAATCTGAACAAGGAAAAAGTTGCACATAATAATACAAGTATGCAAAGGAAAATATTTTTTCCTTCAAAGAGCAGAACTTTAAGTAGAGACTTTGAAGAGTCCTTGATGATGAAATCTTATAACAGATTAGATACATCTTCTTCGCCGACACGAATAGTTATCTTGAAGCCTGGTCCTGATAATAGCATATGCAATCATGAAGAGAATTGGACTAATTCATCAGAAACTTTACCAGGTAGACATAGTATAGAAGACTTTCTTGAGGAGGTGAAAGAGCGTTTGAAATGCGAACTGCAAGGAAAAAAAGGTTCTGATGCGGTTCGAAGAAGTAAAGTTGAGACAGTGTTCAATAAAAAACCATCTGATCCTAAAGTTATAGCTCATCAAATTGTAAAGCAAGTCAGAGATAATGTGACTAGAGATGCTGACTCAAGTTCGGGCTGCTCAGAATCAACAAGGTCATACAAAGATGAAATGCAGTTCAATGGACTGAGTTTTCCCGAATTTATCAGTAGAGATACCAGGAGGTTCTTATCAGAGAGGCTAAGAAATGTGGTGAAAAGTGAAAGACATGACGATATTTCTGAGGTGAACTCAAGATCAAATGCATTGTACAATCAGAGAATTAGACTCAAACAGAATGGAAATATTTTGAAATGTGCAAATGATTGGGAAATATCAAAAGATGAAACAGAAATACAAACAGGATCTTTCAGGCATGAACTAGATGATAATAACATACTGTTCCACAGGGAATTGTCACCTAGGAACCTTGTAAGATCCTTGTCTGCTCCTGTATCAAGATCAGGAACATCATTTGGAAAGCTTCTTCTAGAGGATCGCCACATTTTAACCGGTGCTCATATTCGGAGGAAGCTTGAAGCTGTTGAAACTATGTCTGTTGATGTTAAGAAACAGAAAAAAGAGAGATTTAATAATATTAAAGAAAAGGTCTCCAATTTTAGATATAGTTTTGCTCTCAGAGGGAGGCTTTTTGGCAAGAGAGGTCAATCAATGGGAGAATCACATGGCGATGACTACCGTTGTGCAGTGAGAGATATCACAAGTGGTCCAACAGTTCTTATGAACTGTGGTGGTGAGAGACATGTAAGTTCATCATATATTTTTATTTTTTAACTTTTCACCCTGATGTCTTTTACAAAAGATGTACATAACAGTTGATACTTGATACACAATATTATGAATCTAATGAGATACTGGGATTTACTGTTAAACTTCGTTGTTACTTGATAACTGAACACAACAAATTACAAATCATAAATCCATAGCAAACATGTATTTTTTCAGATGATTTCATCTCTGTACGTTGAACGGGTTCTTGATACTAGTTTCATACATAGTTGTTTTCATAAATAACCATTTTGATTTTCTGCTATATGCTAGGAGAACTACACTGAAGTACCTCCTAGTCCTGCATCTGTGTGTAGCAGTGTTCATGAAGACTTTTGGAGGCGGACCGAATATTTAAGTCCAATATCAACTCCTGATGTGTCCTCAAGAGATGATACTGTTGTGCCTCAAGTTTTCAGAGATATCAGCTCTGGTTTAAATGGTATAATACAATTCTATGTTTCAAGCATTGGTCAGTGATTAGATTACCATAGTTTTGTATTCAAGAAAAGGCGGTTACGTTATTTTTAGTATGTTTTTTACTGCATTTGCAATTATAATCAACAGATAATCTTTGTTCTTTTCATCAAATGTTGAACTCTTTATGATAGATCTTTTTGTTTGTTGATTTGACAGAGCTAAGGAGACAACTCAATCAACTTGATTCTGATGTTCCCGAGGACTATGCTATGAAGCAAGAACCTACTGAGTCTGAATTGGTGCAATTAAAGGATCCAGCAGAATCTTACATAAGAGATTTACTTGTTGCTTCTGGTTTATACTTTGGTTCTTGGGATAAATCTTTGTTAAGAGGGGACACATATGCAAAGCCTATTGGGAAATCAGTTTTTGAAGAAGTGGAAGAATCTCATAAGAAATTGATCAAGGAAAATGATGAAAATTTTATGAAGGATCAAAGTGAGAATAAGCTACAAGACCACAAGATTTTGCTTGATTTGTTAAATGAGGCACTTTCAGTTGTTCTTGGACCACCTTTGACATTGTCTAGATTCAAAAGGAAATTATGCAACTCTTCGATGTTGTCGCCGCCTCAAGGAAACGAGCTTTTGAACTTAGTATGGGAGAGTATTCGCGATTCGTTGTATCTTTCGTCCGACATATGTTATTATTCAGTTGATAGTTTGGTTTCTCAACACCTGAGATCTATTCCTTGGTCTGGAATAATCAATGATGAGATCAATATATTGGAAAGAGAGATAGAATGCCTTATAACTAATGATCTTGTTGATGAACTCACAAAGGATTTGCTATGAAGGTTATACACGGTGTTGGTGTAGCACCGACTTCTTGGATTGAAGATGTGTTTGACACGTGTCAGTTTTTAACATTGACACATCTAGTTATATTCAGTCACTTGAATGTACTTAACTGTGTCGACATGTCAGTGTCGTGTTCGTGTCTGTGTTGATGTTTCAATAGGTTATACATGATTTACACAAACTGGAAAATAGCAGCCTAATTGATATAGTTGTGTTCTGTTGATGGAACAATGCATGAATATGTATGTGTATATATAAAGTATCTATTGTGTGAGTGTTTATGATATAGAGGGAATTGAGTTGTGGTAATACATATTGTACATGAGTGAAGTGAATAATTAGATTATTTTTTCAGAAGCAGCAAATTTATTGATGTTTATAGTTGTTAAATTTTTCTAACCTTTGCTTATACTATTATGTGAATACCAAATATCAATAATGAATTAGGTGAATGTTGTGTGTTTATCTGCCACTGATATTTCCTCCTCTTCTAACAAATTTAAGAACTAGTAACATTTTGTCTATAAAAATGACACACTATACTTTGAAAAGTGTTAATTAAAATTGATATAAATATAGATGTTTGATTGCTTTGAATTAAAATTGATTTTGCCTACCTCAATTCATGATTTCAAGTTAAAATAAAAAACATTTAAATAAATGATTTCACCTCAAACACAATTTTATTAAATTTTAAGATTTTTATAAAAAGTAAAACTAAAAAAATAAAATAGAAATAATAAAAAAATAAAATTGAAAAAAAAGTAAAACTGAAAAAAAAAATGTACTAAAAAAATGTAATTACTTGATTTCGTTGAAAGTCTCTAATATCGTTATCGCTGCCGTTTGTGAGTCGGAGCTCTATCCCGCCGGCTACCCTTCTAGATGCGACGGCAGTTACAGGTTTGGAATTTGGAATTCTGAATATTTTTGTTGATTTTGAACTGTTCCTTATTCCTTATCATATAATTGTATTAGCACGATATTCAATGTCTATATTTTTTATTCTTATTATTTACTTCAGAGTGTGTTTTGATACAATTATTTGAGTTTGTGCTGATGATATTCATAAAATAAAAGAATAATTTGGTGCAAGTTCCAAAAATAGGGAGGCATTTCCCTTGAAGCAAAAGATTCTAACTATAGCTTAATATTAGTTTCAATGAAATGCTACCACATTTCTTCAATTATATGCCAATGCTATAACTTTTATCAATGTGGTTACAACTCAATTCAACTCCACACTCATCTTTTATTTTTTTGGATTTCGACTCAACTCCCAAATTTCAATTACATTGAACCTTAAATCTTGGAACCCTAATTCCTTTCTCTAATCCCTAATTACTATTCCATCTAACTTTCATCCAAAACTCCAAAACCATTCTGATTTTGCCATCACCTTCTGGCACCTCCTTCCTTCTTTCTCAATCGTTTAGTTCTGGTTCGTTTCTATTCATCCTTACCAAGTTTTTTCTCTTGTTTATTCTTCTTTTATGTTGTTTCAATGGTTGTTTTGGTTTTTAATTTGAACATTTTAGTTTAGTTTTGATTGTTATTTTGGTGTTGTTTTGCTGAATTATTGTTCTTCTATTATGTTGATATTTTTTAAACATAAAATGAGAAGGGATTTTTTTCAAAAACTGTGGCTTGATTTTTTTCTCTTATTTGAGATTGATTTTCCTGTGGTTTTTGCACTGTAGGTTTGAAATCGTAATGAAAATTTGTAGATATTATTAATTATAGGTTTTCTTTGCTATGAAATGCATCTAAAGAAAATGTTTTTTTTAGCTTACTGAATTGTGCTACAAAACTGTGATGTGTGAATAAAGTGTGAGAGAAATGTTCAGGTTGGTGACTAAGAAGAGGTTTGGATGAAGATCAAAGGACTCATTATCTGAGTTTGAGTTTTGAGTTTGATTTGAGGAGTCGGATCTTAATATTAATTTTTCCTATTATGCTGTCCAAGTTTTTTAGATTGTGCCAGAATTTGAAACCCTATGTTTTTCTTAAGTTTTTTCCTTCTGAAAATTCTACCATGTATCATTAGGATTATTAGGAATTTTCATTGAACTCAAAGGTTCTTTGAATTTCTTAGAATTCAAGGAGCATTAATTAGATGTTCACAAGGTTCTTTGAACTCACAATGCACTATCGTACCATTCACAGGGCTTGCTACAGCTTCTGAGTTATTCTGGTCAATTTTAAGCACAAGTTATTATAGGTAACTGAAAAATGTGACTCAACATAACATTAATTAGATTAATGTGGATAAAGTGTATGGCTTCTTTTCTGTTTGAAGTATTTAACTTGAGTATTGGCAATAAAGATTTCATGAAATTTATTTGACAATGATTGATGTTGGATCAAGTAGGTTCATTAACTATCTTCATTTTTGTTGTTCTAATTTTTGTTTGTGGTTGAGGTGATTTTCTATTTAAGTGATTTTTAGTTCAAGGCTTCAAGCTAATCAGTATTTTTGGTTTGTTTCCCACGTCTTTAAAATTGCTCACTAATCAATACTTATGGATCATGAATATATCATCATTTCTCTTCCTCCTTCCTTTGTTAATCTATCACTTAATATTTTCTCCAAATTCCAATATTGTATCATAGCTATCTTAGATATGTTATTGGGCCAACCGTAAGTTTAGACAATCCTCACTTTAGAAGTCAATTGTATAGGGTTGAATTAAGCCTAAAATCTAAGATGGTATCATAGCATTGGTTGACATTTTAAATATCCAATATTGATCATGAGAGGAGTGTTGAGATCCCAGATCGATAAGAGACATGGCTAAATTAGTCATTATAAGGCTTGGTCAACCTTCGCCCTAAGCTAGTTTTGGCATTGATTTAGGCATAGTCCAAGTTTTAATACTGTGCATACTAAATCTCTCCTTTTCAATGTTGTTTTGCTTTATTACACACAAGTTTGGCAGTATATGGTACTTTTGAAAAAATATCCTGAGAAAAAAAAAAAGTGTTTGACAGACCTCCATCCCTTTTCTTCTTCAAACGGCTCCAGCCTCGGCAAAAGATAAGTATAATAGTCAACCGTAACCGTCTGTGCTTCCTCCGTACCGTGTTTGCTTTCTTCGAAGCAGATATCATAAGGCAAGCCTCAGACATTTCTGAAACAGTTTGCATCTTTGCTTTCTTTGATCTTAGTTGTTAAGAAAATTGTTACCTATGTTGTGATTAACTCAACAGTTATCTTCTTTAAAAAAAAAAACTAGTTATTGATTTGTATATGAGTAGGAAGGATATGAAGATATCCCTAGTCTTTTGACATGTGACTTCAAACAAGTTTTTTCATTTTTAATAATGAATAATATGAGGTGTAAACTCAATTATACAAACCTTGCTGTCTATTTAGAGTACACATATTGATAAAAATAGTTGAATTAAAATGGAGTCCAAGTACATTAAATAATTTTTGGATTTCTTTATTTCAGGATGGTTGAATTCTCAATAAGTAATGCTAGATATACTTACGTGCATGATCAGAAATACCCCTCTGAAGATGTTGATATACACCATATAGTTCTGAAGAGGAGTGGTGCAAAATATTTTTGTGTGTATGCCTCCGCACTTCTTGTGTTAGCATGTGCCATCTATCTGTATCTTCTTCAGGTATGTCTTCCAACAAATTTTCCTTGTCAGTGACTTGATGATTTTGAAAATTTTGTGACTTTTTCCTTGGTTATATCCCTTCTATTAACAGGAAAAATCTGTTAGCGTTGTTTATTACAGCTTACTTTTTGACATATTTCTTGTCAAGTTGTTACTTCGGAAGCCTGTTAATAAAGGTGAGTACCTGATAACAGGGCCTGTGATACTCATGCTCCGAAAGATTAATTGTTATTCTCATTGTAACCAGGGAAAATAAATGCATAATGTATGTTGTATTTTTTAAACTTATTTTAGTCATTTTGACAAGGTTAGCATTTGCTTGCAGAGTCTGTTGTGATTATGCCAGCTTTTGGAGTACAGCTTGAGACTCACTATATGAGGTAGTATTTTGTTAATCAGTTATTCAGTCAATAATCAACATTATGTTACGATACATCATACATGTAAATCTTAGTGTAGGATTGTAACATGTTTTATTAATGTACTTATTTTGTTTTTGATGATTTGTTACAGTGGAAAAGTCATCAGATGCTTTGTTCCCATTGACAAGATTCTAAAACCTGTTTTACTAGAGTGTGTGACTCCAGTGACTTGTTACTGGACTCTATCCTTGATTGTTCGTGAGGAATCAGAAATGGTGTTAGTTTTCAAGGTAAAGTTCATTTTTCTTTTGCACTCGGTTTCATTCTAAGAGTCATGGCAAACTGTTTTAAGTTTTTACCTATTGACTAATGAAGAATTTCTAAATTTGTCTGCTAGAACTTGCGACCGCCAGTTAAAATGCTGGTCCATGTCTGGAAGGCTTTGTGTGCTGCAACTGATAATAAAGAAGAGACTTGTACACGTACACAGTGAATGATGGACAGCTTTGAGTTCGTGATACTCCCAGCGGGGAATACTCTGGATTCACAAGAAAAAACGATTGCTATGACTATACTGGTTATGAACTCATTGATATGATTTCAAGTTGTTAGTGTGGAGATTATTTATAGCTAATCATAAAAAAATGAGCATAATTTCTCAAGGTGCTTAGATATTTTCATGTAGCAGATAATATAAAATCTATAACATGAATTGGCTTCTCTAAAGTATCTATTGAATAAGAGTAAAATAAGCAAATCAAATGATTCATTACACAATATCAATAGCACTTTTAGCGTCAAGGTTTTAAATCGGAATCATATATCGTTTGTGGCTGTGTCACAATCTTTTATATTATGGAGGATTGCAGTCAAATGCAGCTTCAATTGCGACTACATACACATAAGAAATCATAGTATCAAATATTTAAATATTAATTTCTACTTTTTGTTGTTGTTACAAGTTGTTTAATAGGATGGAAAAGCATGAGAGAGAAGGAAGATAATGTTTAAAACATAAGCTCCAAAGATAAAAGAAAGTGTAGAATCCTTGCTGCATAAAAGTCCCACAAGTTGTTACAAATCATACCTTTCTCGGCCTTTTGGCTAAGATTAAATGTAGTATTTGTTCTTATCAGTTTAATATCTGATATGTGAGCCATTGGCTCACACGATATTAAATTTATTTCTTGAAGGGGAGAGTCTTAACAATAGTTTGCTATTAGATCTCTCATGTGTCGCCTCTGCGTTGCACTATTGCATTGGCTTGGCGCACCCTACAAAACTAAATTCAATTTTTTGGTTGGCTTTTAATTAAATCTACGACATTATTCTGACATTTGTTGGGTTATGTAAATCTAACAACATTATTATTAGAGAGATTAGTTTTTACAATTACACAAGAATATTACATTCCATGAAAATATTTGAATTTTGAAGATATATTTTACTGTGTCTTGGATCAACCAAACATTTATTTAGACATTAAATAAACTTCTAAAATAAGATTTATATAAATAATAAAATAGTAATTTTTTTATTTATTAAAAAGTAATGACCTTTTTTTTTTTAATACTAACAACAATGTTTGATATTATTTTATTTAAATTGGACCTTTTTTGTTGTTTGAGATACAAATAATTTTAATTAAACATGCCAAAGTGCTGTATCTTTTTATAATTACAAGACTTTTTACTTATTGTATTACTTAAATATTTTATTTTCTTCACGTTTAAAGATGCGTGATGAAT
>JBBPBR010000002.1:6636023-6659746 GCA_037974775.1 Cicer pinnatifidum
TTAAATTTAAATATAAAAGCTTGCATAAACTAAAATAAAAAAATAATATATTTACAAATATCAAATACGTATTTAAACTTACTAAAAAAAAAATAGTACTTTCTATATTGTGTATATTTGGTGAATCAATTAAGTCCAAGATGTAGTTTAATTTATTATATACGAAAGATCCAACTTGTTTGATAAATATCAAAATTATTATATTAAATATCATGTTCTAAATTCTTATAGATAAGTGCAATCTTCTTTACTATTTTATTTAAAGATAACAAAATTATTAAAAAATACATCTTTTTTCTCTCTTATAATTTCAATAATTATAGAAATAAATATATAAAAGTAACGCGTTTTTAAAACAAATTTGTTACTATAACTATTTTTTCAATATACGTAAACTTTTTTTTTTTTGTTTTTTTGTTTTAATGGTAAATAACTATTTTTTCAATATACGTAATTTTTTTTTTGTTTTAATGGTAAATATACGTAAACTTAAGATAAATATAGAAAGGCCCATTAAGATAGGCCCAATTTATGAACAAAACAAAAACAAACAGGGTCTAAGGGTTTAACGGTTTACAACACAGACAAGAAGAAAAAGTAGCAAGAAGAAACAAAAACTCAACAATGGTGTTTTCAGAAGAAGAACTAACGAAAATATTCAGAGTCTACAAAACAGTTGTACAGATGATAAACGACAGAAACTACGTTGTTCCAGATTCCGACCTAAACATGTCGAAACAAGATTTCAAATCGAAATTCGGAGAACACGTGAAGAGAGAAGACCTAGTTATTAAAGCATCCAACAGAGATAAATCTTCAGATCAAATTTACGTGTTCTTTTGTGATGACGCTAAAGTTAGTGTTAAGGTTGTTAGAAGTTTTTTTAACCGTATGGCGGATGATAAGGTTGGTAGAGGGATTATTGTTTGTCAGACTCAGCTTACTGGACCTGCGAGGAATGCTCTCAGTGAAATTTGTTCGTCCAAACATCGGCTTGAAATTTTTCTGGTATTTGTTTTTGTTTTTGTTTTTTTGTATTTTTTTTAATTCGTTATGTTAGTTAGTTAGATGTAAAATTGATTTAGTTGAAATTGTAAGTGTAGAGTGATTTAGTGCATGTTTGGTTTAGCTGTGGAATTGACAAAAATCATGTTGATTTTGTGTGTGGATTAAAATTGATTTTAGTTAAAACTGAGTTAAAGGTAAAATAATTTATGTTTAGATTTATTAAAGTAAAAGTGACTTGAATGATAAATTTCAGTGTAAAAATCATGTTTGAACTCAAAAGCTATGGATACTAGGTTCAAGTTAGAATCAATTTTGGAGATAATATTAATTATACTTATACTATCCAAAGATGTCTAAGTCAATTTTACCCCTTTAGCATTGATTTTGAATCCTCCAAAAGAGGAGCCAAACATGCACTTTGTATTTTGTCAATTTCAATGTGAACTAAACATGCACAATGTATTTTGTCAATTTCAATGTGAACTAAACATGCACAATGTATTTTTGGCTCCACTTTTGATAGAGGCTGTTGAAGTTGTGGGATTTTAGAGAAAAGGAGAAGAAAAAATAATAAGGGTTTGAATATTATTGATAATAGCTTAATACTGAATTGATTACAATAGACTCAATATTAATCTCTATTTATAGAGAAACATAGACTAAATCCTAAATTAGGAATAAATCATAATAATAATAAGAGATATTCTAAGATTCTCTATGATTATAAATTGATCATAGAAAATAACTCAAGATACTCTAATATAATATAAAAGATATTATAAGATATTTTCTAATATTCTAACACTCCCCCTCAAGCTAAAACTTACTAAGTTTTAGCTTGTTACAAGAAAACAATGTTTTGCTCCGTAAAATAGTTAAAAAAGATGGAAAGGCAACTCAGGGATGCATGTGAAGTCGGAGAAAATTGCTATAAATACAGCCTAGCCAGATAGCCGGAATGATCATCAGCATGAGAGAAATTCATGGCAAGCAGTTGAACAAAGCAGGGTCCGTCCTTCTAAAAAAATGCATTTGGAAGCTTCAAACCAATAATATCAGAGACGCGTGCTTCAAGGAGAGAAAGGTAAGGCCAGTACATCTGGGACAAAGATCGGGCCAGTGCATCTGGGACAAATTGCCAAGATAAAGTGAGTCATGTAAATAAAAGATATCGTCAGAATAACCATCAATGGAAGAAGAAGTCGTCACTAATATGATTCATCTGTGGGAAAAGATACACCACCGGAATGATCATCGGTGGGAATAAAAGCCACTGTTATAATCTATTAGTAAGAACTAAATTGCATGACAAACACCAAAGAGGAAGCAGCACGACTCTAATGAAACGAAGCCATGATCGATCAGCAGAGTGAGAAAATGCATCCAAAACAGAAGAGACAATGGTTGTTTCAGAAAATTTGCTGGAATACTTTTCCAGCAGCGATGGCAGGCAGCAGCAGCAGATGGCGGCAGTAGCAGACAGGGCAGCAGCGAAGACAGGCAGCAGATGGTGGCGGCGGCAGATCTACTCGCATGAGAGAGATTAGTAGCGCGTGAGAGCGCGTGTGACGGCTTTTGGCGACGCGCTTTCAAGCATGACCTGATTTGGAGATGACTGCTATTCGCAGGAAAATTTGCCGAAAAATAGTGGCAGCAGCGGCAGTAGCAAATTGAATGGAAAACGAGTGAAACGTGTCGAAATGTTGGAAAAGAGAAACTATGATTATATTCCCTAACTGTTGGGAACTCGGCAGCGGAATAAAAGCGGAATCGTTCAAGGAGGATCGAAATAGGCTCTAGATACCATGTTGAAGTTGTGGGATTTTAGAGAAAAGGAGAAGAAAAAATAATAAGGGTTTGAATATTATTGATAATAGCTTAATACTGAATTGATTACAATAGACTCAATATTAATCTCTATTTATAGAGAAACATAGACTAAATCCTAAATTAGGAATAAATCATAATAATAATAAGAGATATTCTAAGATTCTCTATGATTATAAATTGATCATAGAAAATAACTCAAGATACTCTAATATAATATAAAAGATATTATAAGATATTTTCTAATATTCTAACAGAGGCAAAATTGATTTCAGAGGTTTAGAATTGATTTTGACTTGTTTGGCTGTGTTGTCGATGGCGGATGATGGACCATGGTGGAATGGAAAACAGTCCGCCATATAAAACGCCACGGCACTGCCATTCTTCACAAATTATCCATGTCTGTGTTGTCAAAAAGTTCGCCACTGCATTAAATTGAAAGTTGTTGGTCAATTTAGTTTGTATGTTGTAAAAGTGATCATTCTTTGAACTATTATAGATGGATGAATACAAATAATTTGGTGGTGATCTCTTCTTAGTTATTGTTTGCATGCTAATGCCATCGCTAATACTACTGATGAAGTTGAAGTAGAGACTAAATTGATTGATGATGTTCATTTGAAAGGGTGACACTGAGTTTATAATTTTGTAAATTTAGGGGACTAGATTGTCCAGCCTTTGCAATATTAACGATCAAAATGGTGTTTCAATCGAACTAAATTTTACAAGGGTGATTGTTAGGATATACACATAGGGGTAATTAGGAGTTTGTTAGTAGTTGTGTTCCTAGGTTGTTAGTAGTGGTATAGGTGTACTTGCTTTGGTGTTTCTGTTATTAGTTAGTTATCTAGGACCTAATTCCTATCCTAATGTACTGGAAGTCTTTAAATAGAGGCTTCCACCCCTTTAGAAAGGATCTTTTATCAAATTTAGAAATTGAGTGGTGTAAACCATTGTAGGAGCGTATCCGCTCTTGTGTATCATTTTGTTTGGAGAGATTCTCTCCTATTATTTCTTATCTTTTCTTTCTAAATATAGTGTTCTTCCTCTAAATCAAGGAATCCAATTCTTGGGTTCCTAACAATTGGTCCGACCTGCCGGATTCGAAGGAGTGCCAGTGTGCTTGGAAATAGAGGATTGGTGGGCCAAGAAGGTGGAGCTGCCCAACTTTTCAGGGACTGATCCTATTGGGTGGGTTGCAAGGGCTGAAAAGTTCTTTGTGGAGCATGAAATTCATGGATTCGATAGAGTGCAGTGGGCATTCATGAGCTTGGATGCTTCGATACTATTTTGGTTTCGTTCTTGGGATCAAGAAAACCCAAATCCAACTTGGGAATCTTTTTCCACATGTTTGATCCGTAGATTTGGAAGGAGAAACAATGGTTGTAAGGCAGAGGAAGACAAAACCCACAAACAAATTCTTTGTGAAATGCTAAAACAAGAAGAGAAAGATAAACGCGAGGATGAAGAAACCAGTTCTTGGTCTCAAAAGATTCTGACCAGCAATGTGTCTTTGTCAAAACTGTCAAATCAAGAATCATGCACGATGACAAATGAAATCCGAACACCTCTGCCAAAACAGTCGGTTGTCCATCAGCTTGCGCAGAGCTTCGGACATACTGCATCGCTGGCATTAGTCAAGCCACCACCTCCGTCGGAACCGCCTGGTGTTGATCACTTTGAGGCGGAGAAGAAGGAGAATGGGGTCAGCAAACATCACAAACTGATGCAAGAACTGAAGACCGACGTAAAGCTACTGAAGGAGGGAATAGAAGAAATGAAGAGTGGAATCAAGGAATTAATTCTGATATCAAGAAGTAAATCAAAAACAGTGTCAGGGCAGTTTCAGATCAGCCTTGTGCCTTGTGAAATCAAAGAACACTTTTTGGAACTCAAGGAGAAACCGAAGTCTACTACTGAGATGGAAGACTCTATCAAGAACGGGCATACAACATCAGCAAATCAGTTGTGTACTGCAAGGGGGTTGCCGATGGAAAACCAAGAACCATCAGAAAAATCAGAATCAATAAAGAGCGGGAAGTTAACAGAACAAGAATCGATGAAGAAAGATTCAGAAAAGGAAGAAAATCCAGTCTCGCATTTGTGGTTGAAGAAGGAAACATCACATGCCTTAAATGACCCGTTTGGTTGGAGGAACAGTGCTAGAAAGTTCTTTTTGATTCAGAAAACTTTTGAAGAAGATGAGCGATCTATCAAAGACTTAAATTCTGGAAATTTGGATATGGAGGAAGTAATGTTCAGCGACAAACAAACAACAGTGGCAGAGGAAGAAGGAAGCAGCCACTGTATCGTGCGCAAAGGCACTGGTTCTGTGTCCATTAAGATTCCGGCAAGCCTTGTGCTGTCGCTAGATTAGAAAGTGCAATTAGAAACAACAGGGTGCGCAGTTATAGGGAAACCAACCACAAAGGAACTACATCTGATGGCTTATTCGCTGATTGTAGCTCCCCCACCACCACCAAAACCACCAGACTTGAAGGACAGCAGCAATGAGTTGCCACAGCTCAAGGTTCATCAATGGCATTGTTGCTTTCTCTTTTCTTGTCCTTGTGTATCGTCTATTTTTGTTTTTGCGGAGCTTTCCCCCATTAAGCCATACTCGATGCAGCAAATGTTCTCTTGGATTCAAACTGTCTCCTTGTTCCTCACATCGAAATTGTGGCTTTTCAAACTGTCTCCTTGTTCCTCACATCGAAATTGTGGCTGAAAAGCTTCTCGAACATTTGCCTTCCACCACCACCTTTGGTTAGTCCAATCCCGCGTTCGAGAAATCCGACACAACCAGATTGGTCCGACCGCCATTAAATAGAGGCCGTACTTTGTTGAGCAATTCAGAACTCAGCGGGTTTGCAGCTATGGCAGGAAAGTGCAGAAAAAGGGAATATGAAAGTGCCTAAAGCTGAAGTTGAGTCCTCAACAATGGGATCATGGAGGAATTTTTTTATTTATTTCATTTTTTACCATTGAACAAGAAGACTTTAGTATATGTCAACCTTGAGGACAAGGTTGTTTTGAAGAGGGGTGTAGTGTTAGGATATACACATAGGGATGATTAGGAGTTTGTTAGTAGTTGTGTTCCTAGGTTGTTAGTAGTGGTATAGGTGTACTTGCTTTGGTGTTTCTGTTATTAGTTAGTTATCTAGGACCTAATTCCTATCCTAATGTACTGGAAGTCTTTAAATAGAGGCTTCCACCCCTTTAGAAAGGATCTTTTATCAAATTTAGAAATTGAGTGGTGTAAACCATTGTAGGAGCGTATCCGCTCTTGTGTATCATTTTGTTTGGAGAGATTCTCTCCTATTATTTCTTATCTTTTCTTTCTAAATATAGTGTTCTTCCTCTAAATCAAGGAATCCAATTCTTGGGTTCCTAACAGTGATACTTGTTAATTGAGTGATTCTTGTATTATTAATTTATAGTAAAGATCCCATGCAAAATTGTACAAATGCGTAGAAACAATGACAGGAAACAAAGCTGTAAAATTCTTCCATGTCATTAGTGGATGAATTTTCTTACAATGGATAGACTAAGAATAGATGAACTAGTAGAGTTTGAGTGCAAGATTGCACAATATAGGAGAAAATGATGGAAAATAAAGATGTGAATTTCTGTTACATGTCATTAAGAGATTTTTTGTTTGTTAGAATAGATAGATGATAGAGAGATAAATAGATAGAATAGTTTTTTTTTTTTTTTTGTGTGTCGGTGGTGGTTGTCGTTAATGGTTAAGGTAACTGTTGGTGGTGTAGGAGGATGAACTGTTGGTGAACGTAACACATCACGAGCTTGTGCCAGAACATCAGGTGCTCACCGACAATGAGAAGAAAGCCTTGCTCCAGAAATACACTGTCAAAGAAACTCAGGTCAGTGTTTTTGTACTTTTTTTAAAAAATAAAATATTATATATTTGATTTGATTTTTGTATAGATTAAACCTTAAAATATGTGGATGAGATTTTCTGGTATGCTTTTGTTGCAAATATAACTGTTTCCGATGTTTTTCTGGGATTCTGTAGTGAGTTTGTTGTGTTTGTACTTTCTACATCTTATATTGTATTAGTAATAACCTTATTTAACTAGTGACCGAATTTTCAGCAACTTGTGGTTGTATTAGACTCAATGATTTGAATCAACAAAACTGTTTTCTACAAAAACTCCAAGCTTGTTAGTTAAGATACTAATCCTGCATTGCACTTCAATGATATTCGAATTGGAAACTAACCTTTGTAAAGCTAATAATAACATCTCCAAATTAACCAAGTAGTTATACTCAAGTGGTTAATGAGTTTCTATTAAGGATGAATTGTCCGAGAGAAATCGAGTTTGAATTATGACTGAAACAATCTCTGGCAAGGCTTTAGTTACCTTCTGACCGAAGTCTGGATTGGACAATTCTATTGCATGCATCTTGGATTGGTTTTGCCATGCAGGGGCATGCCTAAAAAAAGTTAAGTGCAAAAACCAAAAAGAAATGCTAAATTCTGCAACCCAATAGAATAAGATTATTTCATATTTGATGGAATACAAAGGATAGATGAATCCAGTCTGTGTGAACTTTTGCTTAAACAACATAACATACTATTACTATTACTACTACAGTTAATCTCATCATTGAACAGAAAAGCCTTCTATTTCTAGATTAAATGTATGCATCTACTAAGTTTGGACAGTATTTGTTCATTAAAGCATAGTGAAAGTTTAGATGTATTATGATCCTTGTCATTCTTTTGTTTTGGGAGCTTTTGAATCTTTTTTGATTGGCAACTTCTTCCGGTGAAGATGTAATTGTTAGTATTAAAACTCCTTCATTCTTTATATAATGTATTGATCTTGTATGTGTGTATATTATCCTGTATTTGCAATTATAGTATTCTACTACAAATTTTTGTTACGATTCATTATACATCTAACCAGTAAAATATCCGTGCATTCACAGCTACCTAGAATCCTGATGACGGATCCTGTTGCGAGATACTTTGGACTAAAGCGTGGACAAGTTGTGAGGATTATCCGAAAGAGTGAGACTGCAGGAAGATATGTTACATACCGATTTGTCGTATAAGAATTTTGTTGAGATCATCAGCCATATACTACTACTTTTGCAATGTGTTACCTACTAATATTTCTGCAAAGCATGCATAGTGATTATATAACTTTCATTTTATTTTGTTTACTGTAATGTATTACAATGACAAAACAACATGACATAAGTTGTTATGGTTGCTAACGTCAGTCATTAATATTGTACTTTATATTGACATGTAAATTATTTTGCTAAGATGACATATGTTTCTATGTGTAGCAACTGATCCTATCGGTTTTACATTTGATATGTCAGTCCACACAATTTTATAAATTTATTTCTTGAGGGGGAGAGTTATCAACAATAGCTTGTTATTAGGCCTTTTGCGTGTTTCTTTTGCATTGCACTAGTACATAATCTAATTTTGGGTTGCTTAATAAACATAGTAAACCTGATTTTCCAAAAAAAAAACACACTAAACAACTTTCTTTTGGCATTTAAAATTTAAATTTCTTTCTCAACATTTCTTATTCTCATAGTTATTTATTATAGCTGCTTCTCTTGGCTTATATTTCTAATGGGGAAAATAATTCACAAACTATAAAAAAATGTTCCACAGAAAACCTTATGAACATTTTGAGTAGAAAGATCGAGCAACAACTTGTGGCAATTGCAGCAAAAAGAGTCCTTAGATTACATTGTATTTTGATGTTTCAATAGAAGTTTGAGTTTTTTTTTTTGTAAACTTATTAATGTGAAGTCATTCTAATTTTGTATTTAGTTTGGAATATAATGACCTATTCACTATAGGACTACTAGAGCAATTGCCTTCGCATCTCTCAGATAGTGTCGGGTAACGAACATATAGTGCAGGTTCAGACATGATAGTGATCATATCTTGGGTTGGTAACATTACCGTTTTGGATTACTTGCTAAGAGAGGTTCTTTTCGTTTTGAAAGAATTTCATAAAGTGAAGGTATTTCTATGAATTGGATTTCATAGAACACATAAACATCTAATGATTTTATAGTTGATGAACAATTTCATTTAGTTTTACTTTTTGAAAAAACTTACATGAGGGTTGAATCTTGTAAAAAGATGTTTGTCTCGCACAACACATCAAGTTATGATTTGAATCATTGCTAGGCAAAATACCTACATTTTATGTCTACAACTCATTGAACATATTTATAGTATATCATTTTGTAGGAGAGAAGATCTGAAGTTTATCTAAAGAATCTTTGTTAGTATATTAAAAATTAATTCTCATAATGTGTTAATTTCTTAAAAAATATATTATTCTATCTTTTATAGTTAATACTTAAGTTTCACGTAAGATTCTATAGCACTAATACTTCGTATGCTTTTTGTGTGTTGGTGTTGGCCACTTTCACATTCTCGAAATCCAAATTCAATTATTTTTAAATTTGGCACATGAAGAAATGGTTTGAACACTAATTTCACATCAAACTGATGGTGGCTTTCTCGTGTGATATATGGTTTTGCATTTTCACTCATCCATTCTATATTGATACACAGATAGTTAGCCCTAAACTAAATTGTATATCAATTATTGATTGATTATGTGTTTTCACGGTAACTCATCAATTATTGTCACATCTTTATCAAATGGCATTATATCCATGTAAGCAACTGTTTGACAGTTGTTTCATTATTTTTAACTAAACAATGTTGCAGTACACTCGGATAAAAAAGAATGGTTTTGCAGTGGAGCATTATTTCTGTCGAATTGATCTCATCACTAGTAGTAGTAACAACAACTTCAGTTTCTTCTGAAGTCTCAACTCCTTGCGGAATGTAAACGCTGTACTGCACGATCAATGCAAACTTTCTGTCTTTGTAATCCATGCCACTTATTACTTGAGCCATCACTCATCAATCCAAGCTTGGCTATTTGATTATGCAGTGCCTCCAAGTTTACCAGAGGAACAGTGGTTGGTCGCCCATGAGCACACTGAACAGTGAATCCCTCAATCCGTCATGAAAACTGCCTTAAAAAATGCACAAACATTAAAACAACATATATCTTACCTGGAAACAAAGTGATGTATGCTTTAGCTCTTCAACTAGAAGGGAACATTCTGATGGTAGCAATGAATCCCCAAACATAATTGCACCTTCAGAAAAAAAAACATTTACAAAATTAAAAAAATAGTGCTGGACACTGCAACATGTGGATGAACACATAACCAAAAGATGAGAGTTTTTGCTCATGATATTCATAAAATAAAATAATAATTCCGAGCAAGTTCCAAAAATAGGGAGGCATTTCCCTTGAATAATGCAAGTCGGTAGGATTGTTATAATCAATACGGCTTTGTAGATAATTATGTCCTGAGCTCTCTAACTTAATTGAAAAAATTATCCTCGTTTACATGTAAGAGCAAGGCTTTCTGAACTAGTGTAAGTGGTTGTAGCTAGTGAGATTAGGCATATACCTCTGCATGCTTTCAAATTTAGGAGCCGTACCACAGAGGGTGGCATTGTTGATGATCCATCAGTATCAGCTAGCTGAAGGTAAAGATAACTTTGAAGTTAAAAATGCTAAAGATGTCCCATTATTAAACGATGAGAACTAGCAAGTAAGAAGAAGGCTTTAATCAGAAATTTTGTAACCTGCTGAAGAAACTCTAAAAGATCAACATCGTTTAAATTGACACCTAAAATGTATGGTACCTTCAAGTAAATAATTAACATCAGTAAAATGAAAAGCAAAATCACGTCAGGTATATATTTAAAAAAGTTGACAATAACTATCGCATAATTTTTAAAAAAAATATCAATAGAAAAATTGAAGGGGGAAAAAGATAGAGTGCAGACAGCAACAAGAGTGACGGTCATTTGTCTGTTGAGAATATCCAAATTCCTGCAAAGATAATCAAAACAATCAAAAAAGCAACAATAACAAATTGAATGAGTTTGGTGTTAGTTTTTCTTTTACTTAGTTTGAGCCTGAGTTTTTATTTCATAAGTAGAATCTTATAAGATTTTGAGATGCATCCCATGAACGGTAAGTTATGGAAAAGACTCTCCAATACTGCAACATTGATTATCTTATGACCATTAATCAAGCTAACCATGCAAACTCTGTGAGATAGCCAGTGAGGTATACCTTCTAAAGGAATCAGAATTTTGAGAATGAATGTTACAGATCCAGCCCCAATCTTTAATCTGTTCACTGTAACTATGAAGTAGTTGATAACCAATCTCCGGAAGCACCTGTATGAAGCATTGTTCTAACAGTTTAAGAAACTAAAGACTCAAAACACGTCACACTTGACATTTACATTAAATTAAATCCTGTAATGCATACGATATGATGCATACCAGCTCCTCTTCAGCATCTAGATAGGTTATTGCTTTTGCTTCTCCAGATAATACCTATATTGAACTAGTTTAGTGAGTCATACTGGAGAAATATTTATGACATTGAATGCGATGCGCACAGTTTACCTTTTGGCGCAATTCTTCCAGTCTGATTCTTTCATCTGCAGCATGCTGTCAAAAAAAAAAAACTATCACAATGTTACACATCCAACTTTCCTGACAGGGGTTCTCAGTTCTCACTGGTCAGGAGAATGCACATGTATGAGTAAGCACTTGTGGGCGTTTCTGAAGCTTTTTAAAGAAATGATTTAAGCCATGCTGGGAAGTCCAGGAGGTCAGGAAGAAGAGACGACCCAATGGGTCTGCATGGTATAGGCAAGGGGTGTTTGAGGAGAGATGATGTGGGTGTCTTGGGTAGAGTACATTATGCTTACTCAAAAGGAGTGAGATAAAAGAAACTCTGGGTTGTGCTATGAGTCACAGTGTAAGTTGAACTGCAATAGACAGATACAACAAGAAGATTAACAGGAGGGCTTAGCTGCATGGGTCACTCAAAAGATTAACTTGTAAATATCCACTACGTTATGTCCTTTTAGAATGTGTCATAGTAAATATCCACCAATGCTATGCATGTCAACTAGGAGAGAAATTCAACCATGATATTCAACAACTGACCTGATCAATAACAGCAAGGGTTCTGCCAGCCACGATTGGAATGAATTTCTTATCCACCTGATGGAGAACTTTGGCATCCTCGAGGCATTTCTTACTGATAGTTTCAGGTATTAGTGAATCTCCAGCAAGATGCAAGAACCCAGAAGAGATGTCCAGTACATTTTTTTGACTTTGAATGTCAACTAGTTTATCTTTCTTCTGCACAAAGATTGTAATCCTAGTCAGATCACAAAATCTCCTACATACTAAAGAAAAACTCCTATGTAATGTAATATGTCTCTAAAAAATTGACCACGTTACATGAGTTTGAGGTGAGCAGCTCCTCCATTTGGTCCCATAATCTATGGAACCTTGTACTTCCCTGGATACCGATTCTGAAATACAAGATAATACGGGTTTGACAACAAATTATTAAGTGACAAGAAAAAAAATTAAACTACAAGAACAGTCCAATTATATTGACAGTAAACTTCTTCAGTACAGAAGATAATATTAGGAAATGCAAGAGTTCCACAATTTTGGTATTGGTTTTTGGCAGATTTTGTAACAAAGAAATACCCAGTTTTACACAGCATAAAGAAATTAATTGTAAGTAAATTTCTTATTTTAGAATTAAATAGTTCCTCAGGATAATATCTATAAGACATCTACTAAGGCATCAATCCCTTTCAACTCACTCCTAATTCAAGGCTGGGCATTATTTCACATGATTCTGAGCAAAAACTATTTCAAATGAACTGATATTTCTGGACAAGACTTGTGAGAGCATGAGAATAAAGTTTTTGGAACAATTAAACTCACCCCTGATTGGATCATTCTGTTGAATTTTAAAAATTTCAGACCCATCAATCTCGGCAATGTCATTAACCTGTGTAGCCTCCAGAACCTCCGAACACCCTTTCACATTAGTTCTATGATCAGGGAGAAACCACAAGGGATCAGTGAGAAATTATTTCCAACAACTCAGCAACTGTAAGGTTCAATAAGATAATAATACTGTACTTTAATTCTTGCAATAGATCTTCATTACTAGCATGAAAAGCACCAGGAGGATGTTGAGAGTATTTAGAATCACTAGCTACTGCAGATTCCAAAGCATAAGTCCAATTTGATTTATGGAATAGTGTTACATTAAAAAAGGGTGCAGAGGGTGTAAAACAAAGTGAGAAAATGAAAAACCTAGAAGATTGGAAGTAGGGTGGGATGCTTTGCCAGTAGGTCTTTTAGCTACCGTTTCTGGAGGCTGATTTAAAGAGAAAAACCTCCTTTTACTTCTATGAAATGGAGGAGCTGAGAAGCTTCTTTTAGATCTTACTTGAGTCTTCTCCAAAGTTGGATGCCTAAATTGATCCTTTTTGCCTTTGTTAGTATTGGGTCTCTTAGAGTTTCTAATACTTGACTCACGTAATAGCCAGTCTGGATCCTCATTTAAAATATCCAACCTTTTAGTGAAATATGTATCACCGAAATCAGGCCAGTCAACCAATCTGTTGAATATTCCATTACAATCAACAGCACCATCAAAACTAAATCCACTATTGGCAAAACTTGAAGTGCAGGGATGCTGGATAGCATTCCTTGACATATCATCACCGAGGTTGTTCCCAGTTTCTTCGTCGTCAAAAATATGTGTACGATGGATCTTTTTACAGCATCTAGATGTTCCTCCAAGATCGTAACTGAAGTTTTTCCAATTTTCTTCCTCATCAAAAATTTGTGTACCATGAATCCTTTTATAGCATCTAGATGCTCCTTCAAGATCATTACTATCAATGGTATGATAAACACCCAATGCAGTAGCTTGAAACGTGGCTTCTTGATAGACAGGATGCCATTCAGAGTTTGACAACAGATCATCAAAACCAGTGTTTTCTTTTTGTGTTGCCGAATACCATGGATTTGAAGGGAGAAAATCATCATCTTCAGAGGTCTTCAATTTTTTTGCAACTTTTACACAAGGACGGGCATACAAATCCTTACCACTGCAACAATCCTCCCCCAGATTTTTCTCGCTCCAAAAGCTATCAGTTTGGAGTTCAAGTTCATCACTTACAAGCAAAGCCTTCTCGTGCAGGATATTTCCTTTATGTGTAGAGCAGCTCTTTAGAAAAGGCATCTGAAAATCCCCACTAATCTCTACATCATAACCGAGCCCATGGCAATCATAATCTTCAAATGATCCACAGATCACACCAGCATCTACTTTATTTAATTTTCTTCCATGTGAAGAACTTGATGCATAAAAAGGTATATTATCATAGAAACTTTCTACAGCAGGACACATAACATCCAAAAAGTAATCTCCTTGTAATATATCATTGTTATCATACCTCAAAAAACTGCTATTCTTTTTTATGATAGACATGCTTTTGGCGTATGAAACATCCAGTGAATTGCCAGAATAACCGGTCTGACAAAGAAGGCCTTCCTTATTTTGTTTCTCTCCGAACATCTTGGTCCCTCGATGTAAGTAACCAACAGAGGTTCTCACATCCTCCCTGTTGCATTGATGGTTGTCATCTTCAGTTAGCCTGTGTGAAGTGGAAAAGAAGAGGTCTAAACAATCCTTACGATTTTGGTTTCCAAATTTTGATATATCTGCATTAAAGATATTTGAAAACAATCATCAAGGGCTAAAAGAGAAACCAAACCAACATGACCTACAGTAGCCTACGTAGATTTAAATTATTTTTCTTGTAATGTTTTCCTATAATGAGTATGTTACTTGATCAAAATTGGTCAGACTTAATTAGTGTAAAGGAAGGAAATTGCATGATCACCAAATTAGAAATTTTACCTTCTTCCGCTGAAATTGTGTTGACATCTGCATCTACTTTCTCCCGTTGATCTTCTTGAACCATATAATTGGATTTCTGGGAGGAATCTCCTGAAGCATCTCAGAGTTAAATAAAAGCACCCAGCAATTAGTTGTATTATATATTATCAATAAGATACCGTGAGATGGTATACCACAAGCTATGCTTCCCTCCCATAATTGTTTGATGACCTTTTCAACGAAGTTTAGTATTGGAGCCCAATCCTTAAAAGGTGGGGGGAAAAGAAAATAATCAAATTTGTGTAGGAAGGGATGTCATAAGATAATTCATACTGAAACTATAACATGGGGAAAAAGCTTCAAATCTCTGCTAAGCTAACTGTTCCTTGTTGGAGTTCATTTACACCACCCAGATTACATGTGAAGTATTATAAAATCTAGAAAGTAAAAACTAAACTAGAACACCAAATCCAAACATTTCCCACTAAATGAGGTCGTCTACATGGATCAAATGACAGACTATATATCTCTAGTTCTCTATTAATGGTTTGACCAATACTTTTCCTTGATCTCCCTCTACTTCTAACTATTGAACTATCTTCTATCTTTTCAACCTTCATTACCAACACTTCTCTAAACATTCTCAAACCACCTAAGACAAGAATCGACCATCTTTTCTACAATGGGAGCTGCACAACATTCTCTCCAATGACTATTTCTAATTCTATCTTGTCTTGTGCAAGCACTCATCCATGTAATATTTTCATATTTGAGATACCATGTTTTCTTCCCTTTTGCATGGTACTTATCTATTGCAAATCAAACCCAAAGCATTCTCTATTTTATCTGCTCAGATCCTATGGTTGACACTTCCTCTATCTCCCATCACTTTGTACAATGGACGCAAGGTATTATTGTACGCTCTCATTTTTTACCTCTAAATTACAATTTGTCTCTCTTGCTAAATTTGTATTCACGTACTTTGTTTATTTCTTCTTAGACAGAAATAATGTATTTCCATGACCTGGCTCCATCTCTCTAACTTTTCAGTCATTTCTTCTTTGTTTCTTCTCACTAGGGCAATATCATCCGCAAAAAATTTGTACCACAATATTATCTCTTTGATATGTACCATAAGCACAAATAGAATCAAGATAAAAAAGATAAGGACTCAAAGATGACCCTTGACACTTATAGTTATGAGAAAATCTTTTGCATTTCCCTTCTATGTTCTCATACTAACTAGCCGTGTACCATACAAAAATCATTTATGGACATTAAGCAAACAATTATGCAGCACAAACTCAAAATTACTAGTAAGATAAAATAGGAGTCGTTAAGAGAAAAAACAGGAGACTACCTTGAATTCAACATAAGTTTTTGATGGCTCAAAGGTCAAAACATATAAAGAGCGGGGGCACCTTAAATTCAAGATGTATCCTGGACATGGTTGAGATCTGCTTCTCTTTTTGTTTGGGCATTCATTATCAGCATTCCATGAGTTATGATCCTCAAACCTAATAGCCAATTGACTTAAAAGCTTATGAATTGGGCCCTTGCAAACGAACTGTGAGTTGATATCTAACCACGTTAAAGTCAAGGTACAAATGTTTATGACATTTGATTCTTTTTCAAACCTCAATAGATCAACTTTGTACTATTATCACAATCATTACAATTAGAATCTCTAAACTTGTATTGTCACATGGATACAGAGATACTGTAAGGCCTGCAAAGCAAATATTGAAACACACCAAAAGTTAGGGGACGAGAAAGAGAAGAATCAACCCAGAAGTAAGGATGAGATGAGATAGATGATTGACTTTTTGCATAAGAAATATGAGTTACCTTCATATTCAGGGTATTGCAAGGACCTGATATGTATCCAGTAAGTTTTATGATACCGTTTTCAACTTCTAATTCATGAAGAGAGTTTGTGACCTCCACCCCAAAGCCAGTGGTTACAAGGGACAGCGGAGAAGGAGAAGAATGTGAACAAAAAAGCTCATCCTCTCTACACGTAGGGTATAAAAAGTGTTTCAAAACCAAAAAAAAAAAGAAGATATAACTTGAGGTTTTGCAGAGAAAATACCTTTCAATATCAACAACTTTGAAGGAAATATTTGGGCACACAAGTGCAAGCCGCATTACACAGTTCTTGATTGATTGAAGTACCTTAATGGGGCTTCCAATTCAGAGACAGAATTCATCAGTCAATCCAAAATTTAGAAAAAGAAACAAAGTTTCCATAATACGACTTCAGAAAACATGTCGCTTGTATAGTGGGACAAGAGAAAAGCAACCTGGATTGAATGTGTTTCCTCCGAACTGGTTGGTTGTAAAATATTTCACAGACAATGACTGAAAAACAAAAGGTCTTAATTAGCAATTAATCTATTGTATTAAAGAAACCAGATAAAAATATTCATCATCAAGAAAGGCTTTTCTAGTCGCATAAATGCAATGAATATGGAACATGTATTGCAGATTTCTTGGTGTAAAAGAGAGATTATGAGAGAAAATAATATAACAGAAAGCCAAAGGAAAGATTGATTATCAAGTGGGGGGAGGCAGACAGATTAAAAATTGTCTAATCTGGCAATCAATAAAGTGAAAATCAAAAGACCAAAAGTATAGAATAATAAGATCCTAAATAGAGAGCCATAAAACACAGAAAACAATCCTGAGATCCTAATTAGCTCAAAGTCAAAAGACTAAAAGGGAAGTTTAATGACTGTAGGATTTCCATGACTCTAGAGTAGCGATTGGCACGCGATCAAAACAAAACTCTTCCATTCCACCCTTTCAGTGGAAACAGAATGCACCACTTTTCTTACATTATGTTATATTCTATTTCCCTTTCAATATGCACCAAATATATCACAGACTCCATAGATTATACTATACCCTATTCTAATCTATATACCAAACACTGTCTAAATCTCATGAAACAGCGTGTAAATTTAGGAAAATTGAATGGCATCTATGCATGAATTGGTGTCACCCTTAGTCATACGAAGAAACAAAAAACTATGCAACTATCAGATTAATCAAATTTATAACCTGTTGTGCCTACTTCTTTTCTATCACCATCAATACCAAGATGTAAACACTTGCACCCCTGCAGTCAATTACAATAAAGAAAATATCACACCTTGCATTAATACTAGCAGCTATAATATGATTAGTCTACCAGAATAAAACATTGGAAGTTATATCTACCTTCAATACTTTTCTATATCCATTTGCCCTTCCATAAGCTCTCGTCACTATTTCCAACAAAGAGATTTCGGAGATGGAAGCTAAAGCTTCACCACGAAAACCAAAGTTTCCACTTGTGGCATTTAGGTCAGCCAAATTAAGAAACTTTGATGTTGCTGCTTGACAAATATGCATAAACTATATTATCAACGACAGCAACGAAACTTAATTCATGAAAGATAAACACCTAATAGAAACCCACTATTGTTGTATTTTAGATGTCAAGTTTTACCCATAGCAACAGACCATGACCACCGAGTTACCTTTACTAACTAATGTTTAAAGTCCAGGGATAGCAAATTATGTTCATAAACTTATATAAAACTGACTGTGAAGAACAACAGCATATATGGCAATTTGAAAAGGCAGTCAAAGCAATTAAATACTAAATCATATCGCATATAACACAAAAATTGAGTGCGCGATGGCAGATAGGTAAAGTCACTAAGCTTCGAGACAAAAATTTGGAAACACAGGAAGCCATCCTCCATGTGGTAAACCAACACTGGCTAGTAGGTGTAGCTTCGAGACTGACACATCTCCACCACCAAAATTAAAGTTTCCAAATACACACTTAGTCATCTGGGTCACCACATAAAGAGAACTTTATCAAGTAACTACCTCCCATTGGTAAGTAGAAAAATCTTAAAAAACAATATAAGTTTCTTTTGATGGCCCCTTTGATCACCAAATATCTTCCACCATACATTTTTTCTAGGGGGAAAAAAAAAAACTAGTATCGCCTGAGACAGCTAAATTCAGAAAACGACCAACAAGAAAAGAAGCATGAAGGCGCATCAAAATGATCACATATTTACATGAATCAACCAGCAACATTGAAGAAAAACACACCATATCTTTCTCCAACCAACTCCAGTCCATCTCGAGTGATTCCATCTCCTACAAAACCATGCATTGAAACCACAACGATCCACAAAAAACTAAACTTAGTTACAGATTTTGAACATGCAAATATAAATATACATTTCTAAAAAAAAATAAAAAAATAAAAATTACCGTCGTCAACTACTTTTAAGTAACTCCTCCCAACATTAACAAACACTGATACCTAAAACAAAGACAACACACAGTTAATGGTATAGTAAGAAATCTCAAAGCTAAAGCAATTTTCAAATTTGACTTCTCTCTCTATAATAACTGGCTGTGATTACCAAAACATAGAAAACAGAGTTACACAGTAGGAGATAAAAGATAGTACCTTCGAAGCACGAGCGTCGAGGCTATTGTAAACGAGTTCCTCAACGATTCTTGTAAAATCGAACAAGGAAATGCCAGAACGAATTGAACTACGAAGAGCCTCCGGCAAAGGCCTTATGGTTGCCATCAAGCTCTGCCGAACATGAACTGCGTTGAACTGGAATGAGGGATCCTAGGCTAGGGTTTCTAATTAAACGTCGACGTTTAAATCACTCATTCACAGAGAGAGGTGTATTTGTTGGTGTTTTGGAATATGGCGGTTTGATTCAAACTGAAGCTTGCAACCAACGTGTGTCGGTTAAGAGGTTAACCGTTTATGTATTTTTTTTTCTTCTTTTATATATATATGGTAATTAATTCACATAATTATCAAATTACGAATTTAAATTCAACATTTATAAATTAAATTAAAATTTTAAATTTTACTTTTTTTTATTATTATTTTTAAAATTAATTCATGTATATTTTTTAAATTTTTAAATTATATTTAACATATTATTAATATTTTATTAATAAAAATTTAGAATTTTTAATAAAAAACGAAATAGATATTAATACTTTTTTTAAAAATTTATATTTAATTTATCTTTTATTAAATAGTTTTTTATTTTTGTGAAAAAGAATTTTAAATATGAATTTAATTTCTGAAAAATAGATAAAATGAGTGATGATATTATAATCACAATCTTGCATGTACAAGTAATATCAATTATTTATTTGATTATTAATTAAAGTGAATTGTTCATTTTAAAGAATCAAATCTTTTAAATCTACTTATAAAAATTTAAATAAATCAATAACAAAGTCGAAATTATACATGCAAATTCTCCTATTTTTCTAATAGGAAAAGACAAGAGTAGATTTGGATGAATGTAACGACTTACAACATGTGAATAATAATATATATCTCTGGATGGACAAAATTCTTTACTGATTTACATCTATGTAGTTAATAATCCACGGGAAAGAATCTCAATAAAATTTAATAAAAACAAAAACAAATCACAATCAACAGTCGTTCATGTTAAAGCTGTGAGACTATGTCAAAACATGGATTTGGATTCCATGCAGTCAGGCATGATGCATTTGTCTAAGTCAAACAATTCAAACTATCAGATTTCGATCAGACGGCTCACATCATTTTCCCACCTTGATTTGAAGGTTACTCATCCCAACATTAACCTTTTCCACAGTAGATTCATTTCTCATTTCATTTGGAGCTGACTCCTTGCAGTTCAGCCATGGGTGTGGGAGGCACTGTCGCGCAGTTGGTCGTTTTTCTGGTGCAAAATCGAAAAGTGGCAAAAGAAATTCCGAAAACTCACGAGCATTGTTGACTGAAAATTTATATCTATCAATCAGTAATTTGTCCAGTGGCAAATATTTTAGTCTTCGAATCCGTTTTAGATCGCCGTGCCTGTCAAAGAAATCCTTTGATTGAGCTCCAGCAATAGCAATCTGCAATCCACAAGCATTAGATATGCCACAGTATATTCAAGAATTAAAATATGCAGACAATGTGAGTGTAATCAATCACCTTCCGCGGCATCTTTCCTAGGAGTTCCATCATCATGGCAAGATGATCCTGAAATCAGCACCATGGACATTTTTATTGTTCAAAGCAACAAATGAATAACATGATCATGAAACAGTTATTTGAAAAGTTGACAACATGCATATCAGAGTGTGTAGAAAATTTGTCAACTTGACATCTAAGCTAATGCATTGGTATCCAGTTTTGTCTTTCAGTAATGCAAGGAAACCTAAGCCAATCAGTTCATAATAGTTTATTAGAAAAAATCAGCATACCTCATCCTCACTATAACCTTGTCCAGTTTTTGGTGTAAATAACATATCTCCAGTTGCAAGCTCAAAAGCAATGCATGCGAAAGACCACATGTCAACAGAGAAGGAATAACCAGATTTCAGTATAACTTCAGGAGCTCTATATTGCCTTGTCTGTATTTCTTCTGCAAACTTCTTATCAGCCCAACACGCATTTCCGAAATCGACAATCTTGCATCTCGTGTCAATACCATCGACATTTTTATCAGACTTTGCAGCTTCTCCTCTTCCTTCAATGAAAGCTGTTCTTCCCGATATCTTAGCAACTGCCCTCCTTGCTCTTTTTTTCAACCTTTTCTCGATGAGACTCGTAAGTCCGCCGTTTGCATTTCCCTCAGGCCGTTCTAAAATCGGGGACATTCCAGATCTAAGTGGGTCTTTGGCAGGATCAATAGTTGAAAATAGAAGAATGTTTTCAGGTTTTAAGTCGGTGTGGATTATACCAAGTTCGCTATGCAAGTAATCCAAACCAATCAAAATGTATTTGCAAATCTCTCTAACTTTATTCAATGGAAGACCTTTGTAATGGTTATATCTGATCAAACGAAGCAAGCTATCACCGAGAAACTCGAGGACCATGCAAGGGTGCTGCCCATTTGGACCCGTGTGCTTAAAGTGATCAATTAATTGGACAACAAACTTTGAATTTGATGGATCACCATCAGCAATGGACGAAAGAACATTGATCTCGTGCAGGGCAGCCTGAACAAACTCGGCTGAACTTTTCTGGATTTTGAGAGCAACATATGACTGAAAACCACAATCTTAAAATTAGAAAAAGACATGAAGGGTGCAAAAAAAAATTAAAAATCATCATTAGTCAGGTAAACAATGCAATACATGCGCAAACATTAATGTTTACTTATACAGAAAACTTTTGAAATAAACATAAATATATGATGAAATTGGATATATTCCTAGCAACAAGGGCTCGGAGAACCACCCAGCTGGATCAATGAATTGTGACATAAGTAACATATGACATGCAATTAAAACAGGATGAAACTACTTGTTCTGTTTTGTTCTTTTCGGTTTAATTTATTGCTTGTTTTAGACGAGGAATCAAGTTTACTTCTCGTCAAAATCAATTTCAAAGCATGTGAAAGAGAGCTTCAATAGAAATCCATTTGGACTCTCCCAAAAGCCTAAACAAACAAATCGGAATTGAGTACTGCCATTTGTTTTACTTTGTGTACTGTTTTGTTTGGATTTTAATCTTCACCAAACATAAAATAGAACCCAAGTTTTCTGTTTCATTCTATTCAAATATGTCTACCAAATACTACAATAGTGTGTATATAAGTAAAGCCTCTCCCATTTAACATTCAAATATTAGCAAGATCCTACAATAATAATTCATGCCATTTATGGTATCAGAAGTTTTGGATCCATGAAAATTTGACTGTAGACATAAAAAAAGGCTTCTAAATCTTAACAGTGAAAAAAACTCCTGAATCAAAAATGAACTTGAGAAAGACAATTACTTCCATTCCATATACTTCCAACAAACATAAATAGCCCTACATGTGTTAGATTATATATAAAAAAAAAAAAAAAAAAAAAAAAAAAAAAAAAAAACTTTAAAATCCAAAACATGAATCATCCATCACATGTTGAAATGATTAAAATTAAAAAAAAAATTTGGTGAATTGAATAAAGGAGAAAAAGAAGAAGAAGAACAACATACAGAGGTGTTGGTATCATAAGCAAGCCAAACAGTAGAAAATTGACCCCAACCAAGTTTCCTCTGAGCTATATACCTACCGGCGGCGAACTGATCGGAGATTCTAACGGCATGGTAACCACCTTTCCGATAAGACTCAAACCCCTCATCATCTTCCTCCGATCCCGATGAAGAAGAACAAGACATCACAAACCCAGATTGAAAAATCAAATCTTTTTTATTTAATTTTAACTTTTAGAATTACCAATGAAATGGGTACTTTTAATTTAACTCGGAAATTGCTTGGATGTGAAGTACTTGATTAAGATGTGGTGAAAGTATTGTTTTTTTTTTTGTTGTTGTTCTATTTGTGGTGTTGCTGGTTTTGCAAATGGATCACGTCACGTATGAAACACTCTTAAAATTATTGTTTCCACTTTTTTCTCAAATCTTTTGCTTTTTTTTCTTCATGTGATGTTTAGTTGTTAATAACATGGGTCTTTCATTTTTCAATGTCTACCATTTTATTACCTTCTTCTAATCTTCTCCTTTTGCCTCTGTTACACGTCAAAATTGACCTTTTTTTTTTTTAGTATGCTAATTGAAATTTTACCATTTTATTTTATGAAATAAATTTACTATTTTATTTAGTTCAATTGACTAAGTCAAATCATATCTCTAAAAAGTTATTATAATGCTATTTTTATTAGTCATCTCTAAAAGTTTAACTCGTCAAACTATATCTTTATGAAGTTATTATAATTCTATTTTATTATTTGCCATTCTAATTTTTTGTGTATATATATTTGTACCTAAAAAAAACTTTTGTGTATATGCATTTATTTAGTCATATTTTACCGTTTAAATATGGTAACAAGGTTTTATATTGTAAGTGCATAGGAATTTATCACTTTATTTATTATATATTAAAGTTTAAGGTTGATCACTCTTTGTAGGCTTCAGAAGCAGAGTGTAAGAGAATGAAGATGTATTGTATTGTAGATTGTGATGTATATTTGAGATTATTAATACTTAAAGCTTGCAAATGCAGTCAATAA
>JBBPBR010000002.1:6661415-6690477 GCA_037974775.1 Cicer pinnatifidum
TACTAATTTAGTTAGAGATTCGATCTTTAGCTAATATATTTGAAAAAACATATTCAATGAGAGGCCAATTATTTAAATAGATTTCAATTACCTAAATTAATTTATGCAATTATGAGGACACATACCTTGCTTTACTAAATTAAAGATTACATTTGTTAATTCCTTTGACACAAAACATGTCAATCTAAAGAATGCTTAGATTGAAGGATTAGAATGTAACTTTTTATCTTCGTAAACAAAATAAGAATGCTTAGATTGAAGGATTGATTATTGAATAATATTTGATTCTTTGATTTCTTTCACACCTAAAGTTTTCCATGAATTGATCATTTATAAATTGACTATTAAATACCAAATAGGTTGGAATGGTACTTTATGAAACTGTTTTTGACCATTGACAAAATGATTGTACCTGGTGGTTATTATACACTAAATACCAAAGAGAGAGGCTATTAAAAATAATTTTTTGTGTAAAGACTTGGTGCATTTTATGGTTGATAGGATCATAATAATAGTATTATGATCCTATGGATCAATAAGAAAATTTCAAACAGCAATTAATGTAATATTTCTCAAACTTAAAAAATATTAAGGTACACTTGTATATGTTCACTTTTCTCTTTAATTCTTCAATTCCAACAAATAGAGCTACAACTTTTTACATAAAAGAAAAACATACATTCGTAGGTTTCATGATAGATAATCATGATCCAATCAACAAAAAACACTTGATAGCAGTATCAAATCCAATTGATGACCCAAGTTGCTCAATTAACCATCAAGACCAAAGAAGTTTTCATCTGTCACAAACTTTTTGAGCCAAAAATCAATTAGGCCTTAGGAGAAAGAATCTCTGTGACAGAAGTAAAAGTTCCAAGAACAGCAACAAAAAATCCAAAAACCATAACTGCCCCATCAGAAAGAATGCATCTCCAACCTAACTCCTCCTTGAAAACCATACAATGAAACATAGCAGGCAACACAAATCCAAGAACAACACACACACTGCTTCCAACAAGTGAAAGAAAATCAGCAAAATTAGGCACCAAAAGTGCCATCAAACTCACAACCAAAACCAACAACCACCTCAACCACAAACAATACCTAGAATCACAAAACCTTCTCTCAAACACCTCATAAACAGGATTCATCATCAAAGGAAAAGTAATAAACAAATTAATACAAAGTCCTAATTGAACCACAACACTTATCAAACCTTGACCTAAATTATTAGTAATAATATCCTTTGTTTCTTCACCAAATGCAAAGTAACCTAAAGCACCAAAAGCACCAAATATTATAGAAATCAAACCCATAGCTAAACCTAAAACCCTACCAAATTTCTCTTTATCTTTAGTCTCAGTTTCCAAAGGCAAAACCATTCCTATCCCTTCAAAAGCATAAACAGCAACACCTATACCATAAAAAAGCACAGAAAAACCCTTAAAAGCTTCCAAATGAGGCTTATTATTCACAAAAACAAAAACATCTTCCACCATAACAACACTCTTAGCAGCAATATCAACAGCATCAGCAAAAATACTCAAAGGGGCTAAATGAGTCAAAGTCTTAATCGAATTCAACCCTAATTGAAAAGGAAAACACCCCCAAAGAAACAAAACCTTCGGCGTCAAACCAATAAACACCGGTACCGTCTCACCGGAGGAGTCACCGGCGGTGAGAAAAGCTAAAGTTGAAGCAATAAAAATAAGATAACTAACACAAAAACCAGCTTGAGAAAGCACAATCATCGAATCAACCGATAAACGGCCCAATGAGCCTGAAATAGCAAAGCCCAAATCACCGAAAGATTTGATTTTCGAAAACCCCAATATAGATTCCAGTTTCCGGCGAGTGTTGACGAGAAGTAACATACAGTGGTAGGTTAAGTAAGCGACGGAAAACAGCATGATTAAACCGGTGACCCAACCGGTTCTTTTGAAACTGTAAGGAAGTCCGAGAACTCCGGCGCCGACGATGGAGATGAAGATGTTTGCCAAGGTTTTGAATTGGGAAGAGAGTGGTTGTGATTTGGTGAGAAGTGGTGTGTCTTCACGTGGATAAGGTGGGAGTGAATAGGATGATGAACCTGCTTCTTTGAACACCATGGTTGAATTCAAAAGATGAAAATTTTGGTGTTGGTTTCGTTGAAGAAGATGAAGTTTGAGAACAAAATGGGTTTTATTTTTGAAGGTTGGGTTGTGGGAAGAGAATTTAGAAATAACTTCTCAACTTTTTTTGTTTTAACAAAATATAAAATTGGTAAAAAAATATTCTCAATTTTTTAATAAATTGTCATTATTATTTTGATTAAAAAAAAAACATGTTAAGTCAAAATGTTAATCAGATTCTAAATCTGGAATTTTTTATTTAAAATATATTGGACGTAGTGTGTTCAATTTTATAAAAGATTTGACCATATAAAGAACGTTTTTATGTTTGATTCCTTAAACTATTTCAGTTGCATAGATAAAAATATTTGACCTATATGAAAATGAAAAGTTGATAATGAGTGATACAATAATTAATATTGATCATACATATGTACAAATTATAGATAAAAGTTATATGGTATGAATGAATTTATGTGAATGAATCTCAATGTATTAATATGTGGTGTTTAAAGGAGAATACAGACACAATTCTAAATTATAAACTTTATATGTCATTTTGTTTCATTTTAATTGTCTCACTATTTTTTTTTAAAAATAATTAATTTTGTTGATCGTATTCAAATATTCTTATTAATTGTAATTAATTTTATTGATTTGTTTTTAAACATCTTTATTGATTACAATTAGTTAAATTTTTTGATGAATTAAAGTATAATAAATAAAAATATATTAATAATAAAAGGTAATTAATATTGTATTAAAATTATAAAATAATTTAGACATTTGATGGTGTCTAAGATGAGAAAACAACTATATGCCTCACCTAATTATTGGATAAAATAAACCGTGAGATTTAATTAATGGTTCTGATTTATTAAATAAATGAGAATATGCAAACATTTCAACGCACAAATCTTATTCATTTGTCTTCTTTATTAGTGTCCTCTACTACTCATACAAGATTTGGGACAATAGGGATGAATTTATCACAAAATAGTAATAGTAATGGTATTTCAAAAACTTTGTTATCCAATTCATAAATGTAGAGAGGGTTTCATCATTTTTCACAAAATTACAACAAACAAATAACATATTTAAAATAAAATTTTAAGATAATTTATTTAAATCATTTTCTATTTGAAGTTTTATTTTTATTTTTTTTAAATATTGTAAAAGAAATAATAATAATTTAAAAATCGTTTTTAGAAAAGTTGTAACAAAAAGACCTGTTAAACTTGTGTTCATAAAATATCTTCACACAAAATAAATAAAGTTCTTTATAGAGTCTCACCATGGAACAAGTGTAATGCAGTTGCATTGAGGAAAGCTTTAAATTAAGAGGTGTCATCTATCCAAGCAATCTCGAAAATTGGTTGGTTAACATTAAAAAAATAAATTTACCTTAAAATTTTTATGTTCATATAAATATATTATATTTTATTTTTAATTTTTAAAAAAAATTTCTTTTAAGTATGTAATATTTAAATTTTTTAATAACTTCTTTAAGTATATTTGAAATATTATAAAAAACACTACAAAAATTTAATTTTTTTTAATAAATAATATTTAATATAAATTTTTAAGCATAAGTTAGAGGAGATGAGTGCAATTTCTACTATAATTTACACTATATTTTATTGGCTTTTCTGTGGTAGGTGGCATGATTTCTACAAAATTTTGTTGCAATCTCGACGTATCATGCCAAATTGTAAAGTATATATGTATGGAATAAATAGAAAAATTATTATGAGTAGCTTACGTAAGAGTATAAGACACACAACTTATCTGGAAAAGGAATTATTTTAATCTTGATATTTGCTTAACCTTATTCATACAGCAAGGCTAAAAGAAAAGGACAAATAACTACATCATATTATTTTCTGATTTCTGAACACCTTTGGACCTGTCCTGTATAATATATATCCAATTCATCATTATCGTTATGATAAAGAAATGAAGAAAATGTGTTCATTTTTATCCTATAGATGAAAAGTCCAACAAAAATCCAAATATACCTATGGTGTAAAAGTGACATGCTACCTACTCTTGTCTAGTTGGCTTAGTCACAACCAATCAATTGATTTGTTTAACTTTGATTATTTTTGTTTTACAATATTAAAACATCAGCTATGTCATTTATGAAACGGGGAAATGAAGAATACTAGTGTCAGTTGTGGAGGACTAACAGAGATTTAGTCACAGTTTACAATAGAAAATGATGAATAGTGTTTGAGGAAAACAATAAAATCACAGTGGAATATCATGGTAGCCCAGAAATTACACATTGGATCTTATAAAAATCACGGCAAGAGAGCTCTAAACTGAAGGTGGCAACTCAATTTTTCACCAACCAGGACTTTCCTCCTGTTATGGAGATCCATAACCATAAAGATAAGTTCTGCAGGTACTAGTCACTACAAGGTGCATGTACATGTAAGATTTAAAAATCATTGATAAAAGGGTGCTGAACTAAGAAATTGAATGTGGGGCCTAATTTGTGTAGATCTCAGTGACACTATAGCTGTCGGTGTCTATCACTGATATGTGACGACAGACAAGTATTAATATCTAACTTGAGTTTCAGTAAAAGAATCTAAAATTATAGCCACAAACTAATGCTGCTGAGTCCTGCCAACAAAGTGGCTATGAATTGTGAATTTAATTTGAAATTGTTGGCTCAGACAATTTATTTCATAAAAGTAACAAATTTTAAAAATGTTAACTAAAATTGATTATCATAATAGTTTCTTAAAAGACAATTTGAAAGATTAAATTGGTCGACACAAAAGAACTAATGTGAACGGTGAATGTCTATTTCAGGATCATTTTTAAGTTTCATTTTTTTTTTCCAAGGACCAAATTATTCAAAGCCTAAAATTTCTTGGACTAAATCATTGTTTCTCTTATCAAGTAACTTATATGGTATTGATAATAAACAACATGGAATGCTCCAAAGCAGATGTCACAATTTCTCTAATCCACTAGAGTAAATAATCTATGTTAGACATATTCTTACTGAAATTTTTCTGTAGACTCAAAGTGAGTAGCAATGTTTTCCATATAAAATGGTTAGGAAGGATGCCCTTCTCTACCATTTCTAAAAAGATCTGCAAGGCTTTCTGAAGCTCCCCTTTCCCACATAACACATCAATCAAAGTGCTGTAAGTTTCTGTGTTAGGTACACAACCTCTTGCAGTGATGTCTTCCATGAACTTCAAGGCACTTTCAATTTTTCCTTCTCTACAAAACCCAGTGATGATAGCATTGAATGTTGATGCAACGGGAAAACAGTTATTAGCTATCATTTCATTGATAAGCTCTATTGCATCTCGGATACTACCTTGTTCGGAAAAGCCGTGAACAAGACAGTTATAAACTACAATACTTGGAATTCCACCTTCCTCAACCATCATATCATATACCCTCTTTGCTTCTTCAATACTACCTTCCTTGCAGTGCTGTAGAATCGTCATGCTTCTGTCAACCGCTCTAGGGAATAATTTACCCATCTTTGTTAGAAACTCGGTGGCTTCTTCGAAACGATTTTGCTTAAATAGACCATAGATTATGCTATTGTAAGGATTAATGTGACCTCTAGAGCCTTCTTTGGTTTCCTCCATTAACTCCAAAATTGAAAAACCGTCTTCAATTCTTCCTTCTGAACACAAACCTCTAATCATCGAGTCGAAAGTAACAAAATTCCGTTTGATTCCATCTGTTTTCATATCATTAAATAGATCAAGAGCCAAATCCAACATCCTAGATTCACAAAACCCCTTTATCAGTATATTATAGGTATCCACATTTGGAAGATAGCCTTTATTCTCCATCTGTTTCAAGAAATGAAGTCCAACTTTCACTTTTCCCACTCCACAAAACCCCTCTATCAATGTATTGTAAGCCACAACATCAAGTGAACCCCCCAAGCTCTCAACTCTTTCAAGAACCTCAGCAGCCTCGGTGACACGGCCGGCATTGCATAGAATCTCAACCACCTTAGTTATGGTGATAACATCAGGTACAAGACCCATGGCAAAGCACTTCTCAAGCAACACAAGTGCTTGAACCAAATTCTCTTCCTTACAATACCCAGATATCAAAATATTATAGGTGACATCGTTCAGGTTCGACATCTCATTCATCAAGCTCCTAGCCCTTCCAATTTTTCCATTCTTACAAAGTGCATGGAGCAAAGTGTTGTAAATGACAGTGTTTGGGGTAACCCCATTAGACTTGATAAGCTGCAAAAGCTTAAAACCTTCACCAATCCTATTTGTTAAACAAAGACCTTTCATCAAAATCCCAAAAGTATAATCATCTCCTTGAACACCACTCTCCATCATACTCTTTCTATAAAACTCTCTAGCCATGTCAATGTCCTCTTTCACAAGCACATCCAAAATTGAGTTGAAAATCTTCAAAGAAGGTGTGCCGTGAAACTTGTAAGCCAAGTCAACAACTTTGATGACCCTTCTGGTCATTCTGGCCCGAGAGAGTCCCCGAACGATCGTTATGAAGATATCATCGCTCGGGGAAGCTCCGATTGAGCTAGGCATTTCGTCGAGCAGTTGCTTGACAGTATCGAAACGGCGAAAAATACAGAGTTTGTGGATTAAAGCACGGTATGTGGATTGTGAATGGGTGAATTTGGAGAAGGTTGAGGCCCATCTGAAGGTATCGAGTGCCTCAGAAGCGGTTTTTTGGTCAAGTATGAGCTGGCAAACATGGTCTTGTGTTGGCGGCAAAGAAGAAGAAGAAGAAGAGTAATGCGTTTGAAAGTGCAAACAATAATTCAGAAAAGACGCGTAAGGGCGTGAAGAGAATGAAGAATGTTGCAATAATCTCATCTCTAATGAAATGGTGTCGGAGACAGACACCAGCTTCTCTCAACAAAACGAATCCTTGTTTTTATTGATGTACATGTTTGTTCTGTTAACTTTTGTTGTTGCTGACAAATAAATTGGTAACACATTCTAATTTTTTTTATTTTTTTTTTAACATTGGTTTTTATTGATAGACATTTATATGATGGGTTAGAAAATATGTATTAGATACTGTGTTGCTAATTGATTCGGAGTATACTTGGATTTTTAGCTTGATAATGAGCAATAATTGTTTTGTTGGTGGCAACACTTAGACTATCAAGTCAAGTTGTGTATAAGAGTGAGAGGTATTTAGGTTATAAATTAGTGTACATTTTCTATGCACTTGATGTCCTTCTTTATATAACATTTTTTAGAGTACCATTAGGGTTGTCATGGAGGGGTCCATGATTCTCATATCATCGTTTGATTTCGAACGCATATCCTTGCCTAAGTAAGGTGATTGTTGTTGTTTGATAGTTGTGATTATAGTATGATTGACATCATGTGGCTAGAAATAAAGGTATGTGTGAATTATGGTGGTCCTTCACTTTATATTGCATTTGTTAATAAGTGAAATGTCCTAATTCAAGAACTTTTTAGGACTTCGTGAATTGGATCGGATCAGTCAAAGTCAGTCTATTTTCGTGTTAAATTGAGTCCCTTTTGTGTGTTCGATTAATTCTTGACTAAAGATCATAAACAATAATTACCTCAACCACTTGGTTATGTTTAAATGAGTATAATGTTAATAACTATACACAACTATGTACACAATTATTGAGTGTAACATTAAGTGATTAAGTGATTGTTGTGTAATATTGCAAACCCTGAAATACCTACTTCTATTTCTAATCAAGATGCACAACTATCTCCTCTTAGTTACACACCGTCCCTCCATTGCATAAAAATATTTGAGTATATGTCATTTAACAGAATTTATATGAGGTATGTGTACAATTTTTCCTATAACAAAGATGGTGGCTATTCATTTAAAAAAATAAAAATATGTGTGCAATTAACAAAATTGAATGATCCTTACAAATTTACAATAAACTCAAAAAAAGAAGTTGTGATAGATAAGCTAATAAGAAGTGAGAAACATACAAAAGTATTAGAATAAGCTAATAGGCTAGAACTTGAACAAGTTTTTGAATGCTTGTTGTTGTATTCTTGTGCAATTCACCACCACTTGGCTAAAAGAGACTTATTGATGAGCCATTTCTCAAAAAATTGACTTTGCAAATTTTGAGAGGCCAAAAATTGGATTGGATGTCTATAGTATTTGTATGAGCACCCAAAAACTTCAATCTGTACAATTCACTAAAAAAAATTCATTCATTCATCTACCATTCAAGACACCTTTGAGAAGATCAAGTCCTTCAGCTGAAATACTCCTTCTCCTATGTGATCTAGGAATTTCAATTTTAGAAGGTGGATCTTTAGAGAAACAAACCACAACAACTGTGAGATTATCACAAGTGTTTCTTTGTAGTGCCTCGGTAACAAGTACCTTAGCACATATGTTAGGATCATTATGCTGCACAAGTTCCTTCCTAACCATTGTAACAGCACATTGACTACTCATAACATCCCATAATCCATCACACCCCATTATCAAAAACTCGTCTTCTTCTGTTAGTACTATTTCTTCTAGCTCTGGCTCACAGCTTAAGGGACTTTTAGAACCTTTTGACCCTTTAATGTGCCAATCTCCTAGTGCGCGTGCCACTGATAGTTGTCCGTTTAGGTATCCATCATAGATTACACCGCCTAGTTTTTCAATTCTTAATCTTTCAGAAGTGCAGTTTGGTTTATGGTCTTTAGATAGTTCGACTGCTCGGCCACGCTTCCCCAATACAGCGCGCGAATCTCCAGCGTTTGCAATCAGCATGACCCTGTAAATAGGGAGTTTGTTAGTGTATATAAATTAATTATCAATTTACATTTTGTTTGGATTGGCTTATTTGAGTTTATCAACTGACATAAACACTTATGAGGCTCTTTGAGAGAGCTTATGGAATTATGACGTGTCCATAAGTTCTTTTCAATTTATTTTCATAAGGTCTCCAAGATAATTTATATGAAAACAGTTTGACTTTATTTTATCTTTTGTCATAGAAATAGCTTATAAATAAACACGTATGCTGTAAGCGCTTAATTAAGTTGTTTATCCAAACATGGTCTAATATTCCAGCCAAGGCTTTTTGAAGTTTTGATGTTTCCACGACCGCAATTATGGATGCATCAAGTGTATTTGACCTTTATTCTGTACAATGTCAATGATCGCGACTTAAAAGATTGTTACTAGCATACATGAAAAATTGGAAACCTATATCTATATATATGCAGATTGATGGTGCTTAGGTCCTTGGTCCCTTACCTTCCCAATACAAGGGCTATTAGAGCTGTGGTTCCTGAAGAGCTATCAAGAGAACTGGCATCTCTAAATGCATTATCAGCCTTCCCAAATGCACTTTTTAATGCTTTCTTAATGCTAGATGGGAATTGAGAATCTTCAACTATAAACTGAAGGATGTTCTTTTTGATAAATGATGCTGCATCAATACCACCATGTCCATCAAATACCTGCATATTATAGTACACAATCTCCATGAGTATGAGTAGAAAATAGACCAAAAACAATTATGACAGATATATGTTGTTTACAACGGCATCTAAAATGCATGCAAACAGCAACAAGATTGAAACATACCCCATAAAATGCTGCAGGAGATGGAAGATCTGGATGTTGTTGAGTAACACTATCACCAAGAATATCAATACATATAAACTCATCCTCCATGTATTGCTTTGGTCCTTTCTCTGAACAGCTTCCAGATCTCAATGTAAGTGGAAACTCTGATTTATCTTCTGTGTTTGATTTAAGGCCAATAGTATTAATATTTGATTCCTAGCCACCATACAGTAAGATCAACATAATTGTTAATTAAAGACTATGATTGGCATGCAAGAAGATTGTAATTGTACAACTAGACAATCCACATAATCATCACATCATCAAGAAAACTCAATCATTTCCAAGCCTCAAGTAAACATATATATCTTACAAAGCACCGACAGACACAACACTAATACGTCGACAATGGTATTTTTTGAAAAAATAGATTTATTAGATGTAATCACGAACACCAACATGTGCCAGACACCTGACACGCCTTCAATTTGAATTATCTATGCTCGGTTTCAGACACTAGACATACATTCAATCTAAAGTGTTGATGTTCGATGGGAGACAACAGACACATAATGAATCTAAGGTGTAGATGCTACATAGTAACATTAACATAATTGGCATGTGAGGTTGTAATTGATGTAATACCACAATCCACATAATCCAAAGACATCACAATTCACAAAACTCAAATAATTTTCAAGCTTGAAATTAAACATACATATATCAAAATGAAATAAAGTACAATTTGATTAGAGAAATCAATTACCGATTCAGCCAACCATGAAGAGCTGGTACAATGACGCATAACAGAATGATCCCTTGGAGGTTTGCCAACAATAGTATTCTGATTCAAACTCCCCAAAGTATCACCATTTTGATCCTCCATGGAACACTCACCTCCCCTTAATATAGCTGCTACCTCAGAGCTGCAACAATTCCCTGGTGCCATCTTTCTCCCATCACAAAAATCATCCAATCCAATCCAATCCAATCCAAATCACCCCACAATAAAAAACAACTAAAGATTTGACTTTTACACAACCCAATTTCCCAAAAATAAAAAAAAAAAATTCAAAAAAGCACTTCCACATGCAACAAAGAATCCATTTTTGAAAGAACCCAAGAATTGTGGAAGATCAAAATGTGAAAGAAACAAACAAACATGAAGGTGAGTGAGGTGATATTAGAAGATGATGTGTATTTTGAATGTGAGGAAATGGTGAAATGAAAAAAGTGTAGGAATGGAGAAGGTGAAGAAAACACATGGTGGTGTAAGAAGGAAGAGATAAAAGGGGAGAGCATTGAGAAGTGGCAGGTAAATATATGTGAAGTGATTTTGGCCATTGCAAGTTTTTCGCTCATCATTGGAGACATTGAATTTGAAAGGGAGATTCAGGGAATGACACGTGGCTTCTTCTTTTTCCATTTATTTCTATTATGTTATACTACTAACTACTTCACCATTATTCTCTTCTTCTTCTGCAACTGCAACAACATTTTCAACAACTACCATCAAATCTTATAATTAGTTATATTTTTTTTATTTTCACTATAACTAATTAAAAGAATTATAAAAATTTGGTTGATAATAAATGTTTATATACATAATTAATATCATCAGCTTCTTTCATTTCCAAAGTAGATTGAAATTAATTCATTCATATGTTTAGACTATACTTAATAAATTTGTCAAACTTAACTGAATTATAACATAACAATCAATTTGAAAAAATACAATAAATTTAATATTTACCCCTTAAATATATTATTTTGAAAAAAAAAATACTTTAAAAATGAAATGATGTAAATATTATAAATTTAGAATTTAATAATGGAAGTAATAGTTGCTAAATTTGATGGTCAACGGGAGTTGGAGTGGTGATACATCATTGATGGTAAGCATGATGGTAATCAATTGGCTCATAGTGATTGGAAGGACAAAACACATAAATTTTAAGTACTGTAATATATAATACTATAATTTCAAAATTTATCAAAATTAAAAATATACTTTCAAATGTTTATTTTGTTAGTAAATTTATAAATCAAAATTACTAACGAAAAATGAGAATTAAATTAATTATAAAAAATACATGTAGAGACAAAAATATCTAATAAAAGACACATTTAAATATATTTTTGTAATTCTATTACATTTAAATACCATTATAACAACACTAACACATTTAGTTAAAAAAAAACAAAAATATACTAGAAGCACAATCTATAACATAAATATTTTTCTTTATCAAATATATTTTTAATGTATTAAATAATAAAAATATTTTATTTTTAAAGTTTAATGCAAGCTATTACCCACACTAACCTCTAAATAGGGTAATCATTTGTGAGTGATTATGGTGGTCAACGATGACTAGTGTAGTAACCCGTTGGTGAGAATGATAGTCACTAATTATCAAAATATTTAACGACAATAGTTAAAGTAACGATCAACTCTAGTTAATCATTTGCAATAGTGGTTGATATTGATTAGAGCTATTAAACATATTTTTTAAAAAAAATTTTAGAAGAAAACTATTTTAAAAATAAATAAAAATTTAATTTAACTCTATTTTGTCCAAATATGTTTAATTGAATCAATAAAAAAGAACATGAAATTACTCGGAAAGGCCCTAACATATTGTGTTTATAATAATCTCCTTTATAAAATAAAACAAAAAACTATACTAACAACACAATCTTTATTAAAATACACTTAAAAGATATTATATAAGTCTCACAAATTATACGTTAAAAAAAATAGTATAATTTGTTGACATGTAAACATCTTATTGGCTCAACGGTGGAAGAGAATTCCACATCATTTGACTATGAGAGTGAGTAGTGGCTGCAATCTCTTTCCATAACATTCCATTGTACAAAATTTATATTATTTTTGTAACAAATGCCTTTAACAATACATTAGGAATGATTTTTGTATGAACTCAAAAGATGGTTGTGTTGTGTATAGTTAAATTATCATGATGTTATTGGTAAATGTGTTACATGTTTTCATTGGCTAAACCGTTGCCAATTGTCACTTTCTTACGTACCAATAATACTAATTAAAAAGGACAAAATAACTTAGCCAAAATACCCACTTGTGACTGCTAAACGAGTGAGTACCAATAGTATCATTTTCGTCCACAATATTTTATTATTTTTCAACGCACTGAACTAATAAACAAATTTTCTATTATAAAAATAAAAAAGAATTTGGTATACACTTTATGCACTATACATTTCAAAAGAAAAAGATGCTGATATAACAAATGCGATATAGAGAAATAAAAAGTAATAATAAATGACTATATAAAAAATTAAAATATAGATATGATATTATTACTTAAAATTAAAAATGTAAAATAGTCATGTCTCACGTCGGTGTTCAATAGTATCACGTGTTGATATTTTGCACTGAATACCCTAACATGCAGGGTAGATATTTACTTTTTGATTTTTAATTGTCATTTTCTAAAATTATATATATATATATATATATATATATAACAACTAGTATATTTTTTTTACTTTGAATGTCATAATTTGTCTTTTTTCTTATAATGTATCTAATTATTTATCATTTTATTTCATATTTTTTATGCAATAAATAATTAATAATATTTATTTAAATTTAACAAATCAATTATTAATATTAAATTAAACTTTGTAAACAATAAAAAATTTCACATAAATGTGACATTTAAAAACGCAAAGAGGGAGTATTAATTAACCTTACCTTTTGACATTAATTATTCTCTACCTTTTCTGTTTTCCCTTAATTGGTTAAACCAAATTGAATTAAATTCATCTAACTTTCATTATTCAAATTTTTATTTATATTTTACAACAGTGAAAAATGAAAAATTGATAAATATGTGGTGTTGGTTTCCGACAACATATATTGAACATGAAGTGTGCATCGTAGATATTAATAAACTTAACATTTTGACATTTATTATTCTATTCTTTTTTATTTTCCTGAATTTTTCTCTCCACTTTGATTTAGTTCCTTGCCTATATTCTCCACAATGCTTAAGCTCTTTCTCTGTTCCTACTTTTTGTTCCTTCTTCATCTTCAATTCATATCAACCGGTTAAAGTTCATCTTTTTATTTACAAATTGAACCAAGCTTCACTTTGTTTCTATACCCTTTTGCTGCTTTATATAAAAAGCCATTTCATATATCCTTTCTGAATCTATCAGGCATGTCTTATTTTAACTTCATGAAATTACTTACGCTGACCCTTTTGTATAAAGTTTTGTTCTTTCCCATGTTGGGGTTTTGCTGTTGCAATCTGTTTCTTTTATTTATTTATTATCCGACATTTTGAATCTTTGATGCTTTTCTATTTCCAAAGCTTGCTTTATGTGTTAATGTTATGCTTTATGGCTGTTGTTATGTCTTTTATAATAGATATGTCATTAAAAATCTTGTTTTTTTTTGTGCTTTATGTTTTTTTGGCTTTTCAATTAGTAACCCTTTGATTTTTTTGGTTATGTGACTATCTTTATGGATGTATACTTGTATTTGTTATGTTACTATCTTTATGATTGAGAGCTGCAATTTATTATTTGTTTACAGTAACTTGGATTTTTTTTTTTTTTTTTATATAGACAAATGTTAGTTGTTAGTATGTTATGTTAGTAGCTAGGGTGTGAACCCTGAACTTCCTTCTCAAATTCTTTTGAGTGTTTCAGCTCTTCCACTTGAGCTGCACCTTGAGAACCTGTTATTGAGATCTTAATGTAAAAATAAATTAAATTGGGAAATTTGGGATGTTTCTTGGCTTGTTTGTTTAAGAGGCTGATAATTTGTGGCTATTGTCTTATAGGCAACTCATCAAACCATGGTTAAAATTTGGCTATTGGCTCTAATGATTCTCTACAATGGTTTCTCTTCAACTGAGGCTGGCATCCATAATTCAACAAGGCCTGATGTTGTAAATATTGGTGCTCTCTTCTCTTTCAATACTAGTGTTGGTAGGATTATAAAAATCGCTATAGAAGCTGCGGTTGAAGATGTAAATTCGGATCCAAACATTCTTGGTGAGACCAAGTTGAAGCTCTCTCTTCAAGAAGATTCTAAATATAGAGGTTTTCTAAGCATTGCTGAGGGTATGTATGTCTTTCATAATATCCTTTTCTTAGGTTGAAGCTTGAAAAACAATAATGAAGTTATGCATTGTTTGGATTGGCTTATTTGAATTTATCTACTGATATAAGCATTTACGAGAGTGTTCAAAAGAGCTTATGGTAACTGCTTATGACATGTCTATAAACTGGTTTCAATTTATTTTCACAAGCTCTTCATGATAGCTTATGAAAACAACTTATAGTTTATATGAAAACAATATGATAAATCTTTTGTTATAGAAATAGTTTATACATAAATACTTATATGATAAATTAACTAAGTTGTCTATCCAAACACGACCTTAGTTCAACTCTTTTGAGATTATAACTCTCCCTGATTACAGTTTTGCAGGTTATGTCTAGTGATACTGTGGCAATTATTGGCCCCCATAGTTCTGTAACAGCTCATGTCATAACTCATATTGCAAATGAGCTTCAAGTTCCTCTTCTGTCATTTTCAGCTTTAGACCCAACCCTTTCTTCACTTCAATTCCCATTTTTTATCAGAACATGTCACAGTGATCTTTTTCAAATGGCTGCAATAGCAGACCTTGTTGACTACTATGGATGGAAAGAAGTCATTGCTGTGTATATTGATGATGATAATGGGAGGAACGGAATTACTGCATTAAGCGATAAGCTTGCCAAGAGACGTTGCAGGATATCATATAAAGCACCTGTGAGTCCCGAAGCAACTACAGAGGAGATAACAAATGTGCTTGTTCAGGTGGCTCTAGCTGAATCAAGAGTTATAGTTGTTCATGCCAACACTCTTTGGGGCCCGAAAGTGTTCAGTGTTGCAAAGAATCTTGGCATGATGACAACTGGTTATGTATGGATAGCCACTGCTTTTCTTTCTGCTATTCTTGATATAAGTAGTCCTTTATCTTCTGATTCAATGGATGCAATCCAAGGAGTGTTGACGCCACGAGTTTATATACCAGATTCGGAGCTCAAAAGAAGGTTTGTTTCTAGATGGAAAAACTTGACTTATGGAAACACTGCTAATGGCCCACTTGGACTTAGTTTTTTGTCTTTCTATGCATATGATACTGTTTATGCTCTTGCTCATGCACTTGATGCATTTTTCAAGCAAGGGAACCAAATCACCTTCTCAAATGATCCAAAGTTATCCGTACTAAAAGGGGACAACTTGCATCTTGATGCATTGAACATCTTCGACGAAGGGAATTCGTTGCTTCGAAACATTTATGAAGTTAATATGACAGGTGTGACAGGTTTGTTCAAGTATGCACCTGATAAAAACCTTGTTAATCCTGCATATGAAATCATCAATGTGATTGAAACCGGGTCTCGGAGGATTGGTTATTGGTCTAATCACTCTGGATTATCAATTGTTTCTCCAGAAGCCAATGATTCCAGGGAAAGTCAGAAACTATTCCCTGTGATTTGGCCTGGAGACACAGTCCAGAAGCCGCGTGGTTGGGTTTTTCCAAACAATGGAAGGCTGTTAAGAATTGGAGTCCCGATAGGTGTTACTTACCATGAATTTGTCTGGCAAGTACCAGGCATCAATACATTTCAAGGATTCTGCATTGATGTATTTCTTTCTGCAGTTAACCTGTTGCCTTATGCTGTTCCTTATAAGTTTGTCCCATATGGGGATGGTATAAACAATCCCAGTAACACCGAGCTTCTCCGTTCGATCACGACCGGCGTGAGTATCGTGTCAAGCCAATAATCTTTTGTGGAGTTTGGATATTTTTATGGTAACTTCTGAAACAAGTTTTCTTCTTCCTATACAGGAATTTGATGGTGCAGTAGGTGACATTGCTATTACTACAAAAAGAACAAAGTTGGTTGATTTTACTCAGCCATATGTTGAGTCTGGTTTAGTGGTAGTAGCACCAGTTAGGCAGACAGAAACTAGTGCTTTGGCCTTTTTGGCACCATTTACACCAAGGATGTGGTTTGTCACAGCTGTCTTTTTCATAATAGTGGGAACTGTTGTTTGGATTTTGGAGCATAGGGTGAATGATGAATTTAGAGGACCACCCAAAAAACAAGTGGTTACTATTCTTTGGTAAGTAAAAGTATTCTATCTCCCGTCCTTTTCATGGCTTAACCAATATTCAACCTTTTTTAAACCAAACCAATGTTGATTAGACATGCAATATTTATGTGAAGGTTAAAATTTTCGTACTATGTTTACTTGGTGCATATTTGGATTAAATTTTGTGAGAAGAAAAAGTTATTTTAGAAACATAAAATTGATTTAAACATGTTGAGGTAATTAGGTGTTCTTGAGTCAAATTGCATAGATCCTTACTTGAAGCTGAGTTTTTAAGTTTTTGCTTCCAAAGTCCAAACAAGATTTTCAGCCTTAAATTTAGGCCCTGTATAGATAAACAAATTAATTAAGTGCTTATAACATAAGCACTTATCATAAAAGTACTTATGTATAAGTCATTTCTATAACAAAAGATAAAATAAAGTCAAACTGTTTTCCAGTTTTCATGTAAGCTATCTTGAAGAGCTTATGGAAATAAGCTGAAAACAACTTATGGACATATGATAATTTGTTTCCATAAGCTCTCTCGAACAATCTCACAAGTACTTATGTCAGTAGATAATCTCAAATATGTCATTCCAAACAAACATTTATTGTTTAACTCACTTTTACGTTAATGTATCCAAATCTTAATCATTTTACGTTCACCTCACTTTTAACCACAATCAATGTATTCAAAACCTATTTTCGCTGCAGTAGAACCAAACACACATTAATATCTAGCTACAAGTATGTTTGTAACTTTTGTCTGTGTTGTATTTGGCAGGTTTAGCTTTTCAACAATGTTCTTTTCCCACAGTAAGTGCCAGTTCTTTGTCTTCCATGACATACATGATCAAAATTTTAACTTCCCTATGATTAATCAAGTTGCATTTTTCTATGCTATGTAGGGGAAAACACAGTGAGTACACTTGGTCGTTGTGTGCTGCTTGTATGGTTATTTGTAGTTCTTATAATTACATCAAGCTACACTGCAAGTTTAACATCAATCCTCACAGTACAGCAACTTTCTTCACCCATTAAAGGCATTGAAAGTTTAGTAATTAGCAAAGAACCAATTGGTTACACTCAAGGTTCTTTTTCTAAAAGTTACTTAATCCAAGAAATTGGTATTGATGAGTCTAGGCTTGTTCCTTTAAAAACATCAGAAGAAGCTGCTAGAGCACTTGAAAAAGGTCCCCACAATGGTGGTGTTGCAGCTTATGTCGAAGAACGTGCCTATATCGAGATTTTCCTTTCAAGCCGGTGTCAATTTACTGTTGTAGGTCAAGCGTTCACCAGAAATGGTTGGGGATTTGTAAGTTTCTCCCTAGTTTTCTTTACTTTGGATCTTGCAAGCTATACTTATTATTTTTCTCTCAAGAATATTCAGAGTGAATTACCAATTTAAGATAATGATCCACTTAATTGAAAATCCTCAACCCATTAGCCTTTTCAGGACAATTCCCGACGACAAAATTGGCCAATCCAAAAGAACTAATGTGATAGAAGATTTTCAATTTCAGCGATGTTTCTGAAATTTATTCATTGAAATTGGAGGAATTACGTAATTTAATCACTGTAAAGAAAACGGGTGAACCACTCATTCTTTATAAGATTTATATATAGCAGGCTTAGTTTTTGAAAGATGAATTAATTTAAGTTGTGAGCTTCTTATAAAGCAGTAATAGAATGTGTTTTCCTTAATTTTGTTCAGGCCTTTCCAAGAGACTCCCCACTAGCAGTTGACCTGTCAACTGCAATTTTGCAAATGGTAGACAATGGAGACTTACAAAGGATTCATGACAAATGGCTTTTGAGTAGAGCTTGCTTATCACAAGGTGCAAAGTTAGAAGTTGAAAAACTCAAACTAAAAAGCTTTTGGGGCCTCTATGCAATATGTGGATCAGCTTGTTTGCTTGCTCTATTCATATTTCTAATACAGATAATTAGACAGTACAACAAGAACCACTCAGAGGAACTTGATTCTACTGACCGAAACTCGGGACCTTCACGTTTGAGGAGGTTCTTCGCATTTGTAGATGAAAAAGAAGAGACTCTTCAGAACCGTTTGAAGAGAAGGAAAATGGAGAGAATATCATATAGAAGTAGTGAAGGAGGATCATCCTCCATCATCTTCAATAAAGAATATGTTGCTCAGCCATCTTCCTGCACAACTGGTTCTGTGTCTAATGGTGGAAGTGAACAAGTATCTATCAAAGTAGTGTAAGTATGATTCATATACAATATATTAAAAAAAAAATTAAAATCTACAAGTTTTATTTAGGAAATACAACTTGCATGTGCAGAAAAATAAAATAAAATGCACAAACATGCAAATAGTATATTTAGTAATATAGAAATTGCTTTTTTTTTTTTATAAATATTAATGTCATATTTTTCATATAATTTGTTTAAATTGTTTTTATTAATAAATAGATATTGAATAGTTAGATTAAAGTTTAAGTTCCTACATGTAAGCTCTTTTTATCTCATTTTATCCGTACTGTTTAAGTCAATTACTCACTTATCACATGTTTAATAAAAGAAAGACAAATATTTCCACTTAACCCTCTCACACAACTCAGTTGGTTTTATTGACAACGAAATTAGATAAAGAAAGAATAAGGACTAGATACTTCAAATCAATGTGATCTCTTGTTTTGTTTAAAATGCAACTAAGAACAAATTGTGGCATCCATCTTATAACATAGCAACTGATAATACATAACCTTGGCAAGTTAGGTTTCTGATATGAGAAATTTTAATACATTGAACTTTACAGTTCCTTTATCACTAAGAGGGTGGTTACAGTCCCTAGCCATGTATAATGTACTAATAATATACATGTACATGTAGTTGAATCCTTGAACACTGGATTAAACATATGGCATTCCATCGTAACTTTGGGTTAGATTAATCAGTGACAAGTGGCTAGATATGTATGTATATAATAACATTACATGTCTTGAAAAAACTGCCGATTGAGGTTTTGAATGTGAACATAATTTGCTCCATGGTGCAGACAACCGTTCTTTTCCATTTGATAAATTATCAAGTCATCTATCTGAACAAAGCTAATGCATTAATCAAATGTCTCTGAAATATCTTTGAAAACATTCATCATCCTTGCAATAGTTGCAGATAACTTTGTACACTTCAATCAAGAGTCTTGGGAATCGACTAGAAAAGTAGTCGTTGAATCCTTCTGGAACAGGTCCTACTAGTTCCTGATAAGTCAGCAAGAAAAAAATCATAAGCCATGCATGTTCTAGGAGGATTATAACATGTTAACAAAGATGCATTTTGACTTCTCATATGAAAAGCTTCATATATTTGATTTCAATGAACTTTCATTAAGATAACTTATAAGCTTAATCATAGTCAAGCCCAATCAAAGGAAAGCACAACTATAAAGAAATTAATCACTAATTAAATTAACCAAGGCCAGGATGTCTACAAAAACCAGCACTGTTGCACTTCCCAAATCACCACAGATGATAACATCAACTGAGACCACTACCACTAATTAATTATGATTATAGCAACCAATTATCAGCACTATTGTCTTCATCATGTAGAGTCAAGAAGGTTGGATGTATTTGTGTAAGATTCAAATTGTTTTACATATATTGTTGATTGATTATGTTTTTAACTGTTTAAATTGATAACAACCATTATGATAAAACACCAGAGTTCATAGATGTGTCTGGTAAAGTAAAAGCGTGTACACTAACGGTTTCGGTTGCAAACTAATCTGAAGGGCATGGTTTAGAAATTGGAGAAAATTTTCTAGTAATTGATTGTTGTTTAGAAAAATAGAAAACATTTGGATATTGCAAGGTAAAATCATTACTGAAGTATTTAAAATACTAAAATATACAAAAGATGTTCAGGAGCCTGCTTGGCATAATAGATATTGGGAATACATTTGCAAAATTAAGTTTACCCCGACTTTGAGCAGGAGAAGCTACAGTATTTAATTTCTGCTCAACTTGGAAACTTAATAATAGTCAATTCTTGCTAATAAAAAACATTGGACTGTTAAACATGATTGTGTATAATCTGGCCTTTAATTAACTCAACAGGTTCACGTGTTTCATGTTTTAACTTAGTTGGACAAGCCTAATCCTCTACCAGAGAAAAATAGAAAGAAAATTGCAAAAATGCTAGTCCAAGAAGAAACCTGGATTTCTAGAGGCAATTCCCTGAAATGATTTAGCTTGTTTCTCAAGACCCTCAACAAGTCTCGAACACTGTCAAATTTATATCGCCTGTAACGACCAATGTTAGCAAGGAAAGCTAGTTCCATCTTTTCATCCCATTTTGCACCTAAAGCCGCTGGAGCAACGTTCTCTAATGCCTTCAAAAGATCAGAATCAGTCTCTCTATCTTCAAGTTCCACCCTGTCACTAACGTCACGAAGAAATGAAAGTCTCATCTCAGAACTCCAAAATAGAGGATGGTGCAATACTTCAATCGCCTTTGGCCTGACAATTAAATGAAATAATTTCTTTAGTGAAAATGTCATGCATCTAACCAGACAGAATATCAGCAGATGACCAGAGTTCCGAAAGAGTAAAAATGCAGCATATCAATCACTACATATTAATATTAACATCAAGTTGATTTGAACTTAGAAACATTATAGGAATAGTCTCAATTGACTAGCAAACTAAACAACAATGTTTGACGTGCGAATCCGTCTTTTATGCTACATATCAATCAAGTCATGTCAAAATGCAACTATTAACGAAGGTATGAGAGAATATAATTCCAATCTCGTAAGCACTGCTTTGGAAATCTTCACACACAAGTTCACATATGGGAAATGTTAGTCTGCAGTCAAAATAAGTGTTTGGCTCTTTAATTTTCAAACCATACCCATCCTCAAAAGCGATTCGTAGCCTAAAAAGCACTTTTTTGGTTAAGATACCCAAACATAAATCATGTTACATTCAACTTTATTTTAACTAAAATCAATTTTACAAAATCAATTCATTGAAAGTAAATTCTCGTCGCGCAAAACCAAACACATTAAAAGTTACATTTAATGAAAATGGCATGCCCCTACCTTAGATTGGGGTCGGGATCTAATAAACAAGAAATAAGATCTTCAGCTTCAGGAAGGAACTCCACTAAGAAAAGATCTTTTTGATTTTTCACAATATTGACATCACGCTCAAGACGTTCTCCAAATGGATGTCTCCCTGCCGTCATACAGAAAAAGAGCACACAACCTAAGCTAAACAAATCTACAGCTCGTGTTTGACGTCCCTGAACAAGCTGCTCTGGTGCTTGCCAACCCGAACTGCCACAGCCTGCAATTAAGTCATTAAACCTTATTGTAAGAGTAAAATTAATGAACTAGTTAAGCTACATAGATTAACATGTAGGATTAGACTAAGACAATAATTGTATGTTTTAATTAGCATATTTAGCATCCAGAAAAACATGCAGCATTTATTGCTAGATAGCTACATAGATTAACATGTAGGATTAGACTAAGACAATAATTGTATGTTTTAATTAGCATATTTAGCATCCAGAAAAACATGCAGCATTTATTGCTAGATAGCTATTTTTTGTGTAAAATCAAGCAATATACAAGTGTGCTAAAGCATACCACTCAAATTGGAAAACGAGGGGAAATGTATGAAAAAAAATTCGTTGAACTTGAATGATACCTGTAGATATAGATCACCAAAATGATATAGGGATAAACTTATATCATACTAGACAATAGACATACTCGACTTATATCATACTTTGACCGGTTCTCAATATAAAGGATTTACAATTATATATTTATATATACCGGTTTATGCAGTTTAACTATTAACCGACTAGTTCAACCAATGACCCACAGACCAAATACCTCAATCGAGTCAACAACCATTCCGAGTTTTATAACATAGCTAATTAGCAATAGTGAATGCTAAAACAACACAAACTTTAACTCACCAGTAGAACTATTGCCCAAAGAAGACATATCTTCAAGAAGTCGTTTGCTAATCCCCATATCAGAAAGCTTGGCACATAATGATCTTTCCTTGATTATCAAAACATTTTGGGGTTTCAAATCCCGATGTATTATTCCTAGTTCGTGCAAATGAACAAGCCCAGAAACCACATCCCTGTGTTGCAATATAAAAGCAAAAGTCAACATGATGTCGACAAAAACTAAATAAATAGGTATAAATTAAACATGGGGAAAGTGGACATTCATGTTCTATCACTAAATGAAAACAACTATCAACCTCTGATACTTAGCTTAAATATAGGAGTCCAACAAAACAGGACCCTGTTTATTCCTCTTAACAATGCAATCTTTTTCACTCTCCTTCATTCTTTTAGCTACAATATTTTTTTTATCTCCATTCATGCCATCCATGTATCTCTCTCATCCTCATAGATTCTCAAATTCTAAGGTAATGCCCAAAATATTATAGTCAATTACTCCCTCAGTCTCACAATGAGTGTCATTTAAGACTTTTGCACACGTATTAAGAAATATAATAATTACAAGAAAGAGATAACTCATTTTATCAAACTATCCCTATCTTAACTATTTGTGAGTTTTCCACTAATATCAATGTAAAGTACTATAATGCTATGTAAGTTGTGCACATAGTAATTATTGAAGGGTGGTATAGGAAAAAATAAGTAAAGTTGCATTGAAAATTGAGAATGACATTCATTTTGAGACATTTTTTTTGTTAAAATGACACTCATTGTTAGATGAAGGGAGTATCTCATTCTCTTGATTGAAGTTGCTACCTTAGATTTTAGAATCCCTGTTTATCACCCATCCCTGTTATTTATAAAAATTGTGTCCCCTTAATTGCAGCATCGCTCCTACACATCAACTTTAACAAAGTACATGTCTTAACCTATAACTGAACCATCATATACTACTTTTGCTTTTACTTCTAATGTCAAAACATTAAGGGATGCTAAACTCATTAGTTGCTACACTATTTATTGATGGGACTGTAACACTCATCCATACACGACGTATCTCACTAGTCTGCAAAGTTTTAGTGTTCCCTAAAGCATACAATACCAACTATACACAGTTTCAGAGGTCCAGTAGCTTTCACTCAACATTTCTTTTGTCTTGGCTGAGAAAGAGAGGTTAAACGATTTTTCTTTTAAAATGTAATAAGTGTGACATCATAACCCCATATATTGCTTCCTGTAATAGTTCATCAAATCAAGTTGTTTTACTGACCTCATCAGCTTTAGCAATAGAGGAGATGGAAAACCATTTGTTTTCCAAAGACACTGCATATCATCCCTCTGTGTCTCTATCTGAGCCTTTTTAAAAAATTCAAAAGCTTGATCCTTGCCTAACACTGAATTTTCTGACATATCTGAATAAATATTAATCAAATCATCCAAGTTGCATGCACAACGCTCCAGAGCAAGGTAAACAAAATCGTGATCGTATTCAACGCCATACCATCGGACAATATTTGGATGAAAGTCAGAAGCAATGAGATTTTTTATTTCTTTATGAGCTACATCATGATGAGCCTGAACAAGGCGTTTGACAGCAACTGCCCGACCTTCATATATCCCCTCAAGGACAATGGTACCATTACTTCCCTTCGCAATTTCTTTATATGATACATGAAGTTTACCAATCCTGCGTCCATTATCTTTATTATAGTGCAACCGTGCTTCATTTTCGGCTTCCATATGTAGTCGTATATTCTCCTCAATTGAAGACAGATGAGTGACATTATTTTTTCCTGACTTACGTGCTCTCTTTTTCTTAGAAGGTGGGCTTTTCAAATCGTAATCACTGATTTTGACCTTTGTTGCAACTTTATTTGTAGATCGATTTTGGTACAATATCAAAAGAAAGGCTACAGATAATATAACTAATAAAGACATGGACAATTCAATCACCCTGTTCAGATCAACTTTCCTTGGTGCAGCGATCTCCATAAGAGGCTGAGGGAGCACAGCAGCATTATCATTACTATCATAGAAGCTGATTTTTGGCTGCAAAGAATTTGGCACAGGCACAGGCAAAGGAAGCATCATATTACCATCATGACTAGGAAAGAATCTATCACTACTAGGCTGTGATGGTAGCATCAGATTTGAAGCCGGCATTGGGAGTATGCCGTTTTCTTGATAAGCACCAACATCAGATAATTTTTCAAAGTTAGCAGGTTCAAACAGAAAATTCTTTCGCTGGCGATAGACTTCTTTGAGTTTTCTGTCAGGACATGCATACGGCATAGCGAAATCCAAGCCACTGTCAACATCAGAAGCATACTCACCTTCTGCATCAAGAAAAGCCGTCAAGGTAGGATTTTCATTATGTCGGCAAAATAATACAGCCTCAAATTCAGCTACTGACATAGTCCACAACACTATTCCTGAACCAGGACCAACAGATTGTAAAAAGTAATCGGTCCTAACTATCTGGAGCAAGAACTCTGGTAAATTCAGCTTTGCCGGATCAGCAAGCTCATTATTAGTTGCATGTAAGGAATCAGTAACACCCTGCCCGTCCTTGTCACCACTCCACACTGCAGTAGTAGAAGCATTATGAAAATCAGCAGCACCATAGCTTCTAAGTAGCTTTCCAGTTTTAGCATCCACTTCAAATACAGTGCTCTTTTTGGATCCAAGTATAACCGCTCCATCTTTTGACACAATAGGTGTAAAAGCAACATAATCAGCAACAGATTCCTTGAGTTTCTGCAGGCACACAAGAAAGAAAAAAACAAAACCAATCTCAAATTAATCATCAAAACAAATTGATCATACATTGAAGAGAAATCAAAATAACAGACCTTACAAGTATGTTGAAGGACTCATAGGACTCATCACTCAACTCAGTAATTGCAATTGATGAGTTACAAACAGAAAATAATATAACTCCATGATTATAAATTTGATGTGTGTATTTGATTCACAGTGTAGAGAGTCAAAATTGATTTTCATAGCTTTAAAATTTAACTTTAGCAAAATCTGTATGTTTTGTTTTCCTCTAACTGTTTGGATAAACAGCTTAATTAAGTACTTATAACATAAGCATTTATTACATACGTGCTTATGTATAAACTATTTCTATAACAAAAGATAAAATAAAGTCAAACTGTTTTTTATGTAAACAATAACCGGTTTTCGTATAACTCATACCATGCTTTCATAAACTACACTTGAGAGTTTTTCATAAACTATCATGGGGAGCTTATGAAAATAAAGATGAAAATAGCTAATTGAATTGTCATAAACCCTTTCTTAAGCTCTCTCAAACAATTTCACAAATGTTTATCACAGTAAATAAACTCAAGTAAGCCCATCTATTTGACTATAAAAAAAATACCAAAAAAGGTTATTTGTTTGCTAATAAACTATAACCTGTTTTCATAAGCCATAATTGAGAGCTTTGCACTTCCAATTTTTGCACTAAAAATCCTATAATTGAAATCCTTTCATAAACTATCGTAAAGAGTATATGAAAATAAGCTGAAAACAGCTTTTGCACATAACATAAATTGCTTCCATAAGCTCTCTAAAAGAGTCTCAAAACTACTTACGCCAGTAAATCAACTCAAGTAACTGGATCCAAACATACCTTAAATCCTAAATGTACATTTGACTATAAAAGATTTTACAAAAAAGTTATCTTTTTTTTTTTTGCTTTAGGTTGAGAAAACCTTGCAAAGTTATGCATAATAAAAAACAAGTAAACATCAAATAATTCACTTAAAACTCAAAATTAACCAAATTCATCAGAAGAAAAAAAAAACAACAAAGTCAAGTAAAAATAAAAATAAAATAAAATAAAATAAAAAAACATACACTGAAACTGACAATACCGTTTTACCAAAGTGTGTATCGTGAAAGATCAATTCCCAGTCATCTCCACATTCAATAATTCCAGATGAAGGAGTTTTAAGAGATGCTTGAAAGGAATGGTAGATTGGAGATCCAGTTGAAAAAGACCAAATTACCCTCCCAGAAGAACTTTCAACAAGATAAATAGTACCGTCTAGGGCAGCGACGAGTGCCGTAGCGGGTTTTGTGTCCAACGAATTAGGAACAAGTGAAGATGATAAAGCGTTTCCGTTTTGGAGAAGGGAGAGTTGTGATTGTGAGGTAAATGATGATACATCAACGATGCAGCTGAAGAAGAAGATGAAGAACAAGAAGAAGAAGAAGATTGAAACGCAGAGTTTCATGTTACGCGCTGTTTGGTATTCAAAATTAAATTAGAAGCATTTTTTTTCTGGTGTGATGATGTCTTAATGCGAGGTTGTTTATTACGGTTGTTTAATGTGTAAGGAATGCTTCACGCGTTAAATATGTTTTTTTTACCAGAAATGTTTACTTTTTACCGTGGTCCTTGTAGGCGTGTTTGGATTGCTATAATTTTTTATATTATTTATTGGTCAATGATATCTGGCAATGGGTAGGGTTTGGGTAGGGTACTATAGTGCCCGTACCCATACCCGCAGTTTAAAAAAATACCCATACCCGTACCCGTACCCTCATGGGTATCAACTTTAATACCCGTACCCTTACCCTCTGGGTACCTAAGTGCCCGTACCCGTACCCATTACCCACACTTTAACTAAAATAAATCGATAAATAAATATTATTTTGTGATTAAATTTAAAAAGGATAAATACCACCTATAGTCCCTTAACTTAATTTCAGTTAACGTTTTAGTCCTTTATCTTTTTTTTCCCGATTTTGTCCTTTATTTTAATTTTAAGTGACAATTTAATCTTTTTTTTTTAAATGTTAACAAGGTTATCCTTTTTTTTTACAAAAATTCATCAAAATTTTCAAACAAAACTCATAAATTTAGTTATATTCTTTAATATAAAATAAACTTTATCAAATTTGTAACTCAAATCTTCAAATAAACTCATATTTGCCATTCTTTATTTGATGTTGTTAGAGATAAAAATATGAGTTTATTTAAAGATTTAAGTTATAAATTTGATGAAATAGCATTATATTGAGGATGATAATTAATTTTATGTGTTTTGTTTGAAATTTTTTATGAATTTTTTGAAATTTTGCATAAAATAAGGATAAAATTGTTGACATTTTAAAACATAAAAGATCAAATTGTCACTTAAAATCAAAATAAAGGACCACATCGGGGGAAAGAAAAAGATAAAAGACTAAAACGTTAACTGAAATTAAGTTAAGGGACTATATGTGGTATTTATCCATTTAAAAATTATCCATATATCATAAATTAAATCATAAAATATTATAAACCAAAATATTTTCTAACTCAAAACATTTCAAGTGAACACTCGTTATAATACACATTCAAATATCCATAATAATATTTTATGAAGTTGCAAGTCTTACGACAATATTATTTGAGATCAGTAAAAACAATTTATAAGTTACAAGTATAATTATAAAGACACAATTAATAAGATATAATTCTTAGTTATAAAGTCACAATTATTTAACTATTAATCATAATCAAATTCTTAAAAAGTTTGCAAATGTTTATCTTTTGATTTGATTATAAATATTGTAATGGTCCAATGATATTAATAGATATTAAAATATAAAGGAAAATAATTAATTAAACTAAATATTAATATAATAAATAAATAATATATTTATATAAGTGCGGGTGCGGGGCGGGTACTATAGTACCCGTACCCGTACCCATACCCGCTTAATTTTGCGGGTAATTACCCATCCCCGTGCCCATACCCATTATGCGGGTTTTTACCCTACCCATTGTGGGTTTTTTTTGCGGGTACCCACTGGGTCTGGGTCTAATTGCCATCCCTAATGATATCAAGATGGAATTTATTTCTCACGGTTTTGTTTTTGGTAGGAATTGATTTCTCACATATTAATGGATAATAACTTTTTTTTTTTGACTAACCATTTTAATAGAATAGAGTAGTGCAAATAATATTATTTAATTTTATCAATATCTTTCTCCTTAAATGGCAACATCACTAAAAAGTATGTTAGCGGGTCACTACTAGAAGTTTTCTTACCCATAAGATTTAATTTTAATTAAGATGTTTACATTTAACTAACAAAAACTATAAATTGATTAAAAAAATTGTATAAAGGTGAATATTATTAGATGAATTTAGATTTTTTTTAATTTTTTAGGCCAAATTTTAAATTTATTTTTAAAAATTTAATCAAACTGTATTTATAAATTTTATTACTTATTTTTTTTATTAGTATGAAATAGTGTATTAAATTATTATTT
>JBBPBR010000002.1:6699689-6711312 GCA_037974775.1 Cicer pinnatifidum
ATTTATAAATAATTTAAATTTTAAACAATTAATATTTTAAAGTAAATAATTTATTTATTTTAATTTAAAATAAATAAACTAGCTAAAAAAATAAGATTAATACATTTTAAATTAGTAAATAATACATTTTAAGAATTAATTAATAAATTTTAATTTTAACTAAGAATGACGTATATGTCATTTTACATTTTTAAACTAATTCAACCGTTAATTTCATCAAATATTTCAATTAACTCAACTATCAATTAATTTTTATCAAACAAAGCCATAATTATTGGTAGTAAAATTTATTAATTATTTATGTTAAAAGTTTTGTACACTTAAAATTTTTTTATAACAAAAATCTCTTATTCATCTATCTATTTATATCTATATACTATAAATATCTGTGACTTTCTGCCATGAAAATTTAACACATGACATATCTATTATTTTGATTTTAGTTCTCTTGAAAAAAAGACTAAAATCCAAAGTTCAACTAAAAAATTAGGAAAATCTGATTAATTATTATTTCATTGATTGAAAAAAAAAATGTTAAGAAAAAGAGTTGAAAACATCCCCCATTGCTTTTCATTTTGAAAAGACATTCTATCCAAGGAATAGTTCCCAGCTTCTTGGATTATTAGCTAAGGTCCAGTCACATGGCCCTGTCCTTGTCCTAACTTTCATCGAATGTCTAATATTGATGATTAAGCCAACAATTTGTAAAACGTAGCTTTCTCCAGTAATGACTGCTTGTAATGTTTTAGATCATTGATTGTTTTCCAAGAAAAACAAGCATGAATGATAAAGTATTGTAAAAACTATTTTATTTGTGCATTTTAGACAATGTCTTGTTCAATAGTACTCTAATTCAATCCTTTAACAAAAATTATGTGACAAGTGAACTTTGAATTTGTAAGAATTCTTTTTCTCTAAGAAACTGAAGAGTTAGCACGAAAAAATATATACAATTACAGACCAAAGACGTCCTCAAATAAAAAATTAATTGGGATAAATTTCTCAACATAAAATACTTATTACCATTAAGAATTAATAAAACTTACAAGCTGTGAATATTTAAATAAACGGTCCTTATATAAGTTAAAGTTTACAACTTAATAAATTCTTTTTAAACTTTAAAGTTAGTCCAATCTAAATCTAAACATGCAAAATGAATAGATTCAATGATCCAAAATCAATTCTAATCCATCAACACACAAATTTTTTTATTTATGCAATCCGATCTCAACTTTCATGCTTGATTGGTGCTCTCATTTTCTCAAAACCAAGACCAAAAAAAATTGGTGGCCAATTAACCATTAATAAAAGAAACAGTTAATTCCAATAAGAAAAGTTCACTTTGTAAAACTTAAATCCAATAATCAAAGATAATCATATTTCAACACCAACAAAAAAAAACGTGAAATTTTGTGCTTAAATATTATCACTCAAATGATTTATTTTTATTATGTGGATGCTCCAATTTCCTCTGAGATCACTGCAGATTCATTTGAGTCTTTATCTGGTCGTAACTGTGCAGAAACACCATCTATGGCGGAATTCAGTTGCGCTATTTTCTCGGTTAGCATCTTGCGAGTCCTCTATTTTAATCACAGCACACATAAACAAAAAGAAATTTCAATATAGTAGTTTATGTCAAAATGACAGGACAAGCTTATATAAAATGATAAATACATTTCAATGAAAAATCATCAAACACACATTCCACACACATGTGCAAACCAAGGTTGTCTCACAGGAGCATGTCTCAACAGTCCCACACGACCACACCACATTTCAAAATGTTTATACAGTTTTATTTTTATTCTAATATATTACACAATTTATAAAGATTTCCACCACTAGCTGCTAAATATAATGATCAGAGGTTAAATTCTCTTAATGCTATATTATAGCATACAATTAGATGTTACTAATAATATAAAGATTTAATTGTAAGAATAATGCTAGTAACACACTATTTTCAACACACTTTGTTTGATTTGTTAAAATTCACATGAGTCCCGCCAAATTTATATGGGACCCACAAAATTTAGCGGAGCCTGTGTGAATTTTAATCAATCAAATGGAGTGTGATAGAAAATGTGTGCTAGAGAGTGTGTTCCTAGCACACCTCTAATTGCATTTTTATCCCCATAGATATTATGATAGTGCGATTTTGGTCCTCTAGTTTCAATTGCGTGAATTGGTCCCCCAGGTTTTCCAATTGATTGAAACGAACGGATGTTCACTAATCTCTCTTTGATTCATAGTCCTTGCAATGTGAGGAAGCACCCATTGTGCTTGTAGTCCTAATCCGATTGTGAAAGCTTGTGATGTTCACATACGATCTAATTGCCAGTGGAACGTGTGGTTTCTTTCTTTGACCATGTCATGCTAGATCAGGCGAGCACCAACTCAGACTGATGGCTCCTAAAGTTAATATTCGGACACTTAATTTATAGATCGGTCTGATCTTAACAATTGTGATACTTAGGAGACCCTATTTGTGCAATTAGTATTTAAGGAACCAAAATTACACAATTGTGATACTCGAGTCTAGAAGTCTATATAGTCAGTGGCAGATAACGAAGTGTAACAACTGACCCCCCAAAAATTGTTCCATAAACTCCAAGATTAATTTTTTTGGGGGAATGTGGTTAAAGTGAATTTTGCTTACTAACTGAAAGTGTTCCTCTATCAAACACATTCACACACATTCAATGATCGTGGCTTTAAATAAAATAAAAGGTAAATGCATGTATAAATTCTGACCTCAAGAGCTTTTTCTTCATCATAAATAAACTTTGGAAGTTTCCTCATGAAATCTTTACCGTCAGCTCCAGCTAGTGCCTTGCTTATCTAGACAGTTCATAACATACAAGTCAAACAATTTTTTTTCTCTATCCTATGAACTCATTTACCAAATTATAAAGTTAGAGCAACCAAAAAAAAGCGGTTCCATCAACAAAAATATGCATTTCCTAAACTTGAAAAATGGTTCAAAAAGTAGTATCCAGTAAAAGCAGTAATGAATTTCTTCAAAAAAAGAAGTATAAGAACAGATAGCAAGCTCAAACTGTGAAATCAAACCTTACAAAGCATTTTTCTTTTGAAAAACAACATATATATGTGACGATTTGTTCTTAGATAAAGAAGAAGAAAACTAAGTAGAACTCCAAAGATAGCAACACAAGTATTGTGAAGCTCAGTGCAAATATGTTAATAGAAAATTATTAAATCACATTAAAATTTGATGCATGTGAACACAATAAAAGGACAAATCTTAGAACTTTGTATGAGTAAAGTGATACGATTAATATAGAAAGTCATAAGTAAATGATGTGTTACGATTAGATTCACGTCGATTATAGAAAAACTGAACTCTTGAAAAAAGTATAGGAAAATGAAGTACATTTTTCCCATGACTAACATAAAAGGAGAAAGGTTAAAAATGGAAAATGCTGGTTCTGCAAACATACCTCAGGTGCATAAACACATCCCAATGCTCCAACAATTAAGCTCCCCAATACAAATCCACCAACAAAAATACTTCCACTACTTGGCCTTCCACCATCCCCACTGTTCTATCAAGAGAGATTAAAAACACTACTAAGTTAACATGATTCCAAAAGATAAACCAAGCGTTTAACAAGATATTATGCTTTTTATACCAAAATTCTAAGGGGAAAGGGACTCTGGTAATCCAGAGTCTAGTCAAGGAAAAAGTAAAGTCTGCTCAATAATTGTTCTAGTCAGGGTTCAAACTCGGGTAATCCCGATCAATTCATCCTTGACTGAAGTTCATTAATCACCAATACAATTTGAACAAGAAAAAAATGAAACCATAAAAAAAAAAGTGGATTATTTTGTTGATGCCCCACCATATTTTGATGCTTCACACAAAATAGTAATGTAAATAAACCACAAAGACATGTCCTAATCCTACCTTGCTCGAACTATAACCGACGAGTTGCGTGATCCTTTAGCTCTAATAGAGGAACCAGGAAAGTGTTGAGTGGAGCTCATTTTCAAGAAGCATTTATCAACTGGCTTCAACAAGGAACCTAACATCAAATAATTTCATTATCAGATTTCCCCAAAAATAACAGAAAACAAAGCAATGAATATGTTAAACAAACTCACATTCACAAATGCAGTAGCAAAGATCAATCCAAATTCCAAATTTTTTTTTTATTCCCATTAATTTATCTCCAAAAATGTAAAAAAAAAAAATCCACTAAAAATTTCACATCATGATTATGTGGCTCTACTAATAGAAATTAACATGTCATAATTAGCAATGTGAATCACACTATAACACAGATCCACACAATAAAATGAAAGTAATCACCTGAGAGAAAATGAGTCTGTGGATTATTCGGCATAGCGATGGAGCTTGATAGAGCTTCCATTTCTTTAAACCAAAACTTCGTAAACTTTTGTTTCCTCGGAGAAAACAAGGAGAAAGAGGTTCGAAGAAGAAAATGTTAGTGTTTTTCTGTTTTAATTAACCTTCGATTTTCTGTTGTTTCATTATTAACGATAACGACCGTTAACGTGCATCTGGTTCGAATTGGGCTCGTTCCTTGGGCTTCGTTATCTTTTACGCACTTATTGCTACCTGCACCCCCTTTTTTTCTATCCACCCCCTCAAGTAAAGGAGATTAATTAAGGTTAATATTTTACTAATTGGTGACAGTTATTACGAGCAAGTGAAGTTTTGTTAACAAAATTAATTAATTCGTTTAATAACGATGCATATTAATTTTGAACTTTATATTCTTTCTTTTTTATGACAATGACAACAAACAACATTTGAAGAGTAATTTTTTTTTTTTAATAATGAAAACAGAATTGTATTTATATATAAGCTTTTTATTTTCCTTTCTTTCTTCACAAGTAACCCAAATACGAAATTTGAAAGCTTTAAATCAAATTCTGAGAACCCATTTTTCATTTTTCTTTTATGATTTGTGGTTGTTTTAAAGTTGTAATCTTTTTCATCCATGTTCAAAAGGGTGTTTTTTTCTATGTTCATTTCATGGCTTTTGCATGGAGATTTTTCAATGGCTACAACTGAAAGTGATAGTTACAATAGTTCAAGAAAACTTGATGAGACACCAACATGGGCTGTTGCTTCTGTTTGCACTGTTTTCATTTTGATATCCATAGCTCTTGAGAAGAGTCTTCACAAATTGGGAATGGTATGTAATTAACTGTTGAAACTGAAAACATCAAAAACTTTCTTTTCATTTTTTTTAGGTGTTGTTGTAATTATTAACATTAATTCTATGTTTGTAAGTTTTCTCAATGAAGTTAAACTTCCTTTCCATATGGATTTTAACTTCATAGCATTAAATTTCAAATTTGATAAAAAAAAAAAAAAAAGGAATTTAATTTCAAATTTAAGTTTTCTGTTGCCTTGACATATTATGACAGTAATTGATAATATTTTAATTGAAATAACTATTAGAGTATCTTTGTTTTTTTTACTATAACTATTATTATCATTATTATTAAATTTTAGATAAAATCTTTATTTACAAGTTGAATTTTTCTTTTAGTGGTTAGGAAGAAGGCAAAAGAAGGCTTTGCTTGAAGCTCTGGAAAAAGTCAAGGCTGGTAAGTATTATTATTATTTTTGGAATACAAGAAACTTTACTTTTTTGTGATAAATAAATAATTATTCTTTCTATTTTGTGTGTATGTTATTTGTTTATTTTGCAGAGTTGATGATTTTAGGATTCATTTCACTGCTATTGACTTTTGGGCAGAATTACATTGTAAGAATATGTATTCTTGAAGAAGTTGCAAACAAAATGTTGCCATGTCCACATAAATATAGTAATATAAGTGATGACAAGAAATCAAGTAGTGAAGTGGTAAATGTTAGGAAACTTGTGTCTTATGAAGGTAGATTTTTAGCTGCTGATACTCCCTCCTTTAAATGCAGCAGGAAGGTAATTAACCATCTTTTTCTCTTTTTTAGTAATATATTTTAAGTATTGTTTACTCAACAAAATATGTAACTGATAATGGTATATTGATTTATCACATTTATTTGAGAACTTGTTATAGGGGCATGAACCTCTTTTATCTATCAATGGATTGCATCAGTTACACATCTTCATATTCTTCCTAGCTGTCTTTCATGTGCTTTATAGTGCTATCACAATGCTTCTTGGGAGACTTAAGGTTTGCTTCATCCTTTATATTTTTTAGACTTAAAGCTTTGATTTGGATAAAGAATTTAATTAAGCGCTTACAGCATATGTACTTATATATAAACTATTTCTATAATAAAAAATGGTATAAGTTATAGCTTGTTTTCATAAATTAAAAAGAACATATGAAAATAAGTTGAAAAACAAATTATGTACATGTTACAAACTGTTATTTCTGTAAACTCTCTCTCAAATAGTATCACAAGTGCTTATACTAGTAGATAAATTTAAATCAGCAAATCCTAAGAAATCCATAGTGGTGAGATATATAATGGATGAAAGAGTTTTCTTTCTATAGATACGTGGATGGAAGGCATGGGAGGAAGAAAGTTCAACTCATGGTAATCAATTTGCCAATGGTAAATGAGTTCCTTCCAACAATGCATGTGTTTTCCAATTCATTTTCTAGTGTAAAAAAATTAGTATCTTTCCAGTTTTACTAGTATGTTTTATCTTTGAATTTGAAATAATTAAACGAAACTTCATCATGCCTATGTTGACTATTTAGTTGTACTATTTTATGTGTATAGATGTTGCAAAACTTAGGCTCACACATGAAACATCATTTGTAAGAGCTCATACCAGTTTTTGGACAAGGATTGCTATCTCCTTCTATATTGTGAGTCTCATCTTACTAATCTGTTTTTTCATTTTCATCTTTTAATTTTTTACTTATTTGAGGCTAAGATTTGATTTTATCAAAGCATCATGGACATGTTACAAATAATGTTTGATAAAAAAAACAGAAAAATGGTACTTGAAGTTATAAGTCATACAAATTTTTCATATCAATAATTAATCATATTCTTATTTGTTCTAATTTCCAATTTCAGGGCTGCTTCTGTAGACAATTTTTTAGGTCTGTTCGTAAGGTTGATTACCAAACTTTGCGCAATGGATTTATAAGTGTAAGTAATTGTACAAAATAATATCATTAATAAATTTCCATCGTGTATATAGTTTTAAATTTTAGTTGTAGTTGTGGTTACGTTGTAATTAAAATCATTATCTATCTTCTTATTTTTTCTGATAGTGAAATTATGTATAGGTCCACCTAGCTCCTGGAAGTAAATTTAATTTTCAAAAATATATCAAAAGATCATTAGAAGATGACTTCAAGGTAGTTGTAGGAGTAAGGTAATGGTTTTCTCTTACAATGTATTTGGAGATCAACATCATATAATATATAGTTTTTCATAATATATTTGCTAAAAATGCTCAATTTTGAATCACTTTGTTTTATTACAGTCCTGCCCTATGGGCATCAGCCGTAGTTTTCTTGCTCCTAAACATTGATGGTGAGAAACTATACTCTTAATTTAATTCTATGGAATTTATTCATTTTTCCGTTGAAAATAAGTAAATAAACATTTCGGTGTTAAATGTGAAGAAAAAAGATGACTAAAGTAATGAACATTTTCAATTAAGAAACTAAATTTCTATTTCACAAATTTGAGATTCTAAATTGAGCGACCCGAAAAGTATCAAAAACTAAAATGTTTATTTAGTCATTAAAAATCAAACTAAATTAAAAATAATAGTCGATTAATCCTATATAATTTTCAGGATGGCGCACTCCATTGTGGGCATTCATAATCCCAATTATTGTAAGTATTATGTTCTACATCATTAGGGCCTTTTTCCCATGCAAAAAGGAAGATTAAGACAAAAAAAATTATATTATACACATGAAAAGTTCAAATTTGTTAAAATCAACATTATAAAGGCATTTAAATTTGTTGCAGATGATTTTGGCTGTTGGAACAAAACTTCAAGTGATATTAGCAAGAATGGCTCTTGAAATAACAGAGACACATGCAATTATTCAAGGAATGCCTCTTGTTCAAGGATCAGACAAATACTTTTGGTTAGATCAACCTCAATTAGTTCTTCATCTTATCCATTTTGCTTTGTTCCAGGTACTACTAATTCAATTTCTTTTATTTTACCACAATATCAAACAAAACACAAAATGTACAACTACTAAAATATATTTTTATTAAACTTATAAGTTATAAACTTACTAACTAACTAATTGATTTTCTACTTGCAGAATGCATTTCAAATAACATATATATTGTGGACATGGGTACTAATCCTTAATTGCACTTTAATTTTGAATGTTGACTAAATTATTTTTGCTTTCCATATATTTTTGAATAGTTAAATAATAATTTATTTATTTGCAGTATACTTTTGGGCTGGAAAATTGTTTCCGTTTGGGCTATAAACTTGCCATTATAAAAGTAGCTTGCGGGTAATCTTGTAGTATAAAATTATCTTGCAATAATATAATGTAATATATGGTTTGCCTAAAGAATAATTTTCCATAAAGTGTAATGCATTTCATAATTTGATTTTAAGCTTTCTAATGGGGTTTACAGGGTTGTGATGCTATGCCTCTGCAGCTACATTACACTTCCATTATATGCTCTTGTGAGTCAGGTAGATATTTGTTTTTAATTCTTGAATTATTACTTAAAATGTTTTGAAACCTCTTGTGTGAGGTTTTTATTGGGTGGCATAATCACATAAAATAAATGAAGTTCCAACTAAATTTTTACTTTTTTTTTTTACTTCATTTTCAAAAATAATACTAATAACACATTCTTTAACGTACATTTTTTAAATAATTTTTTTATTGGTTAAAATTTATACCGAGTCTTATAAATTTATATTGAACTCACATGATTTAGTGGAATTTATATGAATTTTGATCAATCAAAAAAATTGTTTTAAAAAGTATTTGTTAAATAATATGTCGTTAACACTTCTCTCATTTTCAATTAATGATGTGAAATTACATTTAATTGTTTGACACTATAAATTTGAATAAGAAACATCATGCTAAAAACTTTATTTAAACTTTTTTTTCTTAATTTCATTGATTAGATGTAAATATATTCTTCTCAAATGCATTATTTTTAGTCCAAATTAACAATATCACATCATCAAATTATAATTTCACGTCATCGATAAATATGACACATCATTAAAAAAAAATTAAAATGGATTGCACAAAAGTTAAAATAGAAGAATGAAAAGTGTATCTAAAATGTTATATTTGAACATTAATGTATAGTATCACATTATTTGTACTTGCATGCTATGAATTAACATATGAAATTGGTTAATTGACAACAAAAAATTGCAAACAAATGCATAGATGGGTTCAAGGATGAAGAGATCAATATTTGATGAACAAACATCAAAGGCATTAAAGAAATGGCACATGACTGTGAAAAAGAAGCATGTAGGAGAAGTAGTCAAACTTGGAAAGTCAACCATTGAAGGTAGCAACATTGGATCAACAATGCAATCCCCTGGACCAGCACTACACCGTTTCAAAACTACTGGACATTCAACTCGCTCTTCAACTTTTGAGGAACAAGATGAATATGAATCTGATAATGAATTGGAAAAAACTAAATTGATTCTAAGAGTTGATCAACTAGGAGAAGAAGATCATAGGCATCATAGTGAGGGAGAAGCTAATAATGAAGATGAATTCACTTTTCTCAAGCATACTACTATTCAAAGTTGAGTTTAATTAATAATTGGTGTAAATATATATATGTTTTGCACAAAATATCTAGTTTTAGTACATCATAATATAACTTCACACAACTTATTTATATACTTTGGTAAAATAGTGAAATATTATTAAGTGTTTATGTAAAATTATTTTTAGTGTTGGTGCATGTAACTAAAATGTGATTGAATGTCTACTCTATAATAACAAAATGTGATTGTTTAGGTGTTGCAATGCTAACATAAAACTAAATTGCTATTTATTGTTTCATATATAAAACTAAATTGTAATATAAAAACATATCAAATTCTCAAAATAAGGACCAAATTCTAAACAAAAATATAAATTATATATTCTAGCTAATTATATTTTATTATAAATTTTAAATATTTTTAAATATAAATATAATAACTAACAACTTATAAAAATATTTAAGTATATTATTCTCAACAAATGTTTGCATTACAACAATCATTACAAGTTATTCCATATAATATTCCTTATTTATTTATTTATGTGCATATACCTTCTTACAAAATTAAACACTTTTTAGGTGATAGTAGTTTTGAAGTTAAGGTGATAATCAGATTTGAATAATATTTTACATTAGATTATAAATGAGATGTTGGTAATGGAAACTTTACCGTTGCTCTAAATTCATGTTTGGCAAAGACTCAACTTGTTAGAGTATTTCAAATGGTCCAATCCATTTTGAATTTGTTTGGCGAAATTCACTAAAGCCACCTCCCTTTTATCTATATCTTACTCTAATAGTCAACTAAAATATCAAATCATTTCATTTCATTTTAAAAATATCAAATCATTTCATTTTTTGGGTTAGATAAAACTACATTTCTTTCTGCTTCACCCTAAAATGGCATAGCAAGTTAAGATTGAGAAAACATATTTTGACTTTTCCACTAAACTATTCATCTTGTGAGCTTTGAGAGGTACCTTCTCATGTCTCATCATCCTATGGATCTTGTAATAATCTTTCAATGGACCTTTGTAGTCTCTACCATCATTAATTCTAAAGCATATTTAATTTGCGTTATAGATTGAGTTATATTTAATTTTAATTTTTGAGAAGTTAAAATCAATTCTAGAATTATAAACTTAATTTTGACATATTTGGATGTTGTCGAGCAAAATTGGTTATACTTCTGAATTGATTCTAAGTTGAAGTTATGATTTGCGTCCAAATGTAATTTTACACTGAAATTTATTGTTGAACTCGTTTTACCAAAAATCAATCCTAGAATTATAAACTTAATTTTGCCATATTTAAATGTTGTCGAGCAAAATTGATTATGCTTCTGAATTGATTCTAAGTTGAAGTTATGATTTGCAGCTTTTGAGTTCAAACGTAATTTTACACTAAAATTTATTGTTGAACTCGTTTTACAAAAATATATTCAAATATAAATCACTTCACGTTAAAATTACTTTTAACTTAAATCAATTTTATTACCATAAATACATGTTGATTGATTGATCTAACACACTCTCACGTATTCTTACATCCTACATGGATAACACCTCCCATAAGAGTATTTCACAAATCAGTGTTAGCGTTGGCTGGTGTCTTGATATTTATTTTCAAAAACTTAGTCATTATTAGAAATTATATGATATATATAATTTATATGTCTCCTTTAGAATTAATCATTTATAAATTTTATTTTTCATTTTGCTTCCTGAACTAACACTAAGACTCTATTAAATAAATATTGTATCAATAGTAGCATAAATGCAATGACTTAGATATCAAATCAAACACAATAGTTGTATTTACAATTTTATTTTAGACGGTTTTATTTGTAAATATCATCACAAAATAATAATAATAATAATAATAATAATAATAATAATAATAATAATA
>JBBPBR010000002.1:6734082-6744368 GCA_037974775.1 Cicer pinnatifidum
CAAATATCAATTTTAGAATATACATTGTTGTATTATATTTTTTTAATTTAATAATGATATAAAACTCAAAATAAATAAATAATTGATACAATGTCATATTTTTTTTGTTACAATACAATTTCATATGAATTAACAATTAAATAGATTTTCATTTAAAAGAAAAACATTACCATGCCGCCGAATTAACATATGAAGTACTTCTTCGAATCCTCATAAATGAATTACATTAAAAGTATTAAAAATAATCTCTATAATCAATAAATTAGATATTAAAAATAAAAATAGTTAAATTAAACTATGTATATTTTAGAGCTACTATTATTAAATAAGAGATAAAGTATTAATCTTTTTGTTATACTTTCATTCAAAAAAACCATATGTATTTTATTTTTGAGAGAACTTTCTTTAGCTTGTTTTGTATCATTCATATATATATAAATTTTTTGTTTTTTTGCTTTTTTTTTTAATAAAAAATTCCATCCAAAATTTTGTTAAATATTTTTTTGTTTTTTATTTAGGAAAAAAAAATATTTTATGAAGAAGCAATTTTCGAAAGGCCTGAGAAGTTCCAGCAATATGGGGGCATTGTTTGACTATTAAGATTAACGAGAATCAGATTCAACTATACTTGTGTCACTCTTACAACCTCTAATTTTGTTCCTTTCTGTTCCTACAAAAACCACAAAGGATCAAAATTCACCTTTTTTTCTCAATCTAAACACGTGAGTTGATAGTTTAGTGAACGAATAAATGGACCTAACTGGAATGTGAATGTGACTTTTACACTTAACAAACAAGTTTCATTTTTTTGTGTCATGGCGGCCATGGAAGGAAGAATCTGTGAGGAATTAACGCCAAGGTATTATGCCCTTTGTGCTATTGGTGGAATGCTAAGTGCTGGTACCACTCACCTTGCTACCACTCCTCTTGATGTTTTGAAAGTTAATATGCAGGTGCTTTTCAATTTCTTCTTTCATTAAATTCTTTGTTTTATAAACTATGTTTGATTATTAGGTGTTGGAAATGGGGAAGTGGAGAAAGTTGAATTTTTTTAGGTGCCTTTTTATGTATGAGGATGATTTTGCACCCTAATGTTTAGTAACGAGATATGTAGAAAAATGGATTTTTTTTGGGGTGCCCTTTATGTTTGAGAATGACTTTTCACACTAATGAACAAAAAAAAGTGGAAAAATGGAATATTTTTGGTTACCCTTTTTATGAATTAGAATGATTTTGCACCCTAATGTTTAGTAACAAAATATGTGGAAGAAGATATTTTTTGGGGTACCTTTTATGTTTGAGAATGATTTTTCACACTAATGAACAAAAGAAAGTGGAAAAATTTTTGGCTACCCTTTTTATGAATTAGAATGATCTTGTACCCTAATGTTTAGTAACAAAATATGTGAAAAAACATATTTTTTGGGGTACCCTTTATGTTTGAGAATGGTTTTTCACACTAATGAACAGAAAAATGTGGAAAAATTGAATATTTTTGGCTAACCTTTATGAGAATGATTTTTCACCCTAATGCTTAGAATTGATCATGTTGTTGGTTTGATCATATTTAATGGGGGAAGTGATGTTGTTACATGTAGGTATATCCTATTAAGTATTACAGTATTTCCACTTGCTTTACTACCTTATTAAGGGAACAAGGGCCTTCTGTCCTTTGGAGAGGTTGGACAGGCAAGTTCTTTGGCTATGGTGCTCAAGGAGGATGCAGATTCGGTCTCTACGAATATTTCAAGGGGGTTTACTCAAATGTATTGGTAGATCAGAACAGGAGTCTTGTGTTCTTTCTTAGTAGTGCGTCTGCTGAAGTGTTTGCCAATTTAGCTCTATGTCCATTTGAAGCTGTTAAAGTCAGGGTACAAGCACAACCTAATTTTGCTAAGGGCTTGATTGATGGCTTTCCAAAGTTATATGCAACAGAAGGTGCACGAGGGTAAAGAAAGGTTCCATACATTAGTTTCTTACTTGATATGCATCTATCTGTCTTTAGGAGATGATTTTGATTATTTATCTTCTATTTTATGTACTGCTTGCAGATTCTACCGTGGACTTGTTCCACTTTTGGGTCGAAATCTTCCATGTAAATTCATAATCTCTTGAAACTTTATTTAATCTTGCACTAGTTAGGGCTGTAAACATGAACACTATTGTCACATCTTTATGCTGGCTGTCATTCTATCTAGTGAAATCTTCCACCATATAATTGTATGCTAAAAAATGACCACGTTTTAGGTCTTCTTTTCCTCTTTGGTATATGTTTCTGTTTCTTTATCATTCCTAGTCTATTTAATGTCTGGATTTTTTTTTTTGGCCGAATCATTAAATAAGTATCACATGCTGAGGTCCAAGTATCTATTTGATTGATCAGGTTATAGGCATTAGTTGCATGTTGATCAATAAAATAACAAAAGATTTTGAATGTTAATATAAACATTAATTATTTTAAGCTAAGCATGCTAAGTATTCAGTTTATTCTTTTGGATTATGTTGTAAATTACTATTATGTTTCCTGTGACTAGGTTCTTGTAATAATAGTTAAATAGATGTTGAATTATTATAAAATAACAATAGACTTCTTTAAAGCCAAGCATTCTGAGTAATCGGTTTATTCTTCTTGATTATGTTGCAATTATTTTTTGTAACTGTTCTTGCGATGATTAAATAACAACATACATTGGGAATATTTTCTTGTAATACTTAAGTCTATAACTCTTGTAGCTATTCATCATCGAACTGGATATTAAGTATCCTGTTTTTTTGTTGTTGGACAGTTTCCATGGTTATGTTCTCAACGTTCGAGCATACTGTTGATTTCTTGTATAGTAATGTTGTCAAAAGAAAAAAGGAGGAATGTTCAAAAGCTCAACAACTTGGTGTGACATGTTTAGCCGGATATACTGCTGGATCTGTTGGTAGCTTTATTTCTAATCCTGCTGACAATATAGTAGCTTCTCTTTATAACAGAAAGGCTGATACTCTAGCTCTGGTATTTGCTTCTTCACATTTAGTTTACGATACTTCCTTCCGAGATTGAAGGTGTTGTACTAAATGTGTTCCACTTATTTTATGGCAGGCTATCAGAAAAATTGGTCTAGCCAATCTATTTACCAGGAGCCTTCCTATTAGAATGTTGCTAGTTGGTCCATCAATAACTTTGCAATGGTTTTTCTATGACACTATCAAAGTTTTATTTGGACTGTAAGTGCATTACTTCCTTAACTCTTAAGTAATATTTATTCTTTTATAGTATGTTCTGTAGTATACTGCTGTTTTGTTTAATTATTATTTATCTCTGGACAAAAACAAAGGAAGACAGAAAGTTAAAGAAAGATATACACAATTAATGATTTAATGAAATTTAGTCTGCAATAATTACAATAAATTTCTGTGCATGAAGTCTGGAATCTCTGGATTTAAGATGTTGGTTTTTTTGTTTGAATGAGAACCTTAATGTTAGAGGCAAGGTAGTAAAAATTGAGATTTTACATTGGATCCAAAAGGGGGGTGGAGATTGTAAATTGTGGGATCGAAACATCCTACAAGATTGATAAAATTCATCTCTCTCTCTCTCTCTCTATATATATATATATATATAAATAAAGGAGGTATCAAATTACACCAGTGTATTAAACTCATTATTAACCATTGATCACATATAGCTGTAATATATTCGGTTTACTGTTAAATGTGACCATAATCCAAGAAGAAACCTGCTTCCCCTGCATAGTCTTCCTCCTCCGTGATTCAAAAATCCAAGAAAAAAACAGGCTTAATAAAGCATATATAAGAAAAAACCTTTCAAACACTTAGCAAACTTAAAGAGAGAGAGAAGAAAAATAGGTTTTCTTGCAACCAGGTTGCAGAACTCGACCCACAAAAATGATTGTTGGTCGAGCACTACGCTCTTGCTGTAAGTCGTCCAATGTTATTGATCCTACGCATAAGCACTATGATCCTACCAAATTGCAAATCACAGGCTTCAGAGATCGTAAAATCATGCGATCTTACACGTAAATCACAATTTGACTAGAGCTAGAAGATATGAAAAAGTATTGTAGTATCTTGATATTATAAATTTATAGTAGAGCATATTTTATCTCCTAAGATAATTTTTCATATTTCTTAGACATTATCATGACTTGTTTCTTTATTTATTTAGGAGTTGAGTCTTGTATTAAAAGTAAGGGCTAGTGTTTAGTTTTTTATATCAAATCATTATCATCAATCATATTAAACCACATTCATATTACAAGTTTCTTATTGTTTTCCTCCCTCTTTATCCAAAAACCTTTGACTTCAACATAGTATCAATGCAATATCACCTGCTGCAATTTGTCTTGTCACTATTCCGCTATCGAGTTCCCCAAAGTCTGAAACTACTAAAATTTAAAAACACTATTCTTCTTGTTGACCATGTCTACATTATGACTTTTTTTACGTCTCAAGTTTTCTCTTTGTTCTTGTTTTGAGTTCTCTTCCGTTAGGTCATTCTCGTGACGTGGTTTGAAGTTATCCTCCATTGTGTGATCTTTACAGCGTGTTGATAATATATCATTTGTCATCTCATCTTTGCGGCTTTTTAAGAATCTTCCAGTTGCAGTTTGACATTGGTATTGACTCAGTTGCAGTTTAGCATTGGTATTTTTTGTCTATGCCATTTTGACACCATTTTTTTAATCTTAGTTGTGGTTTGGCACAGATGTTTCAGTTATAGCTGCATCTGTCGTAGCTGCAGTTTGGTCTCTCTTGTTCCCTATGCAATTTGGCTCAACTAATTTTCAAAATCAAACTATATTATTTGGTTATTTGTCACTTTCAAAGAGTACATTTGTAACAAGCTTAAAACCTAGTAAGGTTTAACTTTAGGGGTATTGTTGGAAGATGTGAAATATCTTAAAGTATCTTGATATTATCATAGTGTATCTCAAATAATCTTATATGATTGATTTGTTCTAATCTTATAGCATCTTAGATTATCCTTTAATTCATATTTCTTTGTTCTTATCACAGTTTCTTTCCTTATTTAATTAGGATTTGGGGTCTTGTATCAGGATTGTTGAGAGTCCGACAATGAATGTGACATGTCCTGAAAATTATTTATGTGAGATTACAAGTCGATTTTGTGGGGTTGAATTAGAAGATCCAACCTAAATTTCTAAGACAATATCAAAGTCTATCTAGATCTGTTGTGCCATATGTTATTGGGTCATCCGAGTCACGCTCTAGATGTTCAGTCCTAGACATGAAGGGTGTATATTGAGAGTCTCATATTATATGTGATATGACTTGAAAATGTTTTTATTAGTGAAAGACATCCTTCACTTTACAAACTGGTTTCACTGGATAAGTTAGAGCTAACTCAAGTTCTAAGAAGAATATTTATAATTTATAATGGTTAATGTTTAGTCTTTTTGTATCAAATCATAACATCAAGCATATTAAACTATATTTATCATAATCCAAAGTATATATTAGGCTGCCTTGGGGGCAGGGGAGTCTGGGAGCTAATCATATTCATATGGTAATTTTTAGCTGTCAAAATGGAAAAGGTCTCTTTCTTACTCTATCAGGAACCATATGGTAATTAACATGTGCATTTGACTTACTGTATTTTTATCACTTAAATTAACAGTGTTTTATCTCATTGGTTCATGACTCCATCACAAAGACATGCTATTTTTTTAAAAATGATGAAGTGATTTGCATAAGGCTTAGCTTCAGAAATAAGTTTCCTTAATCTTTGGAGTCCAGTATATAAATGCCAAAAGTTAAATGCAAAACAAAATGTGATACTAGCTTCCACCTTGGATTTTCTTTTCTAATAATGAGAATACATAATTTTGTAACTACGTGCTATGATCTTTGGCTGTAATAAGACCTTGAACTGCCTTTATGACAATGTGGGGAGTGAATGAGAATGTTGACTTCACCTGATATGTGTTGCAACTAGCTAGCCTAAAGGTTTTGATTGTAGTTATGTGATTATATAAGCACTTGGGGAACTCTTCCTTAAGAGCTAGCGATCAAGGGGAAGAAATAAACCACTTAACTACTCCAGCAAGCATCCCATAATACTCGCCGTTATTGTTTGATCACAATGAATGTTATCTGATGATAAGTTTGCATAGTTCTCTTTAATGTAATAAAGATTTTTTAGGTTTATCTATCTAAGTTTTATGCTGTCTGGTAGTATTTTGATATTCTATTTGATTTGGAAAGCTCATAATTAGCTGTAACGTGCCAAATTAATCTAAACATTAAAGGTATATACTCTACTTTCTGATTTTTATTTTTTGAAACCTTGCAGGCCAACTAGTGGTGAAGTTGCAGCTGACTTGGGAAGAGATAAGACAGGCTAGCTTCAGAGAAACAGAATTCTGCAGTCACAGTTTTTTGCTGACTGTGTATGATTGCAAGTCATTTTATTGTATACACAGGAATAGTGTGCAGAAGTTTTTTTTTTTTTTTTCTGACACAATTTTTTGGCTTCTTAAATTTGTCATAATAGCATTTCATTAAGCTGGTAGAATATGGTTCCGAAAACTCAAAAACACTTGGATGAAATGGTACAAGTCTCTTCGATCTTAACTAGTTGTCTCGAGTTCAAGTTTGATTCTTGAGAGTGCAAGAATCAATGTCAAACTCTAGAGGTAGAGTTTCGCTATCCATGTGGTCCTATATGACTTGAGAGCTTACTCTTTGTAGTTGTGAATGAAACAATCTGTGTTTTGAACATCTACTAGCTGTAGTATACTAAGAGTTACAGAAAGAACAAAAAACTGTAAGACTTATTAGCAATGCTTGTGCTGGCAAGTTACCATTTTTGGTTTTGGCCATATTTCTTGGTGTGCCTACTCATTTTTATCTTATCTTGAATTTTGTTATCTACATATTAACATTATCTTGTTGGTGGTTTAAGTTATTAGCAATGTTTTGATATTATTTGAGATGGTTGTTTCTAACATAAAGGAAAATAACATTTCACAATTCAATAGACAGTGTAGGCAGAAACATCCTTCTTTGCAAAAAAACTTTAAATCTAGAATTGATTTATGGACAGTTAAATTTGTTTGTCAATGTCAACAATGCATATTTGAGAATCACAGTGAATTACCACAATTTTGATAGAAACTGCACTTTTGAGTTGTAACAAAATAGCAGTGTCATTGTAATTTTCTCAATCTCATAACTCAACTGAAATATACACTAAGTAAATGAAAGAAAGAGGATACCATTATTTTCAATTGTAGGCAACAAGCAAGCTCATATCTCACGAGCTGATAAATGAGAGGAGAGAGATCTGAAGAGGGGACACACTGTGTTGTCACCATTCACCAAATGTTCTTAAAAGCTCAGTGTGATTTGGTTTGTTATTCAAGGTGCAAAATCACTATTAGCTATGTGACATGTATTGTGTCATTATCAACTATGTTTTTTTTTTTTTATATATAACAATGAGTTGGTCCCGCTTATCAACTGTCCTTTTTTAACTCCCAATTCATGATCATGTTCTGCCAAATTGTAGCCATAAGGTAGGATCATGGACCCAACTATCTCTCTCTCTCTCAACCCTCATGACAATGACACATACCTGAATGGTGAGAGGTGAGTAGCATAGAAAGAAAAAACAAACAAGAGTTGCAGACAAAAATAACAAACAAAATAAATATTTTATGTGATTTAATTTGTGCTTTTACCAGATATTAGATCTAGCAGAAGTTCAACAACAAAAAATACTCATATTTAATATATGATAATGTCTTGAATAAAATTACTATTATGTGCTTTTAACTTAAATTCTTGAAATTTACTTAAAAGCTAAAAATTCAAACAAGCAAACTGTGTGTCTTGATGCTACAAAGTACTCAAAAGACCGTGCAATTTGTTGCTTGGAATGTAGCTCAAAATATTGATTCCATAACTCCAATAAAAGAAAAAGACAGAAACATTCACAGCTATCGAAATAAACCATCAAAATTGTGAATTAAGTTAGTATATCTTAGTAATATTAATATAATATGATATGATCCAATGAGGGAACAAAGTGTTGATAACAGTTATGCATCTGCATATACTCTCCTGGCAACCATATCATATTAACATGATACCTTTTATTTTCTGTACTCATATTAATATGATACTTGTAACTTACTTCTATGTATTGTTTTTGTGTGGGGGACCATTAAATTTAAAAGAGTTTTATTTATTTTTATTTTAGAAGAAATTATAAATTTTACTGTAATTAACTCACGTAACTGTGAGATTCTGATTTTGAATCTAAAACAAAATATTCAACTAAACAATATCGGCATTTATCAAATCAGAAACAAAATATTCAACTAAACAATATCAGTATTTATCGGTTCAGTTAAGATTTAAGAACAAAATTCTTTTCTTTTTAAATTTAACTATATTTAAAATCGGTACATAGAGAATAAAATTAAGTATATTATTTTTTTTAAATATATATTTTTCTATTTGTTGTTTTCAAGATTCAGTAATATTATTTAATAATTTTTTAATGTTATTAACTTAACTAATTACTAGCTAATCAGATCACAACTTGTTGCTAACTTAACTAATTATTTACTTTAATAAAACACATAAGCAAGCCAAATTTTCAACTAACTCTAATCTTATCCTATCATCAAGCTTTTAGATCTTTTAATGTTTCCTAATTATACCTGCACAAGATATCTTCTTTTGAAGATCTGCCACATTAGCTTAAACCTTTCCAACAACTATCCTTAATATAAAAATTCTTTTAATATCATTTTTTCTGTTTGAAAAAATTGATTTGGTTATTGGTTTCGCCAGCGCATTGTTGCAAACTGCAATGTGTTGGGATAGGAACAATTCATTAAACTCATTGAGTTTGAATTAAATAATTGTTATGCACTTTTATTGATTGATTAAATATATCGATACTCTCACATGTATTTTTTATTGTCAATTTCTAAAGAAATTTTTGTTTTTACTTATTTATTTGTTTTTAAATTTTAAGATTACATTAACTATTTTTTGTCAATTACTTTTTTTTCTCACAATAAATGTCACTTTTCCTCATTTCATATATATTAAGAAATAATTATATATAAATAAAAAAAATAATTATTTTACAAAATTATCCTTCTTAATTATTTATACGTCTTGTTACCATAAATACAAAATAAAATTACTATTTTGATATAATGTACATATTAATAATTAAATAATTTAATTATCTTTATAACAAAGAGAAAGAATATAATAAGTGTATCAATAATAAAAAGTAAGAATATATTAAATTAAATGTTATTAATACAATACTTATTTCTTATCCAAAGAAAAAGAAAAAACTAAAGTATATATTTTGTAGAGAATTCGTAGTAGCATATCATAAAATGTAACATGTATATGATCCTTTCATTATCATGCAATTAAACATGTTTGAAAGCAATACTTAGGTGTCTAAAATTATGAAACGGCATCACATGTGTGTCTCAAGTTGGACAAATTAAGTGAATAAGAAGCACGATGTGAGTCTATTGTTATTGGTTTGGTGTGTCCCACATGTGTGTGTGTGTCTTTGACATTTTATTTTTGGTTGATGGAAAGGAATTAATCCTCTGTCTTAGCTGCCAGGGTAATTAGGAAAAAGCTGTCTTGGTGATTTTTAGTATACTTTTTTTCTTCTTCTTGGTAATGATTTATTGTATACTTTCCTTGGTAGAGGGATTCATCTCCTTTATTGGATGATTTTGTGGACCCCTTTCAGAAACTTAGAGGTTGATCATTCTTTAGATAATTCAGAAATTGATGTTTTAGTTCTTCATGTAAATCCAATTCCTAATTCTTGTTAATTTGGTTATTATCAATTGTGTTATTTGGATATTTTATATATTATGTATGTGACACATGTGTGATTAGTTCGATGACTTTAAAAAAAAAAAATTAATTAGTTGAATTTCAGATGTTGATCATAGTTATATTTTAAGGTTTATAAAATATTGAAAGAAATATTTATTAATTAGATTTCAACTGCACCTTGAACAGGTTTCTTGAAATTTATTTTTAAAAAATTAGTAAATATTATAAATTGTGTGATATATATAATTTATAAGTCTCTTATAGAATTAATTATTTATAAGTCTTATTTTTTATTTTGTTTCGTGAATTAACAACACTTTTATTAAACAAACCTTATATCTTAGTAGTATAAATATAATGACTTAGATATCAAATCAAATATAATAGTCTTTACACAGTTTTATTTGTAAGTAAAAATAGTT
>JBBPBR010000002.1:6753627-6764586 GCA_037974775.1 Cicer pinnatifidum
TTTAAAATCAAAATAAAACATTAATAGTATCATAATTATTTTTATTCAAATTATACTAATTTTATTATAGGTAATTTTAATAAGAGGTTTTAAGTCTGAATCTCATATTATAAACGTGACAACTTTAGAATTTTTTAAGAAGAATTTTATTAATTATTATAGTCCAACCAATTTGAAGTATTAATTTATACAGTTACGTGAAAAAGAATATTTAAAATACATAAAAAAAAAATAATTAAAATCATTGTTGTACCAGAATTCAAATCATAACAAAATTAATAATTTTATTACTATTCTAGAACACACACATAAATAATTATTAATTTATGTAGTTGGATAATGAAAATGGTCAAATGACTCAAACTAGAAACTATTTTTGTATGGTCAAAATATATCAGTATTTTGACACACAAGAAATACTTTTTTAAAATGCAAAATCACTTTTTTTTTTTTTGATATAATTAAAAATAAATAATTCTTTTATTTGTATCTAAATACTGTATATTTAAACTTTGGTTTTTTCTAGAACTAGGTGAAAATGGAATGAGGGAGAAAGAGAGAGAAGAGACAGGTGTAAGTGTTGGGGTTGATAGGTGTAACCAGCTGGCAAAGCGACTATTCACGCCAATGCCATTTCGCTTTTCAGCAACACATCCACATTACCCTCACTAACTATTACTTCCTTTTTTTTTTTTTTTTCTTCTTCTTTTATATATATATATATATTCCCCTATGGTTTTTATGGTTATATCATATGGTTGTTAATATTGTGAGGGGTCGCGTTCATGGACATGGTCATGGGACTCATTGCGTTAAGGCTTAAATGAATCACAATAATAACCACTGCTTTATATATTTTTTCTTTGTAAATATAACTAACGTATATGATCTATACTCTGATATCACATTCAGGGTCACGTGTTGTGGCAATAGCTGTCCCCTTACCATCAGGCGAAGCTCATGTACATGTTCCTACCTCTTCTATACACTTATTAATATATACACTACGTATAATTTAGATTCAATTCAATATTTTACATAGTATGTTATACCAACCATAACTTTAACAGAATTTATACTTTAAAATATAAGTTACTTATTAATTACAAGTGTGAGACCAACCACCACGCATCCAATTGCAATCACTACCTCATCTTATATATCTTTCATGAGTCACTCAACTCATGAACTTTGGGTCAATAACACAACATGTGAGTGAGTAAGGTTATCCAACGAGCTTTTGAAGCCTCTTAATTATACTTCGTGCAAACATTACTTTCTAATTTATGAGAATGAAAATTTGTTCCTTGGTTGAGGATTATGATATGATAAGGCAATGCCCACACCTTTCACGGATATAGATTCAGTGTATTAGACTATACCACATAGTTAGATCAAGATCAAAATAGTATGATTCAAATTTTAAATTTGATTTTTTTTTTTATTAAATTTAAAAAAATTAAACTTCAAATTCGAATTATTTTATCTTAAGTTGTCACTGATTGTAATTCAGCCAAATGCGACGACTACCTGAAGATGCCAACTTCCACCCTATATCTCATGTTCTACTCTTGTCATCTTACCATTTATATTATTTTAATAAAATAAATCTATCTGCAATTAAAAAGAAAATCTAAAGTGGATTTGTTGAGGTATAAATTCAAACTTACAAAACCAATTTTTACTACATTAAGTGTGCATGTAAGTTTCGTTGTTCTTTGAAAAAAAAAGTTTCTTAAAGAAAATTATTACAATATACACAGCACTTATATATAATTAATTGAGTTAAACCATAATTTTTATAAAATAATTTAGTGACAAAATTCTCACACATTGTACACAAGAAAGTAAAGAATTAACGGTTTGAATTCGCATCCAAACACATTAAATATATTTATAATAAATATATAATTTGAAGAGATAGTGTATTTCACCCTTTGACTTGTACTTTCTTTATTCTAAAAAAAAACAATAATAAATTTTAGATTTAGTTGTAGTTTTAATTATTTCATTTGTATGAATTTACAAAATTGATTTTCTTATTTTAAAAGTCGACAGTTTTGATTCTTCATTTTATTTATTTTTAATTAAAAAATGATGATGTGAGATATTTTAAATAATGTGATATAATACAATAATATAGAATGATTAACACCTATAAAATAGAAATAAAATGTTGTAAAATCTTAATAATTTGTTTTCTTCATATTTTTAATTTAATTAATGATATATAAATAATTAATACATCTAAATGGTTCTATATTATAGAATTGTATGTCAAATACTCATTTTTTAATTCAAAAATTCAATGAAGGAATCAAAACTATTTGACTTTTAAAATAAAGAGATGAATTTCGTAAATTAAACTCAAATTTTAATTTTGTAAAAATAATAAATATTAAGTTTTTTTACAAGATAAATATTAAGTTGATAGTAGGGATGTCAATTTGTAAATGAAGGTCATCCGTCTTATTACTCCATTTGAGATCATGTACATTGGAAGTTTTCCCCTAAAGTAATGGAGGAAAAAGTCCCTTGAAGGTAGTTTGGAGATGGTGATGAAGATCGTAACTTTGCCCCGTAGAGACTATATTCCCAAGAAATATTAACAAAATAGTTTATGTATTAAGACAATTTATTAGTACTTAATATCAATTTAAAAAGAAATCTCATTCTAAAAGACTAGTTCGTAAGTGGAAGAATCATTTGGTTTATTAGTTAATCTTACAAAATATAAAACTCCAAATCTTCTACTCTAGACCTGGATTATTTACCTTTCAAAGGGAAAACCACACATCTCTCTCATGGTCGCGTCTCTTCTCTTTATCTCTTATTTTTTCCCTCCATTTTCTCTCAATATTTTCCATGCACTATCTTTAATTTATGCCTAAAGTTACTAAAAAGTAGAGAAGATCTAAATCCCTTTCCTCCTCAACACTTCATTCAGTTTTTCATTGGTCAAAATCCTCTGTAGATAGGTCGTTCTTTCCAAAAGTTAGTTTCTCAAAATACTATTTCATTAGGTTGGGAGAATTCCTCAACTTCTAACAAAAGAAGATGGATCCATAAATTTCTTATAGTTGAGGTGAGAAAATAGCCTATAATACTTTTTCAACAGTATAAAAGATCCAGTGTCCTTAAAAAAAATATCAATGCATACTTATTCCCTAAAAATTGAAATTTGCTAATTTAACACTTTTTTTAATGTCAATCACCTTATTGCTGATAGGTACTAAATATTCTAAAAATGATTAATTTGAAATTTTGAGAAGAAAGTGAAGACAACACCTATTTATTTATGGAGGCTAAATAAAATTTATTAAATGTAATAAACTAACAACACTATCTTGTGAGGCAATTTCCCCCTCGGCCTCCTAAGAATAATTTTGAGATAAATTACTCTACTTAATATCTTATCATAAATATTAAAATTTACTAATTCAATTGGTAAAGTAAGAATACTTATTGAATAAGTCAACTTTACGAATTCTTATAGAATTTCAAAACCATTCACACTTCATCAATTAACTTCAAATCAATGATAATACATATTTTAAAAAAATATAAGTAAATGTCAACTACAATATCACGTAGCTACAAATATCTAAGTTATAAAAAAAACTGTTTAATCAATAATATAATGTGATAATACTCAACAAATAGATTTTACAAATCAATTATCGTAAGTTATTAAATAGAGTAACTCAACTCGTTATTTCTTGAATAACTTGATCCATCCTGACATGGCTTTATTGTTTTATATATATATATATATATATATATATATATATATATATATATATGTTTTATCAAATAGAGAGAATTGAATAAAAAGATGAAATAGAGAGAATAAAGGGCAAATCCCAGAAGTCAAAAACCATAAATTCAAGATTGACCTTTTATATTTTAGATTTTTCACAAACGAATTACAACTGCTATTTTTACTTATAAAGCTTTGATCTTCCAAAAACCTAAACACATGATGACATGGTACATTCATAGTCATACTCGCATATGAGGAAGCGTGCATGTTGGATTGCATGCACAAAAGTCATATATCTACGCAAGAAATTTTAATAAAAAAGACTATCCATTGCTCATTAATAGTCTATATTTGAGAAAACAACCACTCATTGAAATTGTACTGACAACAAATCGTAAGGAAAATAATAAAAGATAATAAAAATAAATAATAAACAATAATCTTAAAATATCTTTTACATATTCATGGATTTTCAATAATTTTAATGCATCGATCTTAGGATTTAAATTCATTATACCCAAAAATATAATGTGCTCATGTCATGCAAATAGTTCACAAGAAATATCCTCATTGAGTTTTAAGATCCTAAGTCAATTAACCAAACTAAGGGACATAATGATCATGAATAGAAATTTACCGTGAAAATACCAATGATGTAATGAAATCTACAGAGAGAGGAGGAGAATTTACATATTCACATGTTGAAAGCATTGCTCAAAAGATGATATTTAGCAGAACTCCAAGCCTTTCAAAATATATTGCTCAAAAGATAAGATGCTACTTTTCACCCACCATTTCTGTAAAAATATCTCATTTTTCTAAGTGTACTTGTGGACTGCATAAATTGTTCAAAAATGCACTTTCAGACAGCAAAGAAGATAAAACATTTATTTTACCCGGTGGGTTAAGGAGGCAGAATTGACATCCTCGTAGCTTGAAAGTGTACCTTTCTCAACCGCTTCAAGGCTGGATATACTACGTCCTCAGAATTGACCAATTTTTCATCTACAAGTTGAGATTATTGCAAGAATGATCAATGAAAACGAAGCAGGGCTCTACTCTAAAGCGAAATAGAAAATTATGCTGGCAAAATAAATGTTGCCAACCAGCATGTATTAGCTACCACGCCATCATCATAATATCAAATTACCTATATTCACACATAGTATTTCTTTTTAATGAACACGCCAAAGTGATGTAACTTTAACCAGTAAGACTTTTAATTAAAAAGAAAAAAACTCCAAAAATAATCATGTCAATTAAATGGATGTAGTCAAGTTTAATAAAAAAATAACGTACAACCTTTATTAAACAGTCTAATCAAAAGCATACAATAAGTAGTCCAAAATTGAAATATTACCTACCCCATTTTTTAACTTAAATTAAATTTTAAGCCTATTCATTTGCTAAAACGGGTAAGATAATGATTTGAAAGGCGCACCTTCATATTTTATCCAACATGTTAAGATTTTTTGTGAGTACTTTTTAAAACATATTACAAATATAATCGGCCAATTTCATTGTCAAGTGATCTAATGTCTAACCTGTGCCAGAAGCATCCTTACCAGCTTCCGTCTTGATACTATGAGAATCTTTCAGCAAGCAATCATATCCTGATCGCTTTGTGGATACGGTGACTATGCCAGGCTTCACCTTCTGTTCAGCATCTGCACATTGACCTTTGAAAGGTGCCATATAACAGAACCTAAAAAAACAGCAATAGTTCAGACTAAACTAATCAACAATACACGCAATATTAGCATATTATGAGGAAGAATCACAAATTTGTATTTTTTTCAATTATCTATTCCATGATGTCCACACCCAGATGGAATTCGTTGCTATATTACTATCTGTTTCTTTATTTGCACCGTTGTAATCACATAATATCACCAAAGACTAGATCCATTCCTCAAAACTAACCATTTTAGAGTACAATAGTGTTTCTATCAGCCTAATAAACACAAATAAATGACACCAAGTTTCATTTTACCAGTAAATTCTAACCCAATTGTAACACAGATGTAGAAACGGTTTATCAAACATATATATTGGTTAATTAACTTCATTTTATTTCATTAGATGGATTACAGGGATGTTTGAAAACCAAAAGTCACATGTTCCATTTGGTTGGTACCATGGAACAACTTGAGAATTAGGTACAGAATCTTGAGAAGATAAGAATTGATATGAATTGCTTGAGTGAAATGCAATCAGCATGTAGTGATTATATACAAGACAAAGAGTAATTATTTGATGAAAAAAATAGTATTTCATTACGTAATGGTTCATTGGTTCCAATGTTACTTTGAGCTAAATGCCTAAATCAACAAGTAAAATGCTTCTCGGAAGAACAGTTTCTCTGGAATATTTATATTTGTACACTTTTTTGCAAATGAGAAAAGAAATATTGCCAACACAGTGAAGCAATGGATAATCAATCACAAATTATTCAGACAGGTATATGAATGTGAAATATCTGTTACCATACCACTGTGTAGTCAATCCTCGGCTGTCAAAGGTGGGAGGTAACATTCTCCACTTTCTGCACTTGTCACATTGCACCCACTCACAGTCTGGTTTGTAGACACAGTTATCCTTGTCCTAAGGAAGAGAGAGAAGTAAAGTTCAGCAAACCTCCAGTTATAGGAAGAATAAGAGGACATTAAGCATTCACAATTTTAATTGAGTTACTGCTATCCAATTCAATCATTTGAAAATCCAGCTCACTTGTAGAAAGCAGCTTCGCTTTAAAACAATATATTGTTTAGTCCTAAGGAATACCTAACTATGAATATTTCTCATATTAATTCATAAGGGATTTGATGTATATATTATATACAAGAAGCGAGGAAAAAGAATCCCATAACATCGGAATCAGATCAAATCAGCCTAGGCAATCTAAAAGAATCTAGGATCCTAGAAAATAATAACATAATCAATACTACATACAAAATACAATACAGTCAACACGAATAACAAGAATTGATGATCTTTCGTAAATGATGATAGAATTTTAAAAAAAAATTTACCAACGTAAGCGAATCAAAATTATTGTCCCAGTATTCATCTGCTTTTTTCGCAAGCCACTGCTCAAGACATGCATATGCTTCACAGTCTTGGAATCCCTGCTTGTTATTGTGCACCCACACACGACCATCTTGATCATCCTATGTCAAAAAGGAAGCAAAAGTAGAAAGGAAGATGAAAACAGCCATCGATCATTAAGTAAGTACTAAGTATTTTGATTGAAGACTTTAATAAAATAATTTTAATAACAATGATGACCATGATTCCTGTGACATACATAAAGAATTACTAAAGGCTTTATACAAAATAAAATCCCTACTCAGAGTACAATCCAAAACTAAGCCAACATGGGAAGTATCATTTGGGCAGATTGTCCAAGCATAAAAATAAGGTTGCAAAAAATAAACAACCAAAATGAAAAAAAACATATTCAAGGGCGTATAGTTTACTCACAAGTTTCAATTGAATGGCATAAAGAAGAACTGAAGAAGGAATAAAAAGTAGGCAATCTAAATTCGAGTATTAATCCAGCAAAACATTATGACATTTCACAGTCTCTCTTAACATACATACTTATCAAATTTCAAATTTTAATAAAAACTAAATCACCATTATTTCCTCATCCATACATACATATATCATTCTGGCAGATTGTACAAGCAACAGATACATTCTTAAACCTAAGCAACTAAAATTAATAAAATTTCCAAGCACATTATTTTCTCAAAGGCTCCAAATGGCTAGTATACGGGAATGTAATCAAAAAGGTACATACCATTAAATTTGTCACATCCATGACACCAATTACACCGCGACCCACATCTGCACTATGAATCATGCCACCAACTCTCTTGTAAGCCTATAATGGTAAAGAAAAAATACTATTGAAACTATAAAGTTTTAAATAAGGAAGAATCATAAAAATCTAAGACTTTAATTACAGTTTAATACAAAAAGACGAAGCACTAACTCTTAAATCCCTTAAGAATATTGTGAAATATTCAGATTCAAGTCATCCTATCAGATATTTGACCTCAAGTTGGAGAATATAGGTCATACACACTAAGTGTGTTACATATTTCACGAGAGGACCTCTCAGACATGAATATACAGCAAATTGCTCTGTTGCATTTTAATAGTGAAACAAAAAGGACACAAGGTAGATAAAAAGGGTACATTTTGTTCACGTTCTGTCCTATCTATGCGCCAAAATGTTATCTTAGGGGATGAACAATTCCAACAAATCCAAGATCTACATATTTTTGAGTGTCCCATTTACATTTGAATGTTATTAATGATTAATTAACTACTGGATCTTGAGTTTGATGTCTTGATCAGGACATGCCACATACCAGTGTGAAACAATGGATTCCAAGCCCCTTAATAGCTACAAATATACAAACACTAAGGGACTAAATCATTACCTCAATTAAACGACCATGCCAATACAAAAATATTCCACAGCTTGCTTGATCCCATTCTAATTGACTAAATCCTAGTATCAATTCAACCGGCCTTCTCAAAATGTCACCAGTTGCAATAACAGTATTAGTGAGGAAATTTGCTAACGGTCGACTTTTAACCTAAGCAAAGATAAAATCATACAACAAACAGTTAGAATGAAAGATTGGATGGCCAAAAAGAACAAAAATTCACCCTGGTTCCATTGACTACATAGAACTTTCAAGAATGAAATTACCAGTGTCCCTTGAACACATATCTTCATTCGTGGAACTAAGAAGATGACTTCCAAATAAGCTCGTAATGAGTAATCCAAAGGAACCTGAAGACCAAAAGAAATATGAAGAAAAAAAAAAGAAGGCATGTTTTGAAATTTCAATTGATAATCACCCTGTAAAAGCAAAAGAGATACCAAACCTTTTGATTAATTTGGCCTTGACGAGAACGACTCCTTTTGCTGCGGATGAAAATGTCACCTTGGTGAAAAGAACTCCCACCTTTCAATCCGTTGTGCCATTCTAGGCAACACTCCAAACCCCATTCATCCAAGTTCCAGATATATATCTGGGTACCCGGACAACCACAAAACAAGGCTGCCTTTTCACCAATAAGATATTTATTAAATGGTGAGAACTCCTTAATAGCCTTCAAATTGTTTTTTGCCAATGTTTCAGACTGAGCATTTGTGTCAACTTCCATACATTGTCCTTGTCGGCAGTAACTAACTATAGGAATCTCTATATTCTACAATAAAATAAAAACATAAATAAATAAATAAATAAAGTATCAGTAAAAATTAAAAGAATAGCATCTAGGAATGAGGCAGAAACAATATCACAATTTTTTAAACTTAGCATCTCTGATGTCTTCAATATCATTAAAAGAGAATCCAAAATGTGTAACGTACATCTTTGCCTTCATTAAGCGATTGTGAAAGAAATGCTATAGATCTGGAATTAGCAGTCTGGGTTAGAACAAGAACATCTTTGCCAAGTCTCATTGCTCCTGTCTATTGAGGGATTTGACAAAATTCAGTATCAAATTTAGTCTTATATTAAGGCGTCAATAACCAGTCATGACAAACTATCTACGATAAAGATAAAAGAAACTATCGTGCAAATAAATTAAGCAAGTGAAACAAAATTAGCGAAACATCTTTTCTTATAAAAGAATATTAATCAAAAATAAAAATAATAAATCACATAACTTAGGAGAGTGAAACATCCTGCTAAACAGTAAAAAGGGGGAGGGAAAGCAAGATAAAAAACATGAACCAATTGCCAATTGCATAAAACAAACAACATCATTTAACAATTTAAAATGCATCAGAGGCAGCCCCCAAAAATTACATTGACTAAACAAAACATAGAATATAAAAGCCATTTACACAAATCATGTTCCCCAAAAGGACAAAATTAAGTTCAAAAAACACCTGGGCAAAAAAAAATGAGATCAGAAAGAAAACTACCTTGAATCCAACACCAAATCTACCAATTTGATCCTTGTCATCAATATCAGGTTGTTTGTGCCCAAAAGATACCATTTTCACAACCTCGTCATGGTTCATCCCTTGACCATCATCAATTACAGACAACATAGGTACATCCTTCCCAGATTTCTTCATGTTTATCATATCAACAAAAATGTCCATCCTGTTGCATCAACTTCAAAAAATAATAAGTACTAAGGAGGATAAGAGCTTTAGGGGAACAAAATTGATTTGAGGTATCAACTTATTGCAATTTACAAAATTCTCCCTTAAATCAAGGGCAAAATAGGAGGGAAAAAGGCGAGTTGGTTAACTTTTTAGTAGATAGTCCAGTTACATAAGTAAGAATGGGAAATTCTATATGTTGCTACTCATACATTCTCTAAATTTCAAGCTACTACATTTTGAGTTTGTATCCATAAGTGTGATAAATAAATAAATAAATAAATGCAGGATAATTGTTTCCATTTCTTACTTTTCAATTCTGTTTTTTATCATCAAAAGACCCAAACCCTTAAAAATTGTAGCCTTAAAAGCCTTACCAAACAAGATAACGGTGGTACAAGAAAACACAAAACCTACTTAGTTGCTTTGGCATCCCTTGAATTATCAACAAGCTCAGCTATTCCACCGAAAATCCATCCAGAGTGAAACTGGCCAAGAGTTTTCAGGTAACTTGGATCTGCTCGTATGAAATTTTTCTCAGGCAGTCTTTCCTGCTTCACATGTGACTGAATTCCGCCACAAGTTTCAGCTGTAAAACGATGTGCACGATCTTCCCCGGGAGGAAACTTAAGATGTGAGGAGCAGACATCGCCGCCATTTGATGGACCTCTAGCAATGAAAGTAGCAGGTCCACCACATTCTTCGGCTAAGTGTGAACCTGATAAGGAAGCATCTAGAGATTTTTCATAGGCTTAAATAAAGATTTTCATAGACTTCATTTGTGTGTAAAAGAAATTCCAAATTTCTTAAATCTCTCACCTCAACCACCAAGTCAACCTTATATCCCATAACATTGTGTTTGTAATGTTTTCATACTATTAGGCACTGACCAGTTATAATATGGGAATGAAAACAGTGAACTGTAGATGGCATACCTGATTCACAGTCTCTTGCACGAGTATCTATTGTACATGTGTTGCCTATCTGATATGCAACATTGACTGGGCTGGATGTAGATGCTTTAGGAGGAGGCAAAATGTAAAGCTTGTAC
>JBBPBR010000002.1:6772864-6786775 GCA_037974775.1 Cicer pinnatifidum
TAATAACAATAACATGATAATTTAAAAAAACAAAAAAAAAAAAACAAGAATTATCAATTTTTAAGAGAGTTGAAGTTTGTACAATGGTGAATTATCGATTAATTTGTTTTTGACCAACTTCATCCATTACCAATTTACCGTATTTACATGTATACGATCATTTTTAATATGCTTCAACCATATATAATTCCAATACATCTCCAACATTTTTATGTCACACCATCTCCACAAACTGAAACAGAAATACAAAAAGTTTTAAGAAAAATACTGAAATAAATTTTAATTGATGACATTCAATGTTTATTGCAATATCAAAAATAACATAAGCAAAGACATCCTACTATACAGTTAAACCAAATAAATACAACCATATAAAAATACAAAACTAAATTTTTTTTTCATAATCATACATCTCAATCAATAACATTCAAAAAGTTAAGCCATCATTTGTTGTTCACATTCATCGTTGGAAAAAAAATTACTCTAGTGATCTTGCAAGTGCCCCAAGATGAGTTTCTTATGGTCGAAATGGCAGTGACCAAGACTGCACAACAAAACAAATAAAGGTTACCGAAAAAGGAACTTTGCCAAAATAAACAAATATGTTATGTTACTACAAAAATAAGATGTTTTTAATTTATCTAACTAACTTGGATTCACCGGGAGCGGCTATGAGATCAAATGGTTTGGCAAAATAACGCCCCACAGAATTGACCGGGATCAAGATTAAAATGACTAGAATGTGAACGAAATGAAATAACTTCTCCTCAGCCTCCTCAGTCGAGTTAACATTGACATAATTGTCCACTTGTCTTAACCTCCTTGCAGTAGCAAAGATGAATCGGACTAAAACCATATCTAAGCAAAGTTATAGTGAAAATCACATGCACGTACTTCTCCGTCGTATGATTGACCATCAAACTAATATATGATGACCTACAAAGAAGAATTAAACTCCATTATACTTTATAGTAATGATCAAGTTAAGATGATTAGTTTTTTTAAAAAAATATCATTAATTGCATGTCAAAGGCATAATAAAATCCAATAAATAAATTATACATAATAAATTGATATCGTTTTAATCTGCACTATAAATACCAATGTTTAGCATCTAAAAACCTCTAGACTCATTTGTTTAAGGGTGTCGAAAGCACTTTTATGCCTACCAAATAATGTAAAATTTTGATAAACGGAAACACATAACATATACCATTGATACGTATGCAGAATCTAATAAGAATGCAAAATTCAGAATAGTAAGACATAATGGCTAGTTCTAGTTAGGTTTACGGCCCAATTTAATTGAATGCCACAAATATAATCACTAACCTTAAAACTATCAACCAAACGATCATCCATCATATCTTCTTTAGTAGGACGCCGAATGAGATTGACGGATGTCAAAACAATATGGTCATTATTCTCATCATTTTCAATTATCACACTCCTGTATTCAAATAAAGCAATGATCATTCTAATGTTTCTACTGTTGTTTTGTTCAATTACCAAGATCACAGTGACAAACAAATTATAGTGGAGGCATGAATAAATATTCTAAATATTTAATTGCTTCTGGCTTAAGGTATACAGACTTATTAGTGTTACTATAAGTACACTATAAATAAGTAAGCTTATATGTTTGCACGACGTTCACAAAAAACACAAAAAATGCATGTGTAAGTTATTATATACGTGTAATAAGTTAAATGTGTGTATGACAGAGTGTGGTATATGCCTTATGTAATGTTAATTACTTAAAAACATAATTTTTCCTAAATTAATCTATCATTTTTTTTAATTAGAAGCAATAACAGTAAGAGACATTCAAAACTCTGATACCCTATGTAATAAATATGAATGAAGTAACAAAACCCAACTATACAAGCCAGAGAATAAATCATTTTAAAGTATACTTTGAACTTAAGAGGAAGTCGTGAAATAGTTGTAAAACATCAAATATGTCCCCCGAATGAAATGACAAAAAACAAAAAAGTGAAATAAATTCGAGAAATGAATACCAACCAGTATAAGATATAAAGGCAACAACAAAAAAAGAAATCTTAAGAACAGCTTTCTTTGTATTTGTATCCAATAAAGCATTATCATCTTTCACCTCGAACTTTTGGTTAGATAAGTGTGTTGTTCGGGCGCTACTCCAAGGAATCGATTATGTGATAATAAATTTCAAATATGTATTAGCTACATGAGAATAGTTTAAGCAAATGAAAAATAAAAATAAAAAAGGAAAAGGAAAAGTAAAATCTTACTGTGATAATCTGGATTTAGTTCCCTTTCTTCTTCCTAGAGATTTTTTTGAAACCCTCAATTCTCCTTCTTTTTCATAGAGATTTTCTCGAAACCAAGTGTTTTTTTATGCATCGCAGCACAACACTTACCCTGCAATAAACACAAGTAAACAAAATCATAGGAAATGTTTTAGTTCAACTTTCAAGAATAACATAGACAAATAGAACAACAAAAAAACCATTTTCCCAAATTTGTAGACTGAAGCAATAAAGTCAAATAAGAAAAGTTTTAAGCAAAATATTGAAAGTCCAATAAATTTGAATAGAATGCCTTTATCACATTCTCCAAAAATATCCAAATCCATTTACTCGAGAGAATATATCTCCAAGAAACTGTGAACAGTTTTTCCACAAAAAGAATATCAGAAAAAGACAAAGAATCTCTTGAGAGTGACATTAGTAAACATATATAAATAAATTATATTGATAAATAGAATATACCTCCAAAAAACTGTGAACTGTTTTTCAGGAGAAGAACCTTGAATTACCTATTCAAAGTTGGATCATATTAAGACATGCAATTAGGACAAATAATCAAATAAATGAAATCGACCTAGGTAGCATACCTTCTCAACAAAAAGCCCATTGCAGATATTCAAAAACTTTTGAATATTCTTCTCTGAGAGATATATCTCAGTTGCGTTTTCTAGCCACAACTCCTAGAGAAGGTCGGAGTACCCTATTGTGAAAGGTTATTCATTAGATCACGAATTATTGGTTATACCTTAGGCAACAGATGAGAATAAGCAAAAAAAATGCCCAAATATATAACAACATTCAAATATAAGTGAACATTATCAAGATTGAAACTTAATCATCATGAAAATTTCAACAATAGAGAAACAAAGTTGCATGACACCACATGTTAAAAGTTGGTCAACAATTGACTTGTAAGTTTACTTTCTTTTCAAGTAAGACTGCGTGTCTCATGGCACTGCAGTTACACAATTGACTGGTGTGCGACTGGGTGTCTCTGGGCCTTCTCCAAGAAGGTCAAACCAAACTGAAACAAAGCAAAGAGTAACAAAAAGCAAAGACATAGGGAGAAAATGATTCATGGCACTGCAGGTACACAATAATCAAGTGTAAAACTTCTTCAATGAATATGTTTAAAACTTCTACAAACAAGTTGCATAGCAAATTCTTCATGCCAAAGCATAAGATTTTTTTCAAGAAAAAGTTAGTTGAGTTTTATAGTTTCAGAATTTGGAACAGACATAAATGTCAAAATAAGCATCAATATGTTACATATAGTCCTATAACAAAAGCTTCATGATTCAAAGTTTAACATTGACACATGCAAGTTGTCAACTACACAATAACCAAAGGCATCTTACTATATATGAGGATGTCTTGTTACAAGTGCCGGTAGACACCAGTGAACAACTACATAATGCACTATTATTAAATATAAACAATAAAATTAAATTAGATTGATAAATACAGCATTCACATACCCATATCTTTTGTTATACTCTCAACATTTGTGAGCTATGTTTATAGACTAAAAAAGGAATAGCAAAACCATTTTGAAAGATTTATCAGCGCGCCATCACCAGACTCATCGGACTCCTCAGTCGGACTGAAACCGTATCCAAACAAAGTTATAGTAGAAGTGACATGCACCTACTTCTCCGTCGTATGATTGACCATCATACAAATATATGATAATCTACAAAGAAGAATTAAACTCCATTATACTTTATAGTAATGATCAAGTTAAGATGATTAGTTTTTTAGAAAAAAAATATCATTAATTGCATGTCAAAGGCATAATAAAATCCAATAAATAAATTATACATAATAAATTGATATCGTTTTAATCTGCACTATAAATACCAATGTTTAGCATCTAAAAACCTCTAGACTCATTTGTTTAAGGGTGTCGAAAGCACTTTTATGCCTACCGAATAATGTAACATTTTGATAAACGGAAACACATAACATATACCATTGATACGTACGCAGAATAGTACGACATCCATCATAATCACTAATTGAACGCCACAAATATAATCACTAACCTTAAGACTGTCAGCCAAACGATCATCCATCATATCTTCTTTAGTAGGACGCCGAATGAGATTGACGGATGTCAAAACAATATGGTCATTATTCTCATCATTTTCAATTATCACACTCCTGTATTCAAATAAAGCAATGATCATTCTAATGTTTCTACTGTTGTTTTGTTCAATTACCAAGATCACGGTGACAAACAAATTATAGTGGAGGCATGAATAAATAATCTAAATATTTAATTGCTTCTGGCTTAAGGTATACAGACTTATTAGTGTTACTACAAGTACACTATAAATAAGTAAGCTTAAATGTCTGCACGACGTTCACAAAAAACACAAAAAATGCATGTGTAAGTTATTATATTCGTGTAATAAGTCAAATGTGTGTATGAGAGAGTGTGGTATATGCCTCATGTAATGTTAATTACTTAAAAACATAACTTTTCCTAAATTAATCTATCATTTTTTTTAATTAGAAGCAATAATAGTAAGAGACATTCAAAACTTTGATACCCTATGTAATAAATATGAATGAAGCAACAAAACCCAACTATACAAGCCAGAGAATAAATCATTTTAAAGTATACTTTGAACTTAAGAGGAAGTCGTGAAATAGTTGTAAAACATCAAATATGTCCCGAATGAAATGACAAAAAACAAAAAAGTGAAATATATTCAAGAAACGAATACCAACCAGTATAAGATATAAAGGCAACAACAGAAAAAGAAATCGTAAGAACTGCTTTCTTTGTATTTATATCCAAGAAGGCATTATCATCTTTCGGGTGAAAAATCAGAAAGGATGAAAAAGAAAAGAGGAAAAGTTATGGATAATTTGATATTCTCTCAACTTTCCTATTTACTCATATTCATCATACTAATATGCATAACTAGAGGACACAATTGAAGGATAATCCTCTCATTTTCAACGTCTTCAATATTGTTTTTGAAGTTGTCAGGTTTGATAATTAATCTCATTCACTTTACCTTCTAAATTAATTATAAATTCTAATAATCATCACAAAATATTATACTATACAATAGTTTTATAAAATTTAAATATTTTTCATTTGTATTCTTCATATTATGTGTTTACATTCCATTGCTTCCATTTTCATAATTACAAGCTAGAGATCAATTGCGTAGTTTGGTTTTATATGGAAGGGAATAGCTTTTGAACTATAAGGTTTTTTTATACGGTACTAATTATCATAGTTAAAATGTTGACTATTATAATAATTCAAAAGTCAATTCTTTCAATAATTATATGAATGAATTATTGATAAAAATATTTTATAAAAAATATAAGGTAGATAATATAGTCAATCCAATATAATAAAAAGAGGAGAGTTATAGTGTAGTATATTACGGAGATTATCATGTTACTTCTTGTGGCACCTCAAATCAAAACATTGTTACTTCATTGCTATTAATTCTTTTCCACTTAGAAACAATTTACCTGATAAATTGTCAGAACACCTTAGACAAGCCGTCTCCTTTCCTGCGCATACAGCGTAATAGGGCTTCGAAAAAAATGGAAACGTGTTATCCAGTAAATTTTCTTTTACCCTCCCATGAAATTTGATTTTTCTGGGAAATAACGCATATTCGTTTCCACTGTGTTCCTTTGTCTTCACTTTGAAAATCTGTAAAATCTCCTTTCCTATTAGTCTTTTTAGATACGAATGTTCTTTGAAAAAACATTAACACAAACATAATTTTTAGTAGACTAACAAGTTATTTAAATACCAAGACTTAAAATAAAGTCTTTGACATATAATAGTCAGAATCATATTTTAATTTTTTTTAGTAGATTTGTATCAAGTAATAGTAACATGATAATTTAAAAAAAAAACAAGAATTATTAATTGTTAAAGAGTTGAAGTTTGTCCAATGGTGGTGAAGTCAGAAGTCAGACTATATTTCAGCTTGAAAGTCTAACCAGAATTGAATCTTGATAGTCATTATATTGACACAATATTTACCCTTAAATTAATTTTTTCTGCAGAGGGACCATAGTCTAATTAACTAACTTGAAGTTGTACAACCAATTAATTACAAAACAATAAATAAATAAAATTAAAAATATATAAATTTAAAATACAATAGTTTTGGAGTTTTTAGAGTTGAAAAATTCAGAATTTTCACTATTAAAACATTTGTATTTTACACATACACCGAACTTTTCAATATTAAAAACTTAAATATAAATATTGCATTCTAGATTTTTTAATATATAATATATCCAAAATATTTTATTTTTGAAAATTCCGTTATATTGTTTTATACTGAATCTTTTAAACTAAAAATCCAAAAACCAAACACACATTCTTAATATTTACAAATTTAAAAAATGCAGAATAATTAAAAGATGTATTTTTGGTATTTTTATAAAAATGTTTGGTTGTGAGATATAAGTACAGTTGTGTTAATTGTTAAGTATATTTCTCATTTCTAAATTACTTTTGAACATGATATACATAAACATGTTCATGTGGTATGCAAATATAATTCTCAAAACTACCTGAATATCCAATTGAAACTCTAATGGAATAAATTTGAAATAATTATTTTTGCTAATGCTATTGAAAACTTTGTTGAGTTGTTGGTTAGCTTTCTTACCTTTTCCTTGGGCAACTGAATAAAAAAATTGAAATGTAACGTTGGCTTAGGGAGCATAAACATGTGTACTTAACTTAGACCATAAATACAAGAGGGTGTGCTTAATTTAGACCAAGAAATGTGCTTAACATCGAAGACTGAGAGGAACTACCTTGATGAGCTTCTTGTAGCACATAACTTGTGAGTCTCTTGTAGCACATAATTTATTAAAATAGTAAACCATGTATTTAGTGCATAAAAATTTGATGTTTAAAACACATTTGTTTTCTTTTTGTGACACTTATTTTTACACCATATTGATTATCCAATTATCTTTATCTTATGATGTAAGTCAGAAGGAAGGATAAGTTTCAAAATATAGAAACGGGGAACAAAAATACACATAGTTAATTGTCAACCTGATTCCTAATAAATGTGAAAATGTACTGAGTTTTAATAATTGTGAATTTTGTTCGAAGAATTTGAGAAAGCATGTATTAAAGATGTATCTGAAAAAAAAAATCATTCATATGTAGTAAAGAAAGAAAATAAATTTCAAAGTATAGCAATAGGTAACAAAAATACACGGAATTAGATGTGAAAATTTGCTCCTTCAATGACCATGTTGGTTGGACGTTTCTCTTTGAAGAGTTGAGAAAGGATGTATTAAGATGTATCTCAAAAAAGGAAACTAACCATATACCATTATTATTATTGATGAAATAATGTCTTTTAGTATCACCTCCGACACAAAATTTTCTAGAGACTCCTTGTGTTTGTCCATGTTAAATAAAAATAAGACAAATTATGATATCATTATGATAAAAACTGTGAACTCACCTAATTAATCAAAGAAATCACACTTGAGAGGAACACCGATGTAAGCCACCAAACAATCCCCATCTCAACAATAACTTCACAGTTGCTTGTGCTGTTCCTTGAAAGTGGAGATTGTATATCAAAACTTAACAATGAAATGAAAACAAAGAAATAGAAAAAATATGAAAAGAAACTGGTAAAAGAGAAAAGATCAAAACTTAAGAATATGTAATGTAGTCTCTCCAATTTTTTTCACAAAAAGCACGTTACTTTTCGTCATTGTCGTCGCAGTCATTTTCCCCAATTTTTCTTCACATTAAAAGTGAAAAAAGATAAGGTTAGGGTTGCCGATCTCAGTTACCGATCATTTTAAAATCTTGGTTCAGTCTAAAAAAAATGGAGGTTAGGGTTTTCTAAAATGTAAGTTTAGTATTTTCTCCCCAAAATTTGAGCTGAGATCAAATTTAACCTTAGCAACAATAACAAATTATCAATAGCCATTCCAAATTCGGATTTAGTAAGAAAATAGGTTGCGGTTCATAAAAAATGTATCTATACAGTTTAAGTTCATAAATAGCATCAAATGGAAGAAACAAAGGTAACTCAGTCAGGGAAAGTGTTTACCGTGGCGGCAGAGAAGAAGATGGTTGACAATGAAGTTGCTCCAAATAAAAATCCGTTTGGTTCATATGAAAGACTACATCGAGATAAGCACTAAAATGGCATTTATTGCTCAGATCTGACCTCGCGGCGGCCTGAGGAGGCACCGAAAATGATGGAGGGCGGCGCTAGGGTTAAAAGGGAGAGAGAGAGAGTTTTCTGATTCCTTTAAAATGTGTTTGGTTAAAGTGAAGAGTAACCTAGCAGTGAGAGAAGAGAGTAAGAATATTGTAAGGAGTAGAAGAAACCAACTGTTAAATATTTTTAATATAATGCGTTCTGCTGTCAAAGGAGGCAGAGGCTTTACTTCTTTCGCCTACGCTAGGACGGAGCTGCTGTCGAGTGAGGGTTGGCCGAGGGGAGTTCCATCATGAAGCTGGGTACAAAAAAGCCACTAAAAGACAAGTAGAAGCCAGTGAAAGAGGAGTAGTCAGGGTACGACGAAGCACGCCTGGTACGTAAGCGAATACGGATCACGTGGGTTTGTACTGATCCGCTTTCGAGCTGTCGAGAGATGAGAGAGGGATAGATTCCTTAACTTTTATTAATAAGTAATTTTAATAATTTTAGTGTATTTAAAAAAATAAAAATTTATAATTAAAATAAATAAATAAAATTTATTTAGATTAGAAAAAAAGATAATTAAAAAAATATAAAAATAAAATTATTAAATATATATAATTGAAAGATAGATAATTTCAATATAAAAGAGAATGTTTGACTAGTCTTAATTTTTGTCATTTAATATTAAAGTTAAATATATTTTTGGTCTAATTAACTTTTTATAATGATATGTCATTGTTAAGAATTTAAAATATCATTAACTTAATAATTTAATTATTTAATATTTAATTTAACAATGTAGTCTTTTATTTGAAGTTATAGATAAATTAATAAAAATTCAAGATTAAATAGTTAAATCGCCTAATGATATTTTAAAATCTTATCAATTATATGTTATCAAAAAATGTCACTTGAAATATGCACTGTAAATTTTTGTAAAAAATCAGAAAATAAATTTGATAATAGAAAATTTTGAAAAATCAAATTTAAAAAAAAAAATAGAGAGATTAAAAATAAAAATTAATATATTTAAAAAAAAACTAAACATATATTTAATCATTTATATTATTAGAATACTAAGTAAAAAAGTATTATTATGAGTTAGAATTAACATAAAATAGTCCTACGTTAAAGGGAATCAATTATATGGAGAGAAAAAAGAAGGGGACAAAAAATTGTATTTAAACCTAATATTTTTTATTGTTGTTTATAACAATTGTAGGTAGTTTGAATTACTAAATAAAAAATATTTGATATTTTATTTAGAACAAAAAATTGTGCTATCTTTGTTAAGGCTAGGAAAATAGTACTAATATGGGTTGATCTATATACAAAGCCTTACAAGTTAGAGTCCAAAAGGACAAAATTAAGTTCAAAAAACACCTGGGCAAAAAAAATGAGATCAGAAAGAAAACTACCTTGAATCCAACACCAAATCTACCAATTTGATCCTTGTCATCAATATCAGGTTGTTTGTGCCCAAAAGATACCATTTTCACAACCTCGTCATGGTTCATCCCTTGACCATCATCAATTACAGACAACATAGGTACATCCTTCCCAGATTTCTTCATCTTTATCATATCAACAAAAATGTCCATCCTGTTGCATCAACTTCAAAAAATAATAAGTACTAAGGAGGATAAGAGCTTTAGGGGAACAAAATTGATTTGAGGTATCAACTTATTGCAATTTACAAAATTCTCCCTTAAATCAAGGGCAAAATAGGAGGGAAAAAGGCGAGTTGGTTAACTTTTTAGTAGATAGTCCAGTTACATAAGTAAGAATGGGAAATTCTATATATTGCTACTCATACATTCTCTAAATTTCAAGCTACTACATTTTGAGTTTGTATCCATAAGTGTGATAAATAAATAAATAAATGCAGGATAATTGTTTCCATTTCTTACTTTTCAATTCTGTTTTTTATCATCAAAAGACCCAAACCCTTAAAAATTGTAGCCTTAAAAGCCTTACCAAACAAGATAACGGTGGTACAAGAAAACACAAAACCTACTTAGTTGCTTTGGCATCCCTTGAATTATCAACAAGCTCAGCTATTCCACCGAAAATCCATCCAGAGTGAAACTGGCCAAGAGTTTTCAGGTAACTTGGATCTGCTCGTATGAAATTTTTCTCAGGCAGTCTTTCCTGCTTCACATGTGACTGAATGCCGCCACAAGTTTCAGCTGTAAAATGATGTGTACGATCTTCCCCGGGAGGAAACTTAAGATGTGAGGAGCAGACATCGCCGCCATTTGATGGACCTCTAGCAATGAAAGTAGCAGGTCCACCACATTCTTCGGCTAAGTGTGAACCTGATAAGGAAGCATCTAGAGATTTTTCATAGGCTTAAATAAAGATTTTCATAGACTTCATTTGTGTGTAAAAGAAATTCCAAATTTCTTAAATCTCTCACCTCAACCACCAAGTCAACCTTATATCCCATAACATTGTGTTTGTAATGTTTTCATACTATTAGGCACTGACCAGTTATAATATGGGAATGAAAACAGTGAACTGTAGATGGCATACCTGATTCACAGTCTCTTGCACGAGTATCTATTGTACATGTGTTGCCTATCTGATATGCAACATTGACTGGGCTGGATGTAGATGCTTTAGGAGGAGGCAAAATGTAAAGCTTGTACAGCTCAAAGCCTGTAATAGCAACCTGAAAAACAGAGTCTTATTGATTCTGGTTCAACTACTCAAAAGAATATAGCAAAAAGCAATGAGGGAAAATATAGTAGTTTTACTCGATTTGTCAATCATATGGATATATAATAAACGTTACCACGTGCAACATCATGTAAAAAAATTCAGGGACCTTAACAACCATGAGGCAAAGATACAACAAAGACAGTAAAATAATTAAGAAAACTGGCAGACAGCCTCACTTATTTAAAACACAAGATCCCGACATCTTTTAACTTAGTAAAACATATGAAATTATTAAAAGAAAAAAGATTGGAATAGGATACAGCTCTGAGTAAATTAGAGTACAATCAGTACATAATTTTTGTATTCACTTTTTAATAAATAAATATAGAAGTACACAGCCAGGCATGCATATTTCTAGTTAACTAGCAAACAAGGGGAATCCCACTCCCACTATAGAACAAGACAGTGCTTAGAAACACATTAAAAATCCACAACATCTCCTCTATAGCATTAATCATTGAAAACCAATTTACACCTATAGGGCCATATATAGTGTATTGATGAAAAGGGGAATCTCACTAGCAACAAGAATCTGACTAGAACACATCAAATAAATAAGCATTGCCACAGCATCATCATATACGTAAAATCACTGGCTGCTATGAAATCATAACTGGACTTCTATCTCCCATTCCGAGGCATAATTTGTCTTGATATACATAAGCTATAAAATTTAAATTAATTAAAAAATAACTCCAGACTATGCTTTGCAAAGAAAATAAATTAGGCAGGAAAAAATAAAATTTCATACCATGTCATGTTTGTGCAGGAAATTCAAAAACTTCCCCCACTCACTCTTATCACGTGAACTGTTTGGAGCAGGTGCTACTGAAAATTGGGGCAATGCAGAAATATTAGGTATCTTTTTCTTTGAAACAATTATATCAATGTTCAATTCTTGGGGCCTGCAAAAAAATGTAGGTTAACATATTCATCAGTAAAAACGTCACACTAAAAAATCCTGTTTGTACCATCATAAAAGACAGATAATAACAGGTACTACAAAGTTAATATATGATCCATACAGTTCAGCCGGTGGGTTATGGCACTTTATGTCGCATATAGTTTTCCAATCTTTCTTAAGGGTAATGGGCATGCTCATCTGCATAAATGCCAGTGCAATAAAAATTAATTGTACTGAAAATATACTGCATAATACAAATTAAAACAACCAAAAAACAAAATCTCAGAAAGCTAAGTTTGTAAATATATTCTTTTACCAACAACAACGACGATGATAATAATAATAATAATAATGATAAATAAATAAAACAAATGCATTTTGTAACACCAACACCTCTCATCAAATGTTGTCCTGGTGTCTGACATGTGTTAGTATTGGACTCCGACACAATTTTGACATCTAAGTACACTCAATTAATTTATTTTGTCAAATTATTATCAGTGACAAAGTGTCTCCATGCTTTACAGCAAATGCACCTCTTTTAGCAAAACAGCAAATTTAAAAATAAAAAAAATTACTATCATATGGTGCGATTGTAACTGCATTCATCTTTGCAAAGAAATTAAAACTGTCTAGGCCGTTCAATGCGGATGCCAATGTTCATATGCAAAGTTGATTTTGAATATTTTCCATGTCTATTTATGTTCCCAAATACAGCACAACTAAAAGTGAAAGAACAAAACAAAAATTAAAATTGCACCTTGCGTCACGATTTTCTTATTAAACGTGAATATTTGCAACTGAAGGGAAAAAACCTGCAGAAGAATAAAAAAAAGTGCGCAACATCTACCAGAATGAGAAACACAACACACACAAAAAAAAACTACGAAACCAAAATAAAAATCTTAGACTTGAATAGTTCATCCATAGAATAGTAACATGAAGCAATTGCAATGCAGTAAACAATAATAGTAACATTCCACAAGAAATTAAAAAACACCACACACAAAAAAAGTGGGATAATAATAGTAACAATAAAGTGAAGTTTTCATATTCGAGAATGAAGTGAGTGGTTAAAGCAAAGGAAAACCTAGGAGTGGAATGTGAGAGAGAGACAAAGCGACGACGTTTCGAGAACGAAAACTTGAAGACGAAGGTAGCCAAAGAGTTTGTTACACTGATTTACGTGATTGTGAGTGACTAAGTGAGTGGAGCGCGTGATGTTAAATCCCCAATTTGTCCTCTGAATTTGCTTGATTGGCCATTTTATCCCTCAAATTCGCGAATACGCAAAATAGTAGGAGAAATTGTTTAAAATAACCTTACAAATAATTTCCTTTCTTTTATTTTTTATTTTACATTTGTTTTAATCTTTTATCTTTAATTTATTTTATTTTTTATCTTTAATTTGTTTGTGGTCTTTTATTTTTTATAAATTGATGTATTTTTATCATAATTTTTTTAAATAATTGTATAAATATTGTCATGAATCATTGAAAATAAATTTTAAATTAATTGTAAAGTTAAGTGTACAATCTTAATAAATATAAGTGAAAAAACAATAAACTCTAATAAATATATTTTTTTCAAAGAGTTTAAATATGTTTTAAAACATAATTTTTTTTTAAGTTTTAATTTATTATTGAGTTAAATGAATGTTTTATTGAAATAATATTATACGGATACATGTGACAATTTTTATAAGAGATTTTCAATGATCGGATATTGTTATAATTTTTATTCTGATTCTGAAAATGACTAAAATATATCACTTATAAAAGATAAAAGAACAAAATGAATTGAAATAAAG
>JBBPBR010000002.1:6795518-6805827 GCA_037974775.1 Cicer pinnatifidum
ATATCTGCCGTAGTATTCACCACCACGATCAGATTTGACCTTTTTAATTCTCTTATTAAGTTGATTCTCAACTTCTGCCTTAAAGGATTTGAACACGTCTATTGATTGGGACTTTTCGTGAATTAGGTAAAGGTAGGCATATCTAGAATAATCGTCTATGAATGATATAAAATATTGTTGATCATTCCAAGAAGGAGTTGGAAATGGCCCACAGATATCCGTATGTATCAATTCTAAGACGTTTGTAGCTCTATATGCGCCTAATTTCTTATCTTTAGTCTGTTTTCCTTTAATGCATGCTACACAAACGTTAAAGTCTGTGAAGTCAATGGAATCTAAAATTCCATCTGACACAAGTCGTTCAACTCTATTTTTAGAGATGTGACCTAGACGCTTGTGCCAGAGCACTCCTGAATTGAAATTGTCAATTTTTCGCTTAGTACCACGTGATTCCACACTCAAGGTTTCATTATAGTTAGCCACAGTTTCCAACAAATAAAGATTATCATAACCAGAAAGTAAACCGGTTCCAACAACATTCGAATTTAAAGACAAAGTAAATTCTTTATTCCCGAATGAACAATAATATCCTGATTTGTCCAAATAAGAAATAGAGACCAAATTTCGTCTAAATGACGGTACAACAAAAGTGTCTTCTAAAATCAAATAATGACCGGAACTTAATAATAATCTAAATTTTCCTATGGCTTCAACTTCTACCTTCTTCCCATCTCCTACATAGATGCATCTTTTAGTATCACTAGGCTTTCGGGAGTTCAGGCAACCCTGAATTGAAACACTGATGTTAGTAGTTGCACCAGAGTCTAACCACCAAGTGTTTCCAGGTACTGAAGCTAAATTAACCTCAGAACAGACCAAAGACAAAATCATACCTTTCTTAACACGCCAAGCGTGATATTTGGCACAATCCTTCTTCACGTGTCCAGAACTCCTGCAGAAGAAGCAGTTGTTATCCTTAGTCTGCTTCTTTTGTTCTGGACCCTTAGCAGCAGCTTTGTTCTTGGGCTCCTCAATTCTTTTCCTTTTGCCCTTGTCTTTAGAGATGCTAGTAAAGTGAGCGCTTTCAGTCCTATCTTGCTTCAGTATGTCCTCTTCTTGCACACATAATGAAATGAGCTCATTAAGAGTCCATTTCTCCTTTTGAAAGTTATAAGTCACCTTAAACTGACTGAATTGCGAAGGAAGAGACAACAATACTAAATGAATGAGTAAGTCATCTGACAACTCAAGCTTTAGTCCTTTAAGCTTAGAAGCAATGTTGGACATCATCATAATGTGCTCTCTTATATTTCCCTTGCCTTGATACTTCATGGAAATTAAATTCTGAAGCAAAGAACTTGTTTCAGCCTTATCACTTTTTTCAAAGCGTTTTTCCATCTCAGCAAGGAAATTTTCAGTTGTAACTATCTCATCCGAGACAGCACCTCTAAAGACCTCAGGAATGCCACGCTTTATGATCATAAGACTTATGCGATTTGAGCGATCCCATTTCTCATACTCTAATTTTTCCTCAGAAGAACTAGAGTCCTTAGGAATAGGGGGTCGATCAATTCTTAATGCAAGGTCTAGATCCATGCAGCCAAGAACAATCATAATGTTCTCTTTCCATTCCTTAAAATTTGTCCCATCAAGGACATGAATAGAACTCAAATTTGCAGATATGGAAGCAATAAATGTTGTGAATTAAATAAAGAACGAAACTTAGAAACTCACATTATAGGAAAATAAGTCAATAAATACATATGTTCAAATCATGGAATTTAACCCATCTCAAGATACCCAGTGCACCATTGGTGTCAAGTCTTTGGACAGTAACACCAACTGCTAGTGGTACTCTTGTTGCAACGATCAACTATTGACAATAAGACATGTCAAACAATAAACCTTCCTTTGGGCCGATTTACTGCTCACATGTATACTAAATAATTGTCACACATTTATCATTGCAGGTGTACATGTGATTCTGCCAAATATTAACCTTCCTTTGGGTCGGTCAATACCCGCATGAATAAACATATACACAGCCATTTGACACTCTTCACGAGCAACTTAGACAAGAGAGGTCACTTTGGCGACATCAAGTTTCAATTAACTCATTCAAAATGTCAAACTTGACTTGAACATATATTTATTATATCCAAATAAAACAATATTTAAAAAAAATATTGTTCACTAATATAAATTGTGTTTCATTAGTATTTGATAATTAATAATATTTAATTTTTATTGTAACTATTTATAAAGTCACTCATATAATAATTATAATTTATCGAATGGGTAAAACCTTTTACACTAACCGTATAAAAATTAAATATTATAATATGTCGTTATTACTTTAAAATGTAAGATATATAATATCCTATATTAAAATAAAACAGATAAAAGCGATGACCTTTTAGACTTAGTGGACAGAGTAACATAAACAATTAACAAGTAATGTTTGGCATTCATGAAGTGGAATGACAAGATATTCACTAGGACTCAAGAATCATGGACTTTAGTCTATAACAGCATAAAAAAAACGTATAGCAAATCTCAAATATTATTAATTATTTGAAAATTCGGTGAGATCCTAAACAAAATTAATTTTGCCGTGTTCAGCAAATCTCAAATAAAAAAATTGATTTTTTAACCTCAAATAATTTATTTTTGAATTTATATTCGATTCAACTTTTTAATAATTAATATGTTTAAAATCAGCTACTGTAACTACAAAACCAAAATACACACTTCAAAAATTCTCAAATTACAAACCCTAATTTTTCAATCAGGTCAAAATTCCCAAATTACAAACCCTAATTTTTCAATCATGTCAAAATTCCCAAATTGAATCCTAAAACAAGGACAATAACCGAATTTCATCATGAATTAAACATGGAAGGCTCTGATACCAATTGTTGGTAAACCTTGAATAGCATTATGCTCAACGATCCATGCCAATTACATGATGAATAACCAAAGGCGGAAGCGTACCTGTGGGAATTGCCATTGATGAAATCCTGGGATGATGATGATAGAGCCAATGGGTTGGGTGATCTTCCTCAGCAAAACACCCTGAAGACCTTGCTCTCTTGATGGGGATAGAGAGAACTTGTGAGTTTTCTCTTTTAGGATTTTGTGAAACTGAATAGTCTTGTTGTGTTTGCCTTGGGGACCACTACCCCTATATATAACTATTATTAGTTATATCCCAAATTGCAGTATTACTAATTCAGCCCCTCATTAAATTAGAAACCGCATGGTATCTACACAATTAATTTTCATAATTATTATGCTCTTTAGCCATAAACTATTATATATTATTTGACCCCTAGTTTATTGGCTAATTATATAATGACCCTAACACACTTTATTAATTAATTACATATGTGACCCATAAATCTTACATTATATATTCCATGATGTCCACACCCAAATGGAATTTGTTGCTATATTACTATAGTGTTTCTATCAGCCTAATAAACACAAATAAATGACACCAAGTTTCATTTTACCAGTAAATTCTAACCCAATTGTAACACAATGTAGAAACGGTTTATCAAACATATATATTGGTCGATTAACTTCATTTTATTTCATTAGATGGATTACAGGGATGTTTGAAAACCAAAAGTCACATGTTCCATTTGGTACCATGGAACAACTTGAGAATTAGGTACAGAATCTTGAGAAGATAAGAATTGATATGAATTGCTTGAGTGAAATGCACTCAGCATGTAGTGATTATACACAAGACAGAGTAATTATTTGATAAAAAAAAAATAGTATTTCATTAAGTAATGGTTCATTGGTTCCAATGTTACTTTGAGCTAAATGCCTAAATCAACAAGTAAAATGCTTCTCGGAAGAACAATTTCTCTGGAATATTTATATTTGTTACTTTTTCGCAAATGAGAAAAGAAATATTGCCAACACAGTGAAGCAATGGATAATCAATCACAAATTATTCAGACAGGTATATGAATGTGAAATATCTATTAATACCATACCACTGTGTAGTCAATTCTCGGCTGTCAAAGGTGGGAGGTAACATTCTCCACTTGTCACATTGCACCCACTCACAGTCTGGCTTATAGACACAGTTATCCTTGTCCTAAGGAAGAGAGAAAAGTAAAGTTCAGCAAACCTCCAGTTATAGGAAGAATAAGAGGACATTAAGCATTCACAATTTTAATTGAGTTACTGCTATCCAATTCAATCATTTGAAAATCCAGCTCACACGTAGAAAGCAGCTTCGCTATAAAACAATATATTGTTTAGTCCTAAGGAATACTTAAATATGAATATTTCTCATATTAATTCATAAGGGATTTAATGTATATAGACAACCATATAAACAATCAAAACCGTTTGCAGTTATTCATAGTGATGTTTGGGGTCCTAATAGAATAAACACCTTTTCTAATAAAAATGGTTTATAACTTTTATTGGTGATCATACTAGAATTTGTTGGGTTTATTTATTGAAAGAAAAATCAGAAGTTGGACAGGTTGTAAAAAATTTCTTTAAAATGGTGCACACTCAATATCAAACAAATATTCAAGTCTTCATAAGTGACAATGGTAAAGAATATTTCAATATACTTTTGTCCGATTTTTTTCTTGCAAATGGGGTTGTTCATCAAAGTTCTTGTGTTAATACACCCCAACAAAATGGAATTGCAGAGAGAAAGAATATGCATCTTCTTGAGGTTGCTAGAGCTTTACTATTTGCAAATAAGGTTCCAAAATATTTGTGGGGGTGAAGCTGTTTTAATTGCATCATATTTAATTAATCGAATGTCATCTAAAGTTTTAGATTTTCGTACACCTCTTGTTGTTTTTTAAAATTATTTTCCTTTGACTAGTGTCTATGCTGATTTTGCCACTAAAAGTTTTTGGTTGCACTATTTTTGTTCATGAACATAAACACCTTGACACTCAATCCACGAGCAATAAAATGTGTGTTTACCGGTTACTCTCCAACTCAGAAGGGATATCGGTGTTCTGAACCAAAATCAAAAAGAATTTTTGTAACCATCGATGTTACTTTTGTTGAAAATCAACCATTTTTTTACTGACATTCATCTTCAGGGAGGGAAATTTTAAGGAAGATTCATCTTTTACTTTTGAAAACATCATTACTATAAGTGATATAGTATTGTCACAAAATTCTGAGACTTATATTGATGCACCAAAAGAAAACGCCCAAAAATCTATATTGGAACTCAATCCACTTATGAATGAGGTTTCGACATATTCGGGGGTGACAATTTCAAATCAAAATCACAAAGATCAAATTCTTGATCTCAATAATAATGAAGGACCATATGAAATGCCACAACATAATGATTCAGATAAAGAGACACAAAGCATATTTACTACAATTGACCCTACTTGGAAGGGAAATGTCTTTGAAAGAAGAAACCATAAACAGAGAAATGAAGGACCCATTCTCCAACCCTTCCAAGATTATGAACCAATAGATAATCCAACGCATCATCTTGATACAGGTAAGTCTTCTTCTATTCTTAAGAGTCATGTCGAGTATCCTGATATAGACCTTCCTGTTGTAATTAGAAAACCTGTTAGATCATGCACTAAATATCCTTTGCCTAATTATGTGTCATACTCAAAATGGTCTTCTTCATTTGCTGCATTTACCTCTAAGTTGTCTACTGTAGAAATTCCAAAAAAATATATAGGAGGCTCTAAAAATTCCAAAGTGGAAGGAAGCTATTCTTGAGGAGATGAGAGCTCTTGAGAATATGACATTGATTACTCAGAGACTTTTGCTCCCATTTCCAAATTAAACACTATTAGAGTTCTCTTGTCCTTGGCAATGAATTTAGATTGGTCTCTTAACCAACTTGATGTAAAGAATGCTTTTCTGAATGGTGATTTGGAGGAGGAAGTATACATGGATAGCCCACCTGGCTTTGAAGATAAATTACTTTATGGTCTCAAGCAATCTCCAAGGGCTTGATTTGGAGGAGGAAGTATACAAAAATCCCTTTATGGTCTCAAGTAATCTCCAAGGGCTTGGTTTGAGAAATTCACTCAGTCGGTTAAAAGGCAATAATATATGCAGGGACAATCAAACCATACTCTGTTCATGAAGTTCTCTAATGTTGGTAAAATTGAAATTCTAATTGTATATGTAGATGATATTATTCTCACAGGAGATGACATTGTTGAGATGGAAAGATTGAAGAAAAATTTGACAAAAGAATTTGAGATCAAAGATTTAGACGCGCTTAAATACTTTCTTGGTATGGAAGTTGCTCGCTCAAAGAAGGGAATTGTTGTTTCTCAAAGAAAATACATCTTAGATCTTTTGGAAGAAACTGAGATGAGTGGGTGTAGACTAGCAAATACTCCTATGGAATTAAATGCCAGAGGTTAGTCGGCAAACTTATTTATCTAGCCCACACTAGACCTGACATTGCTTTCTCTATGAGTGTTGTAAGTCAATTGATGCATTCTCCCTATAAAGAACACTTGGAGGCAGTTTATCGAATCTTAAGGTACTTGAAATCCAATTCTGGAAAGGGTTTGTACTTCAAGAAAACTAATGAAAGAGAAGTCTCTATATTTACAGATGCTGATTAGGCATGATCAATTACTGATAGAAAATCCACCATTGTATATTGTGCCTATGTTTGGGGAAATTTAGTTACTTGGAGAAGTAAGAAGTAAGGGGTTGTTGCTCAAAGCAGTGCAGAAGCTGAATTCAAAGCAATGGCTCAAGGAATTTGTGAACTTTTATGGAGTCGTAAACTCTTGGGCGAACTGAAAATGAAAGTTGACTCACCCGTAAAATTGTTATGTGATAGCAAAGAAGCAATAAACATAACTCACAACCATGTACAACATGATAGAACCAAGTATATTGAGATTGACCGCCATTTCATAAAAGAAAAAATTGATGTTGGAGTCATATGCCTACCATTTGTGACTTCCAATCAGCAAACTGCTGATATCTTGACAAAAAGTTTGACAAGACCCAATTTTGAGCGACTTATAGCCAAGTTGGGCATGACAGATATCTATGCACCAACTTGAGGGGGATGTTGAAGAATAAAAAGAAATTAGATTTTATTCTCTTTTATTTTATATTATTATGTTTATTTTTATTCTGTCATTATTACTCAGTATTACTATTGTTATTTTTTTCCCTATATAAACAACTTAGGGCTGTAGTAATAAAACATGAAAGTATTTTGTCTTTTACTTTCTTCACTTTGTCTTTTACTTTCTTCACTTTGTCTCAACTGTAGTAAATGATTATTGGTGTGGTCCCTTACTTATCATAATTAAAAGCCTATATATTTCTTAAACTATCCAAATTCATTAATCCTCTGTCTAATTTAGGTTAGTAAGGATATTCGTGCTAAACTAGAATCTAGTTACAAGCTAAACTTGAACTTTAGTGATTTTCATGCTAGGGTTTGAATCGAAAGTCATCTCCAAAAGCCATCTCAATAAAAAATAGAGAATCCAAAAAGACCATCAAATATCAAATACAAACCTAATTAGAAACATAAATGGACCCTTACTTTTCAATTTCCTACGACTTGGCCTTGGATCCAAGAGACGGGTCCTCCCTACACGATACGAACACACTATCTAGCAAAAATAGAACATAAAGTTTGTTGTATAGCGTTTGCCCTAAAAGTCGACAAAGATTTTATGAGAATAAAAGAGAAGCCATCACTATATAGCTGCAAGAATTGTAATGATTAAAGAGGAAAATTCTTTAGTGGCAATAGTGAGAACAAAATCCAAGCGATTACAGTAAGAATTCTCTCTTTTGATTTATTTTTGATCTATTGAAGTAGCTAATCTAAATAAGAAAATCTATTATTATACAATTAATTCCTTAACAACACAGTTGTTAGTTAGTTGATAGAAACAGAAAGCGAACAAAAATTGTAATAGAAGATAATAATGCCTTTTCGGATATACATACATAGAAAGTAATTTTTAAGGTTTCTTGTTTTGTTGTTTCTCTTTTATATTATGTGGTACAACTCTGTAATGAAGTTTTCAAAATAGTAATATAATATGAAAGATAAAGAATTGGAGGGTTGAATCACTAGAAGATAAAAGAGTAGCAACATAATAAGAGGCCATGAGAAAGCATAATAAAACTTCGTTGAATGTATATCAAGGAAGCATTATCAACTTCTACTCTAAAGTTTTCTTTGTTTTCTACTTCTAATTTTTATTTCTAAAAACTGTGTTATGCAATAGATTGGCGCATAAGAAATCAATTGTGTATTAATGCATTTCTTACATAATTAACTATTTCATACATGATTGTCGGGAGGACTGGTCTGGAGGAATTGTAAAAGAATTTGGAAAACTTTTGTCAACCACTCAATTCTTATGAAGTTATTGAGAAAGGGAACAACCTTTAGGCGATGGTTTGGACTCCTATATTAGTTAATTTCTTTTAAAAAAATCTTTTTATTTTTTGAAAAAAAAGTAATACATTATTCACATAAATATAGAATAGAGGGAATTGAAAACGAAGAACACATCTAAATGAAAGAACACCTCTTCTTAAATGGAAGGATACGATGAAACATATATTTGATTTTACCAAATATAGCACATGTTGAAACATACTTAATACATTCATCTTCCATCCATTGCAAATTATGCGCACATGTGGTGTTTGACACCTTTGACAACTAACAAAGTTATGTCCCAAATTGACTTCAGCAAAATCTTGTTCATATGTCTTTCTAACCAGAAACTTATCGTTATGGTTCGATGAAAAATCTTCATCATATATCTTTCTAACCATAATGTTCTCGTTATGGTTCAATTTATCGAGAAGATAGGCACAAGTCATCAACTATACCTTGTTTTCTTCTATTCACATAACTTGTAGATAAAACATTGTACTATATATTGAAACATGAAACTCATTTATTGAATTTATCATAAAAATGTTAATTATACTATTATAATTTTTATACGATGTTGTGAGGGGATTCAAAAGGAAGAGCCCATCTAAATGATAAAAGGAGCTCATCCTTTGTTTATAATTATGTATATATATATTAGACACTTGTTTTTTTATTTGAAATTTGATGGTTGTTTCTTATTGAGTTGGAGATACAATGTTAAGTGATTGTAAATGACCTCTACCCCTTTAATTTTATTCTAAATAGTTAGGATTTCATCATGCCTATCCACTATGTTTCAAACATTTATCTCGATGTATTTGTATGATGCTAGTTGAAATAAAGTTTGACTCAATAGTTTATGTTTATATAATTGAATTTCATTCTATTACATTACATTTTTATTGTTATTTACTTGTTTAGAATCACATTCCAAGTCCCTAAAACCAACAAAAACAAATGCTGACTTTGGATAGTTTTAGAATACAGCATAACATATATTTGTGATACTGGACATGTACATGCACAAGACTTATTATTAAAATTTTTGCAATTGAAGCTTTCACTAATCATGTAAACTTATACATATTTATATTCAGTTCCCTTACTTCACTAATATTCAATAGATATTCATATTATGTTGTTCAACCAGTGGCAAACCAAAACCAGAAACAAAGCAAATAGTACAATTAGAGGTGAACAAAATCAAACATATTAATGATTCTTTCAAAATCTGATATTCATATTTCTAAATAAATATTATAATATTTCTAAAATTCTATTAAATAATTAAATAAATATAGTATTTTTATATTGAAATCGAATCATATTAAAAGAGAATATTGATCCAATTATAATTAAAATGCTATTTAGGAATCATATAAACACATCTGTTATATATATTTAAAACAGACTTCACTGCCACCTCACACTATCTGTCACCTTACACTATTTTTTCCACGTATGCAAATATTTTCAACATAGGCCGAAAAGCTGACGTGTACGTCTTCATAGAGCTTCTACTCAGTTTCTAAATTGTTTTTCTCTAAATTATATACATATATTATTTCATAATTTCTACTCAAAATTTTTAAATTAATTCTACATTATTATTTTATAACGTCATATTATTATTCATTAAATTTGCCTAAATCTTTCACATTAAATCTACATTACTACTCAATACGTTTTTTTTTCCATATTAATCAACTTTAAATTTCCTAAAAAAATCTATTTGATAATATTATTTTATAATAAATTTATAAATTAAAAAATTATTTTATAATTATTTATAATAAATTTATATATAAAAATTTAGTAAAAAAGTCAATTTAAATTATTAAAATACACAAATTTATTTAAAATTATAATATATATATATATATATATATA
>JBBPBR010000002.1:6806611-6835867 GCA_037974775.1 Cicer pinnatifidum
ATAAAGTAATATTATAAAATATATAATTATATTTATGATATATAAAATATTACTTATAAAACTTATAAAATTAATTAATTAATATCCACGCAATGCGCGGGCTATAATCTAATTTTAATATTATTTTATGAAACTTTAATATCTCGAATCAATTAATCAATTGTTTACCAAGGTAACCCATATATTGCCAATGATTCAAATATATGACAATTGACACAATTGGTTATATTCTAAAACTATTCAAAGTCAGCCTCTGTATTTGTTGGTTTTAGAGACTTGAGTAAGTAAATAACAATAAAAATGTAATTAAGTAGAATGAAATTCAATTATATAAACATAAACTATTGAGTCAAATTTTGTTTTAACTACCATTACACAAACAAGATGAAATGAAATGTTTTGACACATAGTGGTTGAACAACTATTCAAAGTAAAATTAAATGGATAGATGTCATTGACAATCACTTGAACATTAAATCTCCAAAATCAGCTCAATAAGAAACAACTATCAAAAGTCAAATACATAATTATAAACAAAGGATAAAATTGAAGATATTTGCAAATATGCTTCCATTTAGGAGGAGCTCTTTTTATCATTTAGATGGGCTCTTCCTTTTGAATCCCCTGGTAGCATCTTATAAAAATAATATTGATGTAATTAGCATTTTGTGATTAATATAGTAAATGAGGTTCATGTATCAACGTATGGTTCACTTTTTCCCTACAAGTTATCAGAATGGAATACAATGAGGAATTGTTGACGACTTGCGTCCATTCTCTCGATAAATCAAACCATAACAATAACATTATGCTTCAAATGATAGATGATGAAGATTTCCTGCTAAAGGCTGATATAATTTATGTGAAGCCAACTTGGGACATAGGTTTGTTAGTTGTCATATGTGTCAAAGACATATGTGCGTAAAATTTGCAAGAATTTAATTTTTTGCGTCAAACACTGGTACATTTTGCAACAAATGCATCTATGTATTTGTGTTACATGTAGGCCATCTCTTAGATGTTGTTTCCTTTTCTCATTAACTTCAAATGAATATTACTGATGTCTTACAAATTGATTTATAGATTATTTCAGCAACGTTACGTGTATAGCAAGTTGGCTACAACAATCATACCAACGATTTGGTCTGGGATATTAAAACCGATACCCAAAGAGGAAATAGAAGGGTGCATATTATTCTCAAAGGTGCTAAACTTTGTTGACTCTAACTTAAGGAAATGATATGATTCCTATATGACTCAAGGTTCGATAATCTAATGTTGTGTTCACGCTAGAAAAATGATATGCAATACATGTCTCGTGACGACTCAGAGGAAAAAGCTAGACAATGATAGGCAGGGTGTTCTCGTGAAGACTAAGAGGAATAAAGCTAGATATTGATATGTAGGGAGTCCAACGAATACAGACCTCTGACAACTAACAAATTTATGTCCCAAGTTGGTTTCATATAAACAATATCAGTCATCAGCACAAAATCTTCATCTATCATTCGAATTATTGTTATGGTTTGATTTGATGAGGTGCGCAAGTCATCAAGTCATCAATGACACATCGTTCATTCTATTCTCATAATTTGCAGAGAAAACGTTGTAGCATAGATTGAAACATGATTAATCAGCCTTAGAACACAGATAAAAGACTTCACCTTCTCACTTAGGTTTCAAAAATTCACAATCAGACAAAGAATCCTACAGTTATTTTAAAATATTAGTTCAATAATAACATTAAAGTATCATTATGTTACTAAACATTGAAAACTTAAAATAAGAATAAAATAACTTCAACACAAAAATAGAAAAATGAGTTTGACTAGTTCGCATATAGCTCTTTCAAAACTCATGTCATTAGCTAGCTCGCATATAACATTAACATGAGTTTTGAAATAGCTATCTGTGAACTAATCAAACTCATTTTTCTATTTTTCTGTTGAAGTTTAGCAACGTAATGATATTTTAATTTTATTATACCACTAATATTTTAAAATAACCGTATGATTCTTTGTCTAATAAATTAAGTGAAAATGTGAAGTCTTTTACATGGGTTGTAAAGTTGATTAATGTCGTAAATGAGTTTCATTTTTTAATCTATGCTACAATGTTTTCTCTACAAGTTATGGAAATTGAAAGAACGATGTATCATTGATGACACGCGCACCTCGTAAATCAAACCATAATAGTAACATATGGTTCGAAGGATAAATGAAGGTTTTGTGCAAAAGACTAATATAGTTTACATGAAACAAACTTGGGACATAGATTTGTATTCATTGGACGTCTTGCATATAAATGACTAGCTTTATTCCTTAGTCGTCACATAACCTATATTGAGTATCATTCTTTTAGCTTGAACACACCGCCGCCAAATTATCGAATCATAGGTCATATATCGAATTAAATTATTTCCTTAAATTAGAGCCAAAGTTTACCTCATTTGAGAAGAATCTTCACCCTTCTATTTTGTCTTAGAGTACTAGTCTTTAATATGCAAGGCCCAAATCGTAAGTATGATTGTTGTAGCTAAGTTGCCATAAACTTAACGTTATTGAACGAATCTATAAACAAATTTGTAAAACATATGTGATATTTTATGAAGTTAAATGAGAAAGGGAAACAACCTATAGAAGATGGCCTACGTGTACGAGGAATTCATACCATATCCACCAATGGCCTAATATCATATCATCGAATGGCCTACTAGTACCACAAATAAATAAATCTATATGCTGCAAAATGTACCGACGTTTACCACAAATAAATAAATCTATATGCTGCAAAATGTACCAATGTTTGACACTAGAGAAGTAGATTTTGACACATATGACAACGAACAAACCTAAGTTGGATTCATATAAACTATAAGCTTAATTGCAGTTTTGGTCCCTCTATTTTAGTTGAATCCCGAAAGTAGTCCCCCCATTTTATTTCTCCTCAATTTTGGTCCCCTAAACAGAATTTTGGTCCAAAACTTGATAAAATTTCATTTTTTTTGAAGTCATACTACACCATTTATGATCATAGATTTCATGTATAATTGTTGCACCACGAGATCTTGAGGCATGTGTGACTTAAATAAATGGAAAAAAAAATCATCAAATTTTGGACCAAAATTTTGTTTGGGGGACCAAAACTGGAGAGAAAAACTGCAATTAAGCCTCAACTATATCCACATTCGAGGTATTGCTGATGACTTGCGTCCATCTTCTATATTACTCGTCCATGTAGCCCATCTTCTAGAGGTTGTTTTCTTTTCTCATTAACTTCGTAAGAATCTTACATATGTCTTACACATTCGTTTATAGATTCTTAACTTGACATTAGTTGTATAACAAGTTGGCTACAACAATCATACCGACGAAGGGTGAAGATTCTTCTCAAAGGAGGTAAATAAATATAAACTCATGGAGATGGCCTACGTATACAAGTATTACATACCATATCAACATATGGTACAATGTTTTCCCTGTAAGTTATGGGAATAGAAGAGAACGAGATATTGTTGATGAATAACATCCATTCTCTTAGTAAATCAAACCATAACAATAACATTATGATTCAAATGATAAATAATGAAGATTTTGCATAGTTTATTTGAACCAAATTTGGAACACAAGTTTGTTAGTTGTCAGATGTGTTAAAGACATGCGTATTTGCAAGAATCTATTTCTTTGCACCAAACACTGATACATTTGGCAATAGATGATCTATTTATATGTGGTACATGTAGGACATTCGGTAGATATGGTATGTATTACTCGTACATGTAGGTCATCTCCTAGATGTTGTTTTCTTTTCTCTTTAACTTCATAAGAATATTACAAATTCGTTTATAGATTCTTAACTTAACGTTAGTTGTAGAACAACTTGGCTACAACAATCATACCAACTAATGATGAAAAATCTTTTCAACGGAGGTAACGAGGAATACAGACCATATCATATCCACCGAATGGCCTAATATCATATCACCGAATGACCTACATGCACCACAAATAAATAAATTTATCTGTTGTTGCAAAATGTATCAATGTTTTACGTAGAGAAATAGATTTTTACAAATTCTATGTGTCTTTATTAATATGAAAACTAACATACCTAAAGTTGGATTCTTATAAACTATGTCAGCCTTCAGCGTAAAATCATCATCATTTATCATTCGAATCGTTAGTGATATGGTTTGATTTGCCGAGAGAATGGACGCAAAACATCAACAATACCTCGTTTTGTTCTATTCCAATAACTTGTAGAGAAAATGGTGTACCGTGAGTTGATACATAAACCTAAAACGGTGTACGGTGTACCTAGAGGATGGACGTAAAACATCAACAATACCTCGTTTACTACGTTAATCACCAAAATTATCATTATAATTTTAATTTTTTATAAGATAATATGAGGGGATTCAAAAGGAAGAGTCGATCTAAAAAATCATACTCCTAAATAGAAGCATATGTTAGAAACATCTCTAATTTTACTCTTTGTGACATTTATCCCTTTAATTTTACTTTGAATAATTAGGATTCCGTCTTGCCCATGCTAGTTGACACAAAAGTTTGACTCAATATTTTATGTTTATATTTTTTAATTTCATTCTACTGTGTTACATTTTTATTGTTATTTATTGTTACATTTTTATTGTTATTTACTTATTTAGAATCGCACTCAAGTCCCTAAAATCAATGTTTGATACATAGTGCAAGATGAAATCCTAAATATTCAAAGTAAAATTAAACGAATGTGTTATTTACAATCACTTGATCATTATATCTCCAAAAGTCAAGACAATAAGAAACAACCATCAAAAAGTCACATTCATAATTATAAACAAATGGATGATAAAATTAAAGAATGTTTCAAGATATAATTCCATTTAGGAGGAGCTCCTATTATCATTTAGATGTGTTCTTCATTTTGAATATCCTCATACCATCTTATAAAAATTATAATGATGTTATTAACATTTTTGTGATTAATGTAGTAAAAGAGACTCATGTATAACATATGATACACTATTTTTTAAGTTATAGGAATAGAAGAGAACGAGGTATTGTTGATAACTTGCGTCCATTCTATCCGTAAATCAAACCATAACAATAATAATATATGGTTTAGATGATGAAGATTTTGCGCTGAAGGCTAATACAATTTATATGAAGAAAATTTGGGACATATGTTTGTTAATTGTCAAAACATGTGCGTAGAATTTGCATGAATCTATTTCTCTGCGCCAAACACTGGTACATTTTGCAACAAATGATCTATTTATATGTACCATCTATTTATATGTGGTACATGTAGACCGTTTGCTGGATATGATATGTATTACTCGTACATGTAGGCCATCTCCTAGAGGTTGTTTCCTTTTCTCATTAACTTCATAAGAATATTACAAATGTCTTACAAATTCGTTTATAGGTTCTTAACTCAACGTTAATTGTATAGCAACTTGGCTACAACAATTATACCAACGAAGGGAGAAGATTCTTCTCAAATGAGGTAAATAAATATAAACTCTAGGAGATGGCTTACGTGTACAAGGAATACGATCTACATGTATCACAAATAAATAAATCTATCTGTTGCAAATACATGCATTGAAGCAAGTTGCGTGAGAATTAGGTATGCAGTAGTACACCTTCTCAACAAAAACTCCATTGCAAACATTCAAAACTTTTTGAATAATCTTCTCTACAAGAGATATATCAGCTGCGTAAAATTTTGTAGCCTCAACTCCCAGAGAAGGCCGACGTATTACCTTGTTGTGAAGAGTTATTCATTAGATCACGAATTATTGGTTATACCTTAGGCAATTTATGAAATTAGAATATGTGGTTTATAAAGAATGCCAGCAAAACTAGAATCACACAAACAAGATGAAATGAAATGATTGAAACAAAAACATAGTGGTGGGCAAGATGTAATTCTAACTATTCAAAGCAAAAGGGGTAGATGTCATTTATACTTAGATTAGAAACAGACAGTAAACAAAGAGGTAAAGTTAGGGATGTTTCGAAATAATATGCTTCTATTTAAAAAGATCTCTTTCTATTATTTAGATGAGTTCTTCCTTTTGAATCCCCTCATAACATCCTATAAAACTTTATAATGATATAATTAGCATTTTTGTGAACAATGTATGACAATTTTTACAAAAAAAAATTAAAAGAAATTAACTAACCTTCTTTTTCTTATTAAATTTAGACGAATTTTGATTTATTGATATTACGAATTCTTTTATAGATTCTTTTAACAATGTCAAGTGTATAGCAATTTTGCCACCTTTAAATCACACCTACAATTTGGTATGAAATATTAAAGACAGGTACTTCATAACAACCATTTTTACACGTAAAGCATGTGCAACTGTATAATAAAAATAGAAGGGTGAAGATTTTTCTCAAAAGTAAACTTTGTTGTTGAGAAAAATATATCATACTATATCTACCAAATGGCCTAACATCCTATAAAGTAAACTTCTGTTTTTGACATCGCTAACAACTAATATCACCAGCAATACATGTAAAATTCTCACTTAGTTTCAGAATCAGACAAATAATCCTATAATTATTTTAAAATATCAGTGCAATACAGCTATTTCAAAACGCATTTCATTAAAGGATAAACACATAAATTAGGTCGGTCATAAACAGTTTTGAAGGAAAAAAAAATGATCTTGATTAGTAATCAAATGGCAGAAAATTAAGAATTAATTAAAAGACAAATAAAAAATTTCATCCACACATAAACAATCCTATCAATTAAATAAAAATATATTCAAAACGTTAAATCAGCACTATTATAAAAAACGCTATGCTACACTAAAATAAATTGTATGTATGAAACTATTTCCCTATGTTCCATTGAGAAAAGAATAAAACTAAGCAACATTTGATCTTGTGGTTAAGAATAAGTACCTCATCTTCGATGTCTTTGATTTTCTGCATAACCGTCGCCATTGTTGAAGAAAGATAAGCTCGGAAGCAAAGCAGAAGAGATTGAGTTTCCTTCTGGAAAGAAATGAAATGAAATTGGAGTTTGAAACCTCTGCGATGATGAATGGATATACAGGCTTAGAGCGTCGACTTGTACTGGGGAAGAGAATGAGACTGAAGAAAGTGCTAGAACAAATATGCAGAAATGCTTATGGCGGGACCTAGGGTAGAGTATTTGATTCATCGATCACCATATTGATATGTATGGCATCATTTTCAAATGCTCGGACCATAGACAATTCCAATACATCTCCAACCTTCTTATGAGAGATATATGAATTATTGGTTATACCTTAGGCAGTTTATGAGATGAGAATAAGTTGTTAATTAAGAATGTCAACAAAATTGGCCAAATATGTCACAAAATGCGAATACTTGATTTATTTATTTAGAGACCTCCATCAAGTACTGTTAAAAGACCAAATGAAAAAATATGGGAACATTCAAATACAAGTGAACATTATGAACATTAAAACTTAATCATCATGAAAATTTCAACATTAGAGAAACAAAATTGCATGGCACCTCATGGCACTGCAGGTGCGCACAATTGACTTGTGTGACAGAGTGTCGCTAGGTCTTCTCCAAGAAGGTCAAACCTAACTGAAACAGAGCAAAGGGTAACAAAAAGCAAAGATATAGGGAGAAAACGACTCATGGGACTGCATGTACACAAGAATCAAGTGCAGGTCTTAACAACATAAAAATGAAATTCAATAAATATGTTTAAAACTTCTACAAACAGGTTGCATAGCAAATTTTTCGTGCCAAAGTAAGATTTTTTTCACAAAAAAGTCAGTTGAGTTTTATTGGTTCAGAATTTGGAACAGACATAAATGTCAAAATAAGCATCTATATGTTACATATAGTGCTGTAACAAAAATTTCATGATTCAAAGCTTATACGGTAAGAGAAATGCCGTTGTAGAAAAATTACACCGATTAAAGGACTGAAACGAGAATTATGAAGTTTAATTTTTGTCAAAAACCAAATGTAATTATTTATTATAATTATGAAGTTCTTACTAAAAAAATATCCCAACTTTAACATCCACACATGCAAGTAGTCAGCTACACAATAACCAAAGGCATCCTATTATATAGGAGGATGTCTTGTTACCAAGTGCCTATCGACACCAGTGAATAACTACGTAATGCACTATGATTAAATATAAACAATAAAATTAGATTGATAAATACAACATTAACCTACCCATATCTTTTGTAATGCTCCCATCATTTGTGAGCTATGTTTATAGGGAAAAAAAAATGAGTAAAAAAAGCAATCACTTCTCCTGAAATAATTATCAATGTGTCACCATCACCACACTACAATAAAAGCAATTGCTAATAAAGCAGTAAAGGGTGTCAAAAAGAGCCACTTAACTCGGAAATGCAAAGAATTTCATCCAAAAATCTGAACATAAACCAAAATGATATACAACCATATCAAAATACAAACTCTCAACCACACATTTAAATTAAATAATTTTGCCATAACCATACATCTCAATCAATAACATCCAAAAAGTTAAGCAATTAATTTTTATCATTGTCAAAATTACACGGCCAAGACTGAAAAAAACAAACAAAAGTTACAGATTGCCAAACAAACTAATACATTACTCTAAAGATAAAATATTTTTAAGCAACATAATATTTAATATGTACAATGAGAACAACTCCGTCTATCTAAACAACATGACTCTGGTTTGGCAAAATAACGTCCCACAACAACCATCGCATGACCAGGAACAAGGTTAAAATGACTAGAATGGGGACAAAGATAAAATGACTTGTAACTAGGGGTAGAGATAATTTGTTGGTGATAGTTACTATTGTATTAGATTATTTTAATTTTTAGTCATAATATTAATAATAAAAATGACAATAAAAACATAAATCGAGAACCATTAAAAAATAAATTTTATGGCTTAAGTTGAAATACCACGTTCCTCAACTCCCACCGATAGAAAAGGAAAAAAAAAAACTAGAAGAAAGGGGTTTAGGGAAAAAAAAAAAAAGAATTCAAGAAAGAGTTAGTAAGTCATCCCGTCGTGCACATTTGCAACACAACCGCTGCGTGAGAATTTAAATAACGACACTCAAACTCATATCAGTAAGGGCATCACCCTAATTATATCTATGTATGATTGTGTTTATTCTAGAGTTTGTGAGATTTAATATATACTATGCTGAAATGATTTTCATCAAATTGTGGAAAATAAATATGGTGTGATATATTGTTATAATGGTTGTGTTGAACATGTTTAAAATGTGAAGAATAAATGAGATGTCGTTATAATAATTGTGCTTGTTCAAATGGGTGATACAACGTTATCAAACATTTGTTCAAATGGGTGATACAACGTTATTAAGCATATGTGATATTGTACTGTTGTATTTTTATTATTATTGTACCTCTTGGTCGTTTGGGTGAATTAATGTTATTAAGGATGTGGTTATATTTTTATTGTTATTATACCCTTGGTCGGTTGGATGAATTAATGTTATTAATTATGTAGATATCGTACTATTATATTTTCATTGTTATTGTACTTTTGGTCGTTTGAGTGAAATAATGTTATTAATTACGTAGGTGGTGTACTATTATAGGATGTTACATTTTGGTATCAGAGCACTTCGGTCTTGATTGGACTGTGAGTTAGGTGTAAGCTGACCAGTGTTAAATAGTAGTGTAGTTGTAGTATACCTCTTTGTTGGATTAGCTGGCTATTATCAGATATTTGTTGAAGGTTATCTAAGATTGTATCCCCACTAACTCAACTTAAAAGAAATGGTCAACTGTTTGCATGGACAGAAGAGTGTGAGGTGAGTTTTAGACTATTAAAGGAATGTTTGATGACGTCTTTGGTGCTAACATTTTCATAACCAAATGAACCCTATGAATTTTGTTGTGATGCCTCTCATCAAGGATTGGGAAGTGTCCTCATGCAGAATAAGAAGGCAGTAGCCTATGCGTCACGACAACTAAAAACACATGAAAGAAACTATCTCACACATGATTTGGAACTAGTTGCGATAGTGTTTTCCCTAAAAATTTGGAGACACCACTTGTATGGAAGTATATTTACAATTTTTAGTGACCATAAAATTTTGCAATACTTGTTTGATCAAAAGGAGCTCAATATGAGGCAAAGAAGGTGGATGAAAACCTTGAAAGATTACGACTTTAGATTGCAATATCACCCGAGAAAGGCCAATGTGGTTGCAGATGCCTTAAATAGACAAAATATACTTGTATCCTCCTTAATGGTAAAAGAACAAGAGTTATTAGAGAAGTTTTGTGATCTGAACTTGAATGTGGAGTTTTCACCAGGAGAATTAAAGTTTAACATGATCACCCTCTTTAATGGGTTAATTGAGGACATTCAAAAACATCAATTTGACGATGAACTACTTCAGCAGAAGAGGCCATTGATTGTGCAAGGGAAGGCACCAGAATTCAAAGTTGGGTCAAACAATATTTTGCACTGCAATAGATGTATTTGCATCTTGGCAGTGGACAACATTAAAAATATTATTCTTGAGGAGGCACACAAGAGTAAACTGAGTTTTCGTACATAAGTGACCAAGATGTACCAAGATTTGAAGTAAAACTATTGGTGGCCCGGAATGAAGGAATGGATGGTCAAGTTTGTGACAGCTTGCCTAACATGCTAGAAATCTAAGGTAGAACATCAGAGACCCGTAAGAATGTTGCAGCCCTTAGACGTGCCTAAATGGAAATGGGATAGTATTTCCATGGATTTCATCATAGGATTGCCCAAGACGCAGAGGAATAATGATTCGATTTGGGTGATAGTTGATCGTCTAACTAAGTCAGCTCATTTCCTACTTGTGAGGACCACTCATAATGTGACTAAATTGACAAATATTTACATCACAGAGATTGTGGGACTTCATGGAGTTCCTTCAAGCATCGTCTCAGATTGGGACCCAAAATTTACCTCGCACTTTTAGGGAGCCTTACATGAAGTATTAGAGACGAAGTTGAGATTAAATTTTGATTATCACCCGCAGACCGACGAACAAACAGAGAAAACTAATCAAATTTTAGAGGATCTTTTAAGAGCATACGCCTTAGACGGTCGTGGGAGATGGGATGGATGTTTACTGTTAGTGGAATTCACTTACAATAGTAGTTTTCATGTGAGCATTGCGATGGCGCCATGCAAAGCTTTTTACATATGAAAATGACAGACACCACTGTGTTGGTATCATGACGGTGAGAGTACCATAGTGGGGCCTGAAATGGTGCAGCAGACCACAAAAAAGATCAGGAAAATTAGAGAGAAGATAAGAACTTTCCAAAGTCGTCAGAAAAGTTATGCTGATATATGTCGTAGGCCTTTAGAATTTGAAGAGGGTGAACGTGTGTTCCTTCGTGTGACACCTACTACGGGAGTTGGTAGAGTTATCAAGTCGAAGAAACTCACACCAAAGTTCATTAGACCTTACCAAATACTCAAAAGAATCGGACTTGTAGCATATAAGGTTGCGTTACCACCTATTCTTTCCCACATTCATGACATGTCCCATTTTTCTCAGCTACGGAATTTTGTCCCTATTTCATCACATGTCATTGAGTCGGATGTAGTGCAGTTGAAGGAGGATTTATCTTTTGAAGTACCTCCAACAAGAATTGGAGATAGAAAAGTCAAGTTGCTTCGCAACAAAGAAATTCCTTTGGTGAAGGTAATTTGAAATCAAGCCACTGGAGATACCACTTGGGAACTAGAAGACAAAATGAGATAGCAATACCCAAAACATTTCTCCAATACTAATTTCAAGGACGAAACTATATAAGATATGTATAATGTAACATCCATGCATTTTATTTTATTTTTATATTTTACCTTATTATGATTAGAGATAATTTGTTGGTGATAGTTATCGTTGTATTGGATTATTTTAATTTTTGGTAATAATATTAATAATAATAATAATAATAATAATAATAATAACAATAATAATAACAACAATAATAATAATAATAATAATAATAATAATAATAATAATAATAATAATAATAATAATAATAAAAGTATGAATTAGGAACATTATGAATAAAAAGCAAATTTCATGGCTTAGATTGAAATAAATGAGTCATCCCATCAAGTGTAGCACATTTGGAGCAAAGACCGCTGCTTGAGAATTTTAATAACGACACTCATGTCGATAAGGGCATCACTTTAATTATATCTATGTATGATTGTGTTTATTCTGGAATTTGTGAGATTAAATATATACTATGCTGAAATGTTTTTCATCAAATTGTGGAAAATAAATATGGTTTGATATGATGTTAGAATGGTTGTGTTGAACATGTTCAAAGTGTATAAAATACATGTTATGTGATATGTTGTTATAATGGTTGTGTTGAACATATTCAAAGTGTGAAGAATAAATGATATGTCGTTATAATAATTGTGCTTGTTCAAATGGTTATATGATACATTGTTATAATGGTTGTACTTAACGTGTTGTGGTGCAAATATGTTGTCGTTAATAAGTTAGTCTCGCATTATATTAATGATTTACTAAAGTGTCCACATTTATGAATTCATTCATAGTCGTGTGGTGTGTTCATAATTGGTTGGAGCCCACATATCTTTGCGGGGATTTTGAGTCAGTGGTGTTTCTTGGAATGATCCACGAAGCCCTTGTGCGGGAGACAATATTCTGGAATCATTACATTGACATATAGATTAAATATTAAGGTATGTTTGGGTAATCATCTTGATTAAAGTGTGATCAATGTTTTATAAAGATAACTGATACATTGTACCTCATGGTCGTTTGGGTGAAACACTATTATTATGTAGATATTATACTGATAAATTTGTATCATTACTTGTACCTCATGGTTGGGTGAAACAATGATACTAATTATGTATGCATTAGGTTATTCTCGTTAGGTGAATTAATGTTATTAATTACATAAATATTGTAATGTTATATTTTGATTGTTATTGTACTTTTGGTCGTTTGAGTGAAATAATGTTATTAATTATGTAGGTATTGTATTGTTGTTTATTTATTAGTAAGTACTTTGGAGATGATCCTTACTTTTGACATATGACATTTCTAATTTACTTGCACATCCAGGAAAGGTTTTAGAAGAATATCTCATTTAATTCTAGGGTAGTAGTGGTCGGCTTAGGAAATTTATTTATATTGAACTCTAGTCTATGCCAATGATCATATTGGTACTACATTTTTTAACCTTATAATTTGAGTATGAAGTATCTGATTGAGATACTGATGGATTTTAAATTAATAATAGATTGTTTGTTTGAAATTACATTAGAGATTATACATTTTGAGTGTACGAAATAGATATATATAGAGAGAGAGGATGTGACATGACTTCTCCTCAGTCGGATTAACATTAACATAATCATTACTTGTATTCATTGATTGATCAGTTTAGGTTGAACAAGGTATTTTTGGACTCCATACAATGAAAAACAAGTGTCAAAACAATTCTCAAATTATTTGCACTAATCCAAAGAAAGCCATGGCCGATCATTCATGGACATAACATTTTCCTGCCCATGTTGCAACAATAATTGATATTCGTCTATTTTCCAACATCATAAATCCCCACCGACAAAATATTTCCTATTCACATTCTAAAAAAAATGTTTAGTTTTTTAAGAGAACTTCCCATCAATCATCAAAAATAATAAACTTTGCATTAAAGTTCTTCCTTGGTAAGGGTGTAACATATGATGTAGCTAAATATCACTAGAAGGGGGGTTGAATAGGGATTTTGCTGTTAAAAATAATTTTGAAGTGTTTTTAAAATTATCCTCTCGTAGAGGATCGCAAGCCTGATGATGGGTTTTTCAAACCTTAATATTTGAGTTGAGCAAAAGAGTGAGAGAAAAATATGAGAATGACACACACAATTTTTTATATTGGTTCACCCAATGAAAGCTACGTTCAGTCCTCACACTCTTGTGAGATTTCACTAATGCTCAAACAGATCAACCTCTCACTGAGGATGATTACAAATTGTGTATTCTTTAGCTTCACCAAGCTTACAATCAAGTTTCAAATATTTCCAAATGTATCTCACGTGGAAATTACAGAGTGATATGAGAGTGATTGATTATAAATATTTTCTCAAAGGATTTACAAAGATCTAATGTAAGATTATAGAAAGTATGAAGAGATGATGGGTATTGCTCTTGATAGCTTTAAGATGCTTGATCTTTTTATGCAATATTGATGTGTCTCTTATGATGAAGAGCTTGTTGTCTTTTATAGAAGTCTTATGATGTTCCTTTCATGTGCCAAGCTCTTGACGACCGTTGGAATTCATTACAAAAAATCCAAAGTTTTTCATCATAATTACAGAACTGTCATCCAGCTATTCTTGGACTGGCTGAGTCCATCCTCGCGCAGAAAGGTCAACTTCCTTGGAACTTGATCTTGAGATGTCCTTTTTATTTTCTCATTCTTCAAAGCATGTAAGGTTGTTTCTTTGACTATGTGAGCTACAACCTTTTTAGAAATTTGAAGGACTAGGTTGATTATAATTTTTAAGAGTGATGGTGACAATAGAGAGCCACCTTCTTACATAGAACTGTCATCCTCTTATACGAGGTTCAGATACGCTTTTATCATAACATGCGAAGTCTTCTATTTTTGGCTTGTTTGTTGTTGCCTTAATGTGAATTGACTTCTTCATGTATTCATTCATGCAATGACAATAAATAGGTTTGATTTTTGCCTCTGCACATGTTGGATGGGTTGCTTTCAACTTTACTGAAATGTCCTCCAGTCTAGCACTATCATCCTCTTGTCTTGGTCATTCTCGTACCTATTTCTTTGGTCTTCTAACTTCTTTATTTTAAATACTTTATTTATTCATTCTTTGATACTGTTGTGCGTTTCTTTTAATGAATAAAAACATTTGTTCTGGTGAGGACAAGTAATATGCATATTTGAAGCTTCATTTTCTTCGCGAGGCCATTCTCGGGAATTTCAATCTTTCAGATTTGAATCAGATTTGTCTCCTTTTTGCCTTAATGATTAATAACCTGTTTTCTTATATGAATTCACTCAAAAACACAGATTAGTTATTAACCACAATCATAATCTCTTAAGTAATTTTGTTATCATTAAAATCATTTGAGAGATTTTGTCTCAACAATATATATATATATATGATACAGTAAATGTTGGCATAAGACTTATTTGTGGTATTGTTGGTGATTTACGCCCATCCTCTCGATACATTATAACGTTTATGTGAAACTAAGGGACATAGCTCTCTTAGTTATCAGAGGTGTCAAAAAACACACACCACGTGATGGATCTATTTCATAATGTTATTATTTCACAACAATTAATTCACACAACTGTAAAGTCTTGAGTTCAAACTTGAGAGAAGAATTTCCTAATTTATGAGATACAACTCGCGTGTATCGTAAAATATTGATAACCATTATGCAATCAATTATACTATATATACTACTAGTATTAATGTAAATATTAATAACTAATTAATAATGCATTGCTTCCCAATGCAAGATTTCCACCCAACTACCGCCAAAACGATTAAACCTATTCAACGTTGCTTGGATATACAAACTCTAAATGTGTTTTCAATTGACCAGCTATTTGAATCAGCTGTGTGTACAAGCAGGATAGGGCTAAAAAAATTGTGCATTGGTTCTTAATGCAATATTGACATTCATTATTCGTCTGAATGATTAATAATTTGTCTAAACATAGAGCATCATTGCTCATATATTTAATAATGTATTGTCTAAACATATAACGACATATACTTGCAGATAATCTAACTTTGTCAGATAACAAGCACACACCTAGAATTATCAATCATCATCCTATTCCTTGTCTAACTTTGCTAATTAATTTTTATTCTGTTTTTTTGCCATGAATCTTTAGTGTGTTGTTTCTAATTATTACTTCCATTTTCATTTGTTTATAATCTATTGATTCTTATAAACAGTAGTTGAAATATTTTTCCTAACGCAACTTTGAAAAAAGGGACATAACTAAGATGTCGCAACTAATACATGTAAAAATTTGGAAAACAATCCAACTTGGATGGGAGAGAGCAACAATTGAAGGTATATTGGAATTCCTTTAATTTCAAAAAAAAAAAATTACACAAATAAAAGAAATCACAGTTTTATGGATCGTGGATCTCCATACAGGTGGATTAATTCCTCATCAATATTTTAAAATTAATGACATTAAAACACACTTTATAACTTATGACGAAAGGGATATTTTATTATTCATTGGAAAAAAGATAAAATTGAGTCGAATCTACTTACATAAACCCATAACTTTTAAGTACTGTGTATTCCAAAAACTAATTAATAATCCAGATTATATGAATTTATAAACAAATTTATATATTGTTTTAGGAGAAATTCAAAAACAAAAAGATTGAGTTATCTTTTGAAGCTTCAATTTCAAGTCAAATTCATGTTTTGAATAAATCATTGGAAAGAAAATAGTAACAAAAGTCTTTGATGAAGCAACAAGTGCAAAAACAAGAGGAGATCATCGAGACCAACAAAAATTAAATCATTCCTATACAACATTTAGGATATGTCCAACATTTAGGATATCTTAGATCTTCTTGTCCAAATTCATCACCCCAAATCCCAAGAATGAAACTGATGACAATCTTGGTGATGATGACATTAATAATATGATATTAAGTAGTATTTGTTTATACTACTAATTTATATTATTAATTTAATTGCATAGTGTACTTGTTTATAGTTAAATTTTTTGTTTCAAATCATGCTTTAATTAATTCGTATGATTTTTGAACATGATATATATTTTGTTTGAAAGTATTGCAATTAAAGATTAATATTAAATATTTCAAAAATGCAAGTACACTAATGTTTTCATATGCTTTTAGTTGATATTTTCGCAGAAAACTAAAAAGAAAAACAATCACACGCTGGAGATTGACCTCTATAAATTTCCAGCGGTAAGATTTACAATCATAGCCAGCGTAACATATATTTGTGATACAGTACATGTACAGGCATAAGACTTCTTACTAAAATACATGTACATGAATAAGACTTCTTACTTAAAAATTTGCAACTGAAGCTTTCACTAGTCATGTAAACTTTAATTTATATTCAATTCCCTTATTTCTCACTAATATTCAATAGATAATCATATTCTGTTCATCCAATGGCAAACCGAAACAAGAAATAAAGCAAATAGAACCAGAGTAATGTATTTTAATAATTCTATCAAAAGTCAAAGATGTTTTAAGATACAACCATCAAAAGTCAAATGCATACATAAATAAAGAGTAAAGTTAGAGATGTTATATGCTTCCATTTAGGACGAGCTCATTCTATCACTTAGATGGTCCCTTCCTTTTGAATCCTCTGGTATCCTATAAAAATTATAGCAATGTAATTAGCATTGTATCATATTTACAAGAAAAAAAAGAGAGAATTTTTTTTAAAAGAAATTAACAAACCTTAGGGTCAAAGGTTTCTCCTAGAGGTTGTTTCCCTCTCTCGTTAATTTCTGAAGAATCTTGGGTGGTTGACAAAACAAATTCTTTTATAAATTACTTCAACAATGTTAAGTGTACAGCAATTTGTCCCCCGTCAAATGCTCCAATAATCATCCCTACTACTTGGCCTTCGATATTAAAGACAGGTCCTCCAGAACAGCCCTCTTTAAACGAAAAGCCAGTACAATGTATAATAGGGATACAAGGGTGAAGATTCTTCTGGAAACTAAACTTTGTTGATGTGTTATAATCGAAATAAGCCTTATTCCAAATATGACCTATAATGCGATGATCTGGGGTTGTGTTCAAACTAAAAGGCTGATAGTCTCTACAAGCCTCGCGACGACTAAAAGGAACAAAGCTGTCCAAACATTGGTATACAGCACGTCCAACAAATACAGACCATACCATGTCTACCGAATGACCTACATGTAACAGTGTCTGACACGGAGAAATTGATCCATCCTCTGCAAATTCTGCATACATATGGTCATTGACATCGCTGACAACCAATAGAGCTAAGTCCCAAGTTGGCTTCATATAAATTATATCAGCCTTTAACCAAAAATCTTTATCATCAATTCTTCTAACCATAATGTTAACTTTTGATTTAGGCAAAATATGTGCGCAAGTCACTAACAATACATCGTTATCTTTTATTCCCATAACATGTTTGTCAACTTGCAGGGCAAAAGCTGTAGCATATCGAGTAGTCCGATTTCCTGAATCTATCAGCCTTATGAGCCATGTTAAAGGTTTGACCTTCTCACTTAGTATAAGAAATTCAGAATCAGACAAAGCCTACAGTTGTTTTAAAATATTCTCACTTAGTATAAGAAATTCAGAATCAGACAAAGCCAGTTGTTTTAAAATATCAGTGCAATAATATCATTAAACTATCATTACTCGTCGGCTAAGCATTGAAAACTTGAAGTTAGAATAAAATAGTTTAACCACTTTGACAGAAAAATAGAAAAAAATGAGGTTGACTAAATAAAAAGGATGTGAATATGGTTACATTACCATTGAAATCGTTGATTTGTGGCGAGAAACCGCAGGTTGAGAGAGTGCGTGAGGTTGAAGTGACTGAGTGCGATTTTAGGGCTTGAGAAGGAGCGTGAGGTTGCAGTGACTGAGTGCGATTTTAGGGCTTGAGAAGGAGCGTCAGGAGTGCGATTTTAGGGCTTGAGAAGGAGCGTCAGGAGTGCGATTTTAGGGCTTGAGAAGGAGCGTGAGGTTGCAGAGTGCGATTTTAGGGCTCGAGAAGAAATGACACAGTTATGAAAGACGAGGGCTCGAGAAGAAATGACACAGCTATGAAAGAGTGGATTGGGCTTCTAAACCGGACATGTTAGAGTTTTGTATCAGGCACCCCCAATTTTACCTGCCACCCTTATATTTTTTTAAAGACTGTTTTACCCCTTTGTAAATTTGTATAAAAGTTAAAAAAAATTACCATTTCAATTTCACACCCCACATTCAAAAATTACGAAAAAAAAAATAATGATTCAGAAATTTTAAAGTTTCGAAATACGATTTCAGTAAGTTATTCGAAATTTTTGTAATTTTAAAACATTCAAAATGGTATTTTTTTGAAACAAATCCAAATTTTCGAAAATTTAGATAAATACCAAATTTTTGAAATGTAACTTATTCAAAACTATGGATGCATTTCAAACATTCAAAATGAAAAAATGCTTCGAAACTTTGGCCTTTAATGAAAGTTTCGAAGTAAACATATGGGAATCTTTCAAAGTTTCGAAAAATGCATTTCGAAGATTTGTTACAACCCAAAGTTTCGATTTTTTTTTAATTTAAAATTTATGTTATAAAAAAACGATTTGAAAAAAAATTAGAAAATTCCATTTTTTAAATTTCATTTTGTTTTAATTAAATTTTTTACTATTTTTAAATAATTGTTTGTTTTAATTACTTTTGAAACTTTCAATTTTTATTTTTAAATTACTAAAACTTCCGAAAATATATATTAAATTTTTTACTATAAATATATTACTATTTATTACCATTAATTTATTACTATAAATTTACTATTATAAATTTATTATTATTTATTACTATCAATTTATTTTCGAAATACAAAACTGATAAATAGTAATAAATTGATAGTAATAAATAATAATAAATTTATAATAATAAATTAATGGTAATAAATAGTAATACATTTATAGTAATAAATTTAATATCTATTTTCAAAAGTTTCAGTAATTTAAAAAAATATTATAAAAACAAACAATATATAAATATTAAAAATATTAAAAGAAAAAAAAAACAAATAAATAATGTAATAAAAGAAAGAAAAAAAACCATTTCGAAAGTTTTAAGCATTTCATAATTCGAAAATTCCATCATCTCTTTCGAAAGTTTCCTTGCATTCAAGTCCAGTATTTTGAACCTTTCTAACCACATAAAACTTTCGAATGTTTCATTGTTTCGAAGGTTTGAAAATGTTGGAGCCTTTCACTTCAAAAATTTCAGAATGATGGAAACTTTCGAATGACTCTGGGTTCTAGGTTTCAAAATTTTTGAGAAATATATTTCGAAAATTTCAGAATAATCCAAACTTTCGAATTTTCTGGATTCTTGCATTTCGAACATTTTGAAATATTCGAAATTTCCTTACTTTTGAAATTTGAAACTTTTAATTTTTCGAGTGATGGGTTGGTCCAGATTCGGATATTTGAAACTTTCGAATGATTTGAGTGAAAAATGAATGTAAATTTTTTTTGGTTTTTATAGATGTAATTGAGGGCAAAATAGTCTTTTACTCATGGCTGGGGTGGCAGGTAAAATTGAGGGGTGTCTCGTACAAAACTTGGACATGTTTTGATCTTTTCTATTATCTATGGTATGCAAAAGTTAAAAAGATACCATAATTGAAAATATAAATTATTAAAGATAAAAAAGACGCCAAAATTGTATGTAATTTAGACAAACTATAATTATAGACAATTTAGAATCAGAAATAAATATAACTATATGCAAATCAAATAAGAATCAGAGACAATATATTATAAGAAATTTTTGTAGTTTAGTACAAATTTATATGTAGTCGCAAATAATTTTCAACTATTGTAATTATTTAAAGTAATTTTCAACTAATCCTAAACATATTGACTTTGTCTGGATACATTTCTATAATTAATAGCATTCATCTTAAATCCAAAAGAAAAACCTATATATAGTATAAAATAATAAAGTGAAATAATTAACTTTCCATAAATAAAATCTTATAATTTAAAAACAAGAATTTCAACTCCAAACAAATTCAATTTTAATATATTTATTTATTTATAGTCGTGTGTATCTTACATCATTGTTTAGTTTTAGTTCATAAAATCAAAATATTGTAATAAAAATAGTAACAATAAGAAGAAGATAGTCGATATAAAATTATCCTAATAATTAACAAAAACGTCAATAAATTTAACGATTAAATCATTCATAAGTGCCTTCAGGATTTAATTTTAAGTTTCCAAGAACAAATATATAAATAGTTTTAATTAATACATATTTACTAAGACTATAGATATTGCATATTGCTAACCCATGTAAAGAATAATGTCTTCGTTGAATAATCGGTTTAGGTTGAACAAGGAATTTTTAGGCTCAATACAATGAATAAACAAATGCCAAAGCAATTATTTAATTATTTGAAGTAATCCAAAGAAAGCCATGGTAGTCGATCATTGATGGACATAGCATTTTCCTGTCCATGTTGCAACAATAATTGCTATCGTAAAAAAACTTTAATATCCCGAATCAATTACGGAATTGTTTTTACCAAGAGAATCCACGGATTGCCAATTATTCAAATATATGACAATCGATACAATTGATTATATTCTAAAAGACATTATGACAATAATTCAAATAGGGTAACTAAATATATTTAACATATAAATAAATAATAAATTATAAAATCTAGAAACTTATAACATGCTTAAAGGAATTAGTAGTAGCCGCGTAGGGCATATTTAAAACGCCGAGCATTTTTTTTATTCAAATGTAGCAAACTTATTTCATTTTCAATTGGACTATATATCTAATACAAGGAGGGACTATAACAAAATATATGTAAACTTGGGAGCCAGCATAAAGTCTTGAACGCAGAGCATATTTTATGAGGTGAGAATTATACCTCATGACCATCCTTGATTTCATTATAGAATTAATAACACCAATGATTTATCTTTTGTCCGCTACATCTATCATCTTTATAATATTGATGATCAAATTCTTTCTCTCATGTGATGTATTTCTTTTCTTTCCCTATTTTTACGTGATTTTTTTTACTGTACTGTCTAACAACTTTTTTTTATTGCATGGATTTGTTGGTTTAAAGAGATAGAAGATGAATACGAAGACATAATTTAGTTAAGACTCTTTAATTAAATGTATATTAGAATTTTTAAATGAATAAATGAATTGTTTTATACTTTTAAATATTAAAAAATACATAGTCAACTACAATAATAAAGTCATCAAGTGACATGTCAGCAAAAATATCCTAAGACTCATTCGATATACACATTTAATTATTTTCAAATATATAAAATAACTAAAAAAATTCTACTATCACTAAATTTTATTGTATATTTATTCTTTTGATATCCTCTTTTAATAACAATTGAGTATTATATTTATTTAATTTAATTGTGTATGTTATAACATTTCAATATGTATTTTTTAACATATAATATACATTTGTTGTAACTTATTTATAATGCTCAAAATTCAAGTTAGTGGTTAAGCACCATTATTTTTTGTCCATAGTAAAATAAATAAATAAATTTACATACATCTGCAAAAAAATTAATTCATTGGATCTTTCAGTAGATTTTACACATGCCTATCTTTGTTGACACCCAACCCCAAGTTGCATTTGCATTTTCTTTATGTTTTGTGTTCATTGAGGTTGTTCATGCTACCGCCATTGAACAATTTAGGTGAGTTTATTATTAGACCATTTCAAAACTGACGAACTATTCACAAACATTGAACGGAGGGATGCTGAAAGGAAACAAAAGTGAGGAACTAAAATTGAGATTTGATAAAAATAAAAATAAAAAATAAAAGCCAACTACCATACACTTTCTACATTTTTCTAAATCTCCATCAAGTAAGCCAATTTAATCAATTGTTACACACAAGTTAAAGTAAATAAAAAACACGAATATAATAACACATTATCATAGTCATCTTACAAAGATATTAAAGGTGTGCAACAAAATAAATAAATAAATCAGTGGTTTTAAGTATGAAAAGGAGATTGAGTAATTATAGAGAATTATCAATTAATTGAACTAATCAATTCGATTGGTTTCATGAGTTCCTTTAAAATCAGAGATAAAGAAAACATAAATTGATAAAAGATAAAGAAAACAAATGGGCATGTTTAAACCCAATTTGTTAGTAAATAATTACATAAATTGATGATTAATAATTTGATCAAAACATTCCCAAAAAATATATAAAATAAGTCAGTCATTCATCAATTTTTAGAGTTAAATTATATAAGTCAATATGTACTTCAACTTCCGAAACTCATCAGCTTTATAAAATTAAGTCAGTCATTCATCAATGTTTATAGTGTTGAAGTCTTGTATAGTGGTGAAATCAGTATGCACTTCAGCTTCACTATATCTTCATCCGAGGCCAACTATTAAAGCAAAACAAAATAAAAAATCATAAGTACCAACAGGAAATATTAATTAAAACTGGTCAATATACATTATTGTATCTTGATTAGTCATTGTATTGACACAATACTTACCGATTAAAATTTTCAGCAGCAACTTCTTCAACCACCATATTGATATGTATGCGATCATTTTCATACGCTCGGACCACATACAAATCCAGTATATCTCCAACTTTCTTATCCCACACCATCTCCACAAACTGAAACGGGCAAGGGAGAAAAAAGTAGTTAACAAAATCATACACTTATACTCAAACGCATTCGGACAAACACAAAAAGAGAAAGAATACTGATAATCAACCAATTCGTGATTTTAGACAGATGAACAATATAATCTCCAGCAGTTGATCAGTATTTAGAAACAGCAATTGCAATTGGATTACAACAGAAGATCAATACAAACAAAAAGTGCCAGTGTGGAGGAGTTCAGTATACTTGTGAACTCCTAAATCTGATTCCAAAAGAGGCTCTTTTACAAGAGAACTCTTCATGACTCAGTTTTATATGAGAGAGTTCAATCCCAAGGGAGAAGAAAAAGTAGTAAACAAAATCATACAAAATGTTTTAGTTCAACTTTCAAGAACAATAAAGACGAACAGAACAACAAAAAAACCATTTTTCAAAATTTGTAGACTGAAGCAATAAAGTCAAATAAGAAAAGTTTTAAGCAAAATACTGAAAGTCCAATAAATTTGAATTGAATGCCTTTATTACATTCTCCAAAAATATCCAAATCCATTTACTCAAGAGAATATATCTCCAAGAAACCGTGAACAGTTTTTCCAACAAAAGAATATTAGAAAAAGAAAACTAATCTCTTGAGAATGACATTGGTAAACATATACAAATAAATTATATTGATAAATAGAATATACCTCCAAAAAACTGTGAACTGTTTTTCCATCGCACTGAATTATTACATCATTCAAACGCAACCCAGCAGCATCAGCAGAAGAACCTTCAATTACCTACTCAAAGTTGGATCATATTAAGACGTGCAATTGAGACAAATAAGCAAATAAATGAAATCGACCTAGGTATCATACAGATTCAAACAAACATAAAAACAAATGCTTTTTCAAGCAGCTAAAAGAGGAATTATAGAAACTGCACAACAAGAGTGCTTTCTCCTTCAATCACACAAAATACTAAACCAATTTAACAACCATTTTCCAACAAACAAAAGGAAGTAAGAACTAGAGAAATGATGCAATAACAGAACGAAATGGAATATAAGAGAACTCATGACATAGAAGCTTATGTATTATTAACATGCAGCAGCAATAATTTAACCACCCACAATTGACAATTGGTTTCTAAATTGCTCCATTGATTGCTCAACCAGCTAATCAGAAGCATTATCAGTGCATATTAAAGACTAAATCAAAGTCAACTCTTTAGATAAAACACCTCAGCAGTAGGATTTCATAGGATTTCATGATAATACATGCATTAAAAGCAAGACGCGTGAGAATTAGGTAGGTAGCATACCTTCTCAACAAAAAGCCCGTTGCAGATATTCGGAAACTTTTGAATAATCTTCTCTATGAGAGATATATCAGTTGCATATAAGTTTGTAGCCACAACTCCTAGAGAAGGTCGCCGGAGTACCCTGTTGTGAAGAGTTATTTATTAGATCACGAATTATTGGATATACCTTAGGCAATTCATGAGATGAGAATAAGTTGTTTATTTAGAATGCCAGCAAAAATGCCCAAATATGTAACAGCATTCAAATAGAAGTGAACATTATGAAGATTGAAACTTAATCATCATGAAAATTTCAACATTAGAGAAACAAAATTTCATGACGCCACATGTTAAAAGTTGGTCAACAATTGACTTGTAAGTTGGTCAACATTAGAGAAACAAAGTAAGACTGAGTGTCTCATGGCACTGCAGTTACACAATTGACTGGTGCGACTGAGTGTCGCTGAGCCTTCTCCAAGAAGGTCAAACCAAACTGAAACAGAGCAAAGGGTAACAAAAAGCAAAGGCATAGGGAGAAAATGACTCATGGCACTGCAGGTACACAAAAATCAAGTTTAAAACTTCTTCAACGAATATGATTACAACTTCGACAAACAGGTTGCACAGCAAATTCTTCATTCCAAAGTATAAGATTTCTTTCAAGAAAAAGTCAGTTGAGTTTTATTGTTTCAGAATTTGGAACAGACATAAATGTCAAAATAAGCATCTATATGTTACATACAGTGCTATAACAAAAACTTCATGATTCAAATCTTATACGGCAAGAGAAATGCCACTGTAGAAAAATTGCACTGATTACAGGACTGAACCGAGAGTTATGAAGTTTAATATTCGTCAAAAGCCAACTTTAACTATTTATTACAATTATGAAGTTCTTACTAAAAAATATCCCAACTTTAACATTGACACATGCAAGTAGTCAACTACACAATAACCAATGGCATCTACTATATAGGAGGATGTCTTGTCACCAAGTGCCTATCGACACACCAGTAAACAACTACATAATGCACTATTATTAAATATAAACAATAAAATTAGATTGATAAATACATAATTTAACATACCCATATCTTTTGTAATGTTCCCAGCATTTGTGAGCTATGTTTATGGGCAAAAATGGAGTATCAAAACCATTTTCATAAAATATAATACCAATTACTTCTCCGGAAAGATTTATCATCGCGCCACCATCACCACACTACAAGAAAAGCAACTGTTAATAAAGCTGCAAAGGATGTCAAAAAGAGCCACATAACAATCAGAAATGCACCGAATTTCTTCCAAGAAATCTGAAGATAAACGAAAACGAAATACAACCATATAAAAATACAAACTCTCAGCCATACAGTTAAACCAAATAATTTTTTCATTATCATACATCTTAATCAATAACATCCAAAAAGTTAGGCAATCATTCATCGGAAGAAATTACTCGTGTGATCTTGCAAGTCCCCATGATGAGTTCCTTACACTCAAAATGGCAGCGACCAAGACTGCAAAAAAAAAAAAAAAAAAGTTACAAACAAGGGAACTTTGCCAAAATAAACTAATACATTACTCCAAAGATAAGATATTTTGAAGCAACATAATATTTAACATGTACAATGAGAACAACTCCATTTATCTAACTAACCTGGATTCACCAGGAGCAGCCATGAGATCAAATGGTTTGGCAAAATAACGCCCCACAGCAACCGTCGCATCACCGGGAACAAGGTTAAAATGACTAGAATGTGGACGTAGATGAAATGACTTCTCTTCAGCCGGGTTAACATTGACATAATCATCCACTTGTCTTAACCTTGCAGTAGCAACAGATGAATCGGATTGGAACCGTATCCAAGCAAGGTTATAGTGGAAATCATATGCATGTAGTTTTCCGTCATATGATTGACCATCATACAAGTATATGGTAACCTACAAAGAAGAATTAAACTCCATTATACATTACAGTAATGATCAAGTTAAGATGATTTGTTTTTTAGAATAAAAATATCATTAATTGCAAGTCAAAGGCATAATAAAATCCAATAAATAAATTATACATAATAAATTGATATCGTTTTAATCTGCACTATAAATACCAATGTTTAGCATCTAAAAACCTCTAGGCTCACTTGTCTAAGGATGTCGAAAGCACTTTTAGGCCTACCAAATAATGTAACATTTTGATAAATGGAAACACATAACATATACCATTGATGCCTACGCAAAATCTAACAAGAATGCAATATTCAGAATAATAAGACATAATAGCTAGTCCTAGTTAGGTTTAGTCCCAAATAAATTGAATGCCGCAAATACAAACACTAACCTTAAGACAGTCAGCCAGATAATCTTCCATCACATCTTCGTTGGTAGGACGCCGAATGAGATTGGCGGACGTCAAAACAATATAGTCATTATTTTCATCATTTTCAATGATCACGCCGGAACCTTGAGTCAACTCTTGATCTCCTGTATTCAAATAAAGCAATGATTATTCTAATGTTTCTACTTTTGTTTTGTTCAATTACCAAGAACACAGTGACAAGCAAATTGTAGTGGAGGCATGAATAATCTAAATATTTAACTGCTTCTGGCTTAAGGTATACAGACTTATTAGTGTTCCTACAAGTACACTATAAATAAGTAAGCTTATATGTTGGAACAGCGTTCACAAAAAATACAAAAAATGCATGTGTAAGTTATTATATACGTGTAAAAAGTTAAAATGTGTGTATGAGAGAGAGTGGTATGTGCATAGTGTAATGTTAATTTCATAAGAACATAATTTTTCCAGAATTAATCTATCAATTTTTTTAATTAGAAGCACTAATAGTAAGAGAGAGTCAAACTCTGATACCCTATGCAATAAATATGAATGAAACAACAAAACCCCACTATACAAGCCAGAGAATAAATCATTTTAAAGTATACTTTGAACTTAAGAGGAAGTCATTTTTCTTATCAAGAAATAGCTGTAAAACATCAAATATGTCCCAAATGAAATTACAAAAAACAAAAAAGTGAAATAAATTAGAGAAACGAATACCAACCCGTATAGGATATAAGGGCAACAACAGAAGAAGAAATCTTAAGAACTGCTTTCTTCGTATTTGTATCCAAGAAAGCATTATCATCCTTCACCTCGAACTTTGGTCGCTTACTAGATAAGTGTCTTATGTAATGCAAAAGTTCGGGCGCTGCTCCAAGAAATGGATTATGTGACAATAAATTTCAAATATGTATTAGCTACAAGAGAATAGTTTAAACGAATGAAAAATAAAAATAAAAAAGGAAAAGGAAAATATTACTGTCCCCTTCTTCGTCAGAGAGATTTTCTCGTAACCAAGGGTTTTTTCTCTTTGAAAGTTCCTTATGCATAGCAGCACAATTATCACCCTGCAAATAAACACAAATTAAAATTTTGCAAAGTAAAGGTATCATACCACTGTGAACAGAGTAAAACACGCAACAACGAGAAAGTGAGAGAGAAACCCAAAACATTGCGGCGAGAGGGACGAGAGAGAAGAGAGGGGGCTGGGAGTGGGCGAAAGTAGAGTGGGAGATGGGCGAAAGAAGAGAGGGAAGCTGGGCGAAACTACAGCAAATAGTACCAATTTCCAACTACTAGGGTTTCTAGTATATCTTTTAATTTTCTTTCTTTTTATGCAAGGTTTAACACTTTCACTTATGCACCATCGATATTATACTATTGATATTTCTTATATTATTAGGGTTTTTGTTTTAAAAAACTATATATACAATAGATTATATTGTGCATTAAATTTATTTTTTTATTGTAATTTTTATAATATTAATATATTTTATTTATCAAAAATATTAATATATATATATATATATATATATATTACCATGTTAATTTGAATATACCTTAAAATTTATTCAAATTAAACTTTTATAATTATATCAAATTGTTTTTAAAAAATTATCCATTAAATTTTTACCTCAAAACTCAACCAAATCATCACTGCAAATACCCTGCAAATGACCTGTGCTCATATTGAATTTGTGTTTTTTTTTAAAAAAATTAATAAATAAGTTTCAATATTTGTATTTTTTAAAAAACAAATTTATAAAGTTTTTAATTATGATTGAATTATTATTTTTTTCAAATATTATGTAGTTTAATTCATAAACTATTTAATTGATTTGGCTTTTTATATGCAATGTAAATCCAATTTATTAATTTACAATCCAATGAACTATATATTTGCACACTCCTAAGAGCGTTGTTTGTGTTTAACAACAATGACACGTTAATTTTAAAACAATAATAAATATTATAAAATCTATTTTAAGTTGATTCTTTTCAAAAATGTGTTGAAATTAACAACATTTTTTTCAAAAATGTGTTGAATATTTTAACTGAACGTGGTTTTAAAATTGAATTTCAAATTTAAAAATTAAAAACTCACAACTATCCCAAAGAAACCCTTAAGAACTCATGTTTCTGAAATAATA